>JAMYCR010000015.1:3620975-4094534 GCA_028830335.1 Eucera pruinosa | reverse complement strand
AAAATCACGGAATATTCTAGAAAATGCACAGTTGCAAGTGTATATAATTTTATGCAAATTTGTAACCAGTCATTTTGACTGGCTGGGTAGTTCTAGTGTTAAAGCAAAATATAGGACGAGAAACCAATAATATTACTTTGATAAGCTGCTCGAATTATAATTTCATTCGTTCTCTTTGTTTCCATTATTTTTCACTGCAGTTGACCGTAGAATTTAAAAATTCTTAATTTCCTGGTATATCAAATCCTTTTATGTATTCACACAGACTATTTTCACCACTCCCATAAAAAATGATGTGTCAATAATTAAAACAAAGTTATAAGACGAGAAACCAATAATATAACTTAATGAGCAGCTCGAATTATAATTTCATCAGTTCCCTTTGTTTTCCGCTATTTTTCACTGCAGTCACCGGAAAAAGTTCTGCTATAATTTCCTGGTATATTAAATCCTTTTGTATTATCCTCGTACAAAAAAAAATCATCCTTGATGTACGAATAATTGAAAGAAAATATAACGAAGCAGAGACAGGAACAGTTATTTTCATAATTTATTGTATGAATTATAAGTGTGTTTATATCTACTCATTTTCCAGCGCATTATTTTCAACGCGCTTCAAAAGCCACCCTTATTATATTAAGAAGCACCTAGTACGGCAGAGACACGCACGTGGAAGCACGAGAATAATCTCGCGCAAGGTTGGAAGGTCAAAAGATTCAAGGGCAGCTATAATGTGCTCGATCACCATTGCAATTTTACTATCGCGACGCATAATCCGCAGTGCGCCGCTTTTGAAGTGTAAAAGGCGGAAGCACCTAACCTGTGTTAACCGACGACCCAGAGGCGTTGCATGGCTTCCGGTAATTGCGCCGCGTTCTTTAATCGACCATCCGCTCGCTTACCCATTCAAAAGAATCGAAGAACCCTTGACATCGATAAAGCTGACTACAACCCTCTTCAAATTCCGCGGCAGTGAAAAATTGTTGTGGCGTAAAGAAAAAAAGGAAAAACCGAGCGGGTTAAGAATGCAATAAAAAAACCTCCGACTCGTTCAACGCAGCACAGTGTAATTCGATACATAGTTGGAGAGTACAGATTAATAGCCTTAAAGCGCGTAGAAAAATGGAGCATATAAAAAGTACAATCGATATACTAAATTGGTTGCCAAATTTTTGGAGAAGAAAAGAAAGAGGGGTGGATACTAAATAGAAAAATTTTAGCTACCGTTATTTCATCCATTGAGCGCTAAGTAATTTTGAGTGGTCAACGGGTTTCTGGATTAAACTTCGCAAATGACGTGTACACATTATCTTAGCATTAGCATCGTCATAATAATTATTACAAAGTTTCTGAATTCATATCTGGCGAACATTTTGTACCGATCCTTCGTCGTTTTAAAATATTCGAATTTGCGAACTCTCTCTATACCATTAATAATAATTAAACACGAATAGGAGGACATAGTATAATTTCAAGCGTCAGCGAAGCAACGATCAGCAATGGAGAAGTATTAATGTTGATAGCGCAAACATTATCGACTCGTGAATATTTAATGTCGCAGTGGGCGAAGACAAGTTTTAAACTTCTGTATCTAATTAATCTCCTTCCTTCGAATCAGCCAAAACTCACATCGATCGCACTTTAACCGCAACCACCCACTCAATAATTTATCCACGTAACTGCATGGAAGCCACGAATCCGCAAGCGTTTCCCACGTCGAATCACGAGGACGTGCGTGCTGATAATCGAATCGGTTCCACTTTTCGCTCGAATCGATGCGCGACACGCATTTCGCCACTCGATTAGATGCGAATATTTGGAGAAGAAAGCTCTTTTTATACAAGACGTAGCCGATATTAACAAAAATAGGGCGAATTTACGAAGTTTTCATCAAAAAGTTCCTGCAATTTTTGTTACTTCAAAACGTATTACTCATCAGTAGAGTGCGGATGTTTATGCAAATGCAGAAAACCTAGACAGAAATTTGTCTTTAGGAGAACCTAAAAATGTATCTCTTCGTTTACATAAATGTCGTGTGCATACTACATATGTTTTGTATATTTTATGTTTAGAAACATAATTTACGAACATATGCATATTTTCGCATACTATGTAATATATTTATATTCTACCGTATTTGTGGATTTACGTTTTTCTGCTTATAAATCAGTATTATGTTATAAATATCAGCAGTGCAAAATATAGACAAATTAGTTACTGTTTGTTGTAGTTGAAATTATAATGTCCTAATGTGGATTAAACTATAGTGTAATATAATATATGATGATACGTACTAGATAGTCCATCTTTAATTTGCGTACGTACGTTCCATGTATATTTTATCAGCATAATCAGCATATGTTTCTTACATATTTTATCCTTGCTTAATTAGCCGTCAAATCTATACTGCGCACCCAATATGGCCAAAAATTTAGTAGACAGATGTAAAGGGACAATTGTACGAACGTCACAAGATAGCCATTTCTCAATTGGTCGTTTTCTATCGCGAGGAATTAAAAAATTGGATGAACTTTTGATTAAACCTCGTAAGGTTACAGCCCAACACCTGTATATGTTTCTGTACGAATTTGCTACGTTTATACGGATTTGTATAAAGTGTGGAATCCGGGCGACTTATGGTGGTGCAGCCATAATTCGAGTTTGTCGTTCATCCAACGAATATCGTATTTGCTGCAGGGACAATAGCTTGGGAACAGTGTCGTGCTAAACGAGACACGCCACGAAGATCGGTGAATGCGCGGCGCCGTGATCGGAGCTTGTAAGCCACGCTGACTTGTATCTTTATCGCGTTAGCCCGCGATAAAGGCAGCGTGAAAGCAGGGGTTACCGAAGGAGGAAGATTGAATTTGCGGATCGGGGAGTTTATTGTGAAAATTGTAGACACACCGATGGAGAAGGTGGAAGTTTATATTGCGGTGCGTCGGTTGATTAGGATTAAGGGTGAAGTTTTGCGCCCGCCAAGGGAAGATGGTCGCTCAAGCTCTCATTTGGGTCGGTTTGTGGTGACGTTTGTGACGGATGACGAGGAATAAATTGTTGGCGGCCGGTGATAGTTAATGGTGTGGAAGAATGGTTTACTGTTTATTGCTTCAAGGGACTCCGTTGTGAAATAGTCAGAATATACACATGGTGTATCGCCTAAAATGGCTATCTAATTATTTTCCATATTATGCAGCTGTATGCAAACTGAAAATTTCGGGGATCTCGCTTCAAGATAAAGATATCGTCTACGATGAAATTAATTTTTGGTACGATTCGAACCACACACACAAAATACTTTTTGCTGTTATATGTAAAAAAATAATAATTCGGTGGACTGTTTTAGATGGGATACTCGGTATATTATGATTAAGGGGAAAAATGGAGAGTATTCAGAGGAGGAAAAGAGATAAAAGAAAGACACGCACTGATTATAAGAGCGTTTCAACGGAACTTCGAATAAGTTTCATGGCGGTTCGCTGCATCCTTAAGATGTTCTTAGGACTGGATGAATGTATCTAAAGCGCAAAACATCAATGAAAAGGGTGAAAACCTATCCATTGTTGATCGAAAAGTAATTTCGAACCTGTATTTGAACGAAAGTTTTTATTTCTCCCCTAGAATATCTTATGATGGCGCAGAAAGCTAGAAACTATATTCTCTGTGTAAATGCTAGCAGCTTTCTCGATATTACGTATGAAACAGGAAGAAAGCAGGCAAGGGTGCAGCAAGAATACGCTGTTTCTGGTGCGTCGACAACTTTTGCCGGCAATTGAGCTGACATAAAAGCTCGGAGGAATTGCAGCCGCGGGTCAACGAATCGTCCACTTGCACGAACACAAAGGAACGAGCCGAGCACATGGCCGACTGCCTTTTCCCTTCTTCATTTCTCTGTCGTGCTCAATTCTTCTTCCTTTCGACCTCTTACTCGTTCTACTCGTCGTATTTTCTTCGTAACGCGTTATTTCCCCGTTTTTCACGAAGTCAATGTTTCTTGCTCTGTCCTGACAGAGACCCCAAGACTTCAATGCAGTTCCGTTTACGATCGATTGCGTGCAATCAAATGGGCTCGTAAACAGTATTACCTTCGCGCCACGGATACTTCAATTTGACGGAATGACGTTTAACAGCGGCGAAGTTATTGTTTTATTGGTTACGTTGCTTTTTTTTCTCTCTCTCCGTAAGATAAAATATAATATGTGATCACAGTGGATTACGTTACTTCCTCCGGCTTGTATCGATGATGGAATCGTATCAACCGTGGGATGGAGTGCTTGGTAAACTACGGGTATAGAGTATTACGCGATAAGGTGGAACTGGTGCGATGGATATTCGTAGAATTTAATATATTATTTCGTTCTGTACATTAGCTGTTTTATTACTTATTATTAGACTGCGGATCCTTATGCAAATTAATTTCTTTATAAATGTTAACCCTTTGCCCTATAATGACGAGTTACACTCGTTCTATGAATTATGACACAGGTTAAAGAAAAATGCCCATTACTCAGGATACAATTAGTTTGAACGCTAATTTTAATTTTGTATTATAAGATTGGATATTATTAAAGAAAAATTGTGTACAATATTCAAACGATTTGCATGCGACATGATACAAAAATAGTAGTCAATTAATGGTAGCCTAAATAGGTAATAAAATAATAGTAGGGCAAGGGGTTAATAAAGAAATTTAACAAGTACGGATTCGTTTCACCTTCCAAATATTATAAAATGCATTACACTTCGGATATTTTGTATAGCTTTATATATCGTGTACATTCTGTACGTTTTTGCACATTTAAATTGTCTATAATTGCATAAAGATCCACGGTCTACTTATTACTTTAAATGTGTAACTTTGTTAGAGAAGTAGAGGGTCAGGGGAAGAAACTGGACATAGGGTAGATGTACCACGTACTGCCACTTTAAGGTTCACGCATATCTTTATTTAACTATTTTAGAACGTCGTTAACATAAAGATCGTTCCATTTTGGAGCATAATATTGTTCAACCGCTCTTTTATCTATGAACATTTTTTTATACGTGCAATATAATAAATTCATTACTATGTAATTGGAAATGTACAACAAAGTCCAATGTCCTTTGTACTGTCACTTGAAAACTTTTCATTTAAATAGAAACACATTTTTACATATATTAACAATCCAAACTATAATAATCGGCAATTCCAACACACTCTTCTGGCTGCTGTGAGACTTTAAAGTGTTACGTTTTTCGAGAAGGGGAAAAGTTGCCTTTAATTTGCTTTGTTTTGAAATTATGAAAATTGAATGGACGAAATGTAAGCAAAAACCTTAAATTTTAACATTTGAGAACATTTACGCGCGTCGCCATAGCAGCGGGAACGGAGCGCAAAGTGCTAAACTTTATACTTTGGATCTGCATCGCGGATAACGATCGGACGATTCATCCATAATGAACGTGAAACATGAAAGCTGGAGTATATATGTACACGAATTCAATAGTTGAATTCATTTCACTCGTTTTCGAAATGTCAGCAGCGAAATAGTGAAAGCAAGACAAGCTGACAATGAAATCTGAATGGCTAGCTGTCGCTGTTCACTTGTTTTTGGACACGTTTACTATTTTACTGTTGGATGCAAGAACTGCTTCAAGACATCCTGGCCCTTTTTACGTGAAATGTATAAATAGAATTTTCCATACTATTTTAAATATGTATACCCTCCAAATTTCATTGTATTGCCTTCGAAATTGAAGAATTTTGTGTCGGAACAGAATATTTCATAGATTGCATCGCACACTCCAATTGTACCAAAACAATGTACGAGATCAGTGAAACTACAAAATGTTAAAAATCTGCACGATATGAGGCTTGTTTAAAAGAGAAAAATTAGTTTGAAGGGCGGTTCAAACAGGATAATGAACTGAAGTGAAATTAGCTTTTTAATCTTCAATCATTATTTAAATATCGTAAACAATAAAGAGTATTAATGAACATCATCTTTTACTCTATCTTTGTATTTTATGCAAGAAAGGCCTGAACTGACCACGATTAAAATTAATGTTGCTTATTCATTTATTATGTAATTCATATCATACTAACGAAAATGCAACGAAGAAATATTGAATTTTTAAGCGTTTCCGAGAGTTTGAAACGACTTCGCTACGTATAAGTCATATTTAACTGTAAAATGTTTAAAGACACCTTTCTTGAAATTCAATTTCATCACTGAGGCCCTTCTTGTATTCAACAGCACAATTGTCATTATCGCTTCACTACGAATGAATTATCCATGCAATTCATCGAAGTAGGGCAAGGATTTACTTTATTCACTCTTCATTTTGGATGTTCGCTTTGGATGAAATGTAGACGAAAACAATTATACCTACCTTCCATTGTAGATGAATCATCCGCGATGCACGTCCAAAATGTAAAGTCTAAATTCGCTTTAAGGCTGACTAATAGTTGCCCGCCACTAAGCGCTCCTCGCATACTAAAGATGACTATAGTCGGCTACTGAAATTTCGCAATTACTTAAAAATTTTGGTTGAATGGTTTGTAGTATAATTTCATATTACCAGATTAACAGTTAGTTTAGTTTTCATTGAATATTAATTGATTAAAAAACTACTAATTTGCCAAAGTTCTAGATATTACACTTTCAATTAAATATCGACGCCCAACTTCGCCGCCGTAGTAATGATGCAAACCAATTGTTTGTATTGCTGTTTTCTTTTCTCATGACTAATTAGTAAATTACAGATATTTAATATACTGTACGAAAATCTTAGGCCAACTACCGAAAAGCATATTACACTATTTCTGAATGTGTTTAAAGTAAAAGCAAATTTTAATTGCTTTGTTGTTTTTTTAAGAAGAATTTGATTCAAGAATTGTCAATTATGTTAAAATATACTGATTAATTTAAAATAATAAATATTGTATTTTTTACAATACTAATTTACAGATAAATGGTTACAAGCTCTTTAATTGTATTTAAGTAATTCTCCTGATAATAGAGTTTTGTAATTTAGATAATGGCCGAATTCTGTCAGAAACACAACAGAATTTACCAATAATACAGATACAAATTTTTTGAACAACCCAATAAAATACTTTTACAATGTTGTTACTTATGCATTTAACAATTAGAAGGTGAAATGAATTTACATTTTCGTTTCATTTGTTGAATGGGGTTCATAAAAATATGAATTTGCATGAACATTCGCAATCTACTAATTAGAGTAAATTTCATATTGTGAACAATATATTTAAATTCTTGGATTGTATTTTTTTTGCTGAAACATTGGACTGAATTATCAAAAATTAATTATCCCAATAACATGTTTTGTAACATTTTTTGCCTTTCCTTTTATTCTCCAAACGTGTTCTATGAATTCATTTGTAACCATTATGTCACTCGCTCGTGATCCTAAAGTAGAAAAAACTTGATCATTTATTCTCGCACTGACGGAATCAGACTTTTCTCGTTCGGTTCCCTTAAATACGTACTTTCATACTTACAACGAATTCATTAAAAATAACGAATATTAGTGACTATTATTCCATATAAAAAAAAATTATTTACAATAATATATTCATGTTCATTTAAACTCAGGCAATTGCGAACAATCATAAATATTCATAACAAAAACAGTAATAGTTGCAATTCAATAATAATTTATTGTTGGTCTTCCTAGTCTATTAAATATAAATCTCTGGGCTTTATATTTTTTAGCGAACTATTTTCTGTTGGAGTTATCTGATATTGATAAATGTGAATTGATATTTTTGTGTCTCGGTCATGATTTAGTTCTGAAATTTTTTTTAATTTTCTGCTCGTAGCTCTTTTCACTCTGCTTTTTTTCAATTTTCTATACCATTTCCCTTGGGGAAAAGCGATTTTCCGGGGAACGCGCTGTTTGATTTTCATTTGTACAATAATCAAATACAACGGAGTCCCCGAACTGAACATTCAAGATTCAATCGATACATCAATAATGTACAAAACATCTATACTACTCCAAACATGAGATGTTGTGTTTAATCTTGTAACTATATTTCCATTATTTATATTTTCGATATGAAATTTATAAATTGACACGAATGTCAACCCTATTATGTCACAGCAGGTGTAATTTTGCGGCTCCCTGTCAATTGCAAATATGTATGCTATTTTCAGTTCTGACGCGTAAATGTGCCTCCAATTGTTTTGCTAAATAATAATGGTCTAATGGAGAGCCAATATTATTCAAGTTTCAAGAGAAGTTATAATTATATTAGGCATATGAATTACTGTGCTGCCTTTCTTTACAAAATTCAATATTTATTGTTGATTAAACATTAAATTGTATGCACTTTCATTATATTCAACGTAATATATGATATCAATTATATTCGATACTCGAAGCAATTTCCATTATTTGGCATGACTTTTTCTCGCTATCGACCAATACATGATTTTCCCCTTTTAAAAAAGATAACAGTTTTTATCTTTTGTTGGTAAAGCCTTTACGAATTCAAAACAAAAAATGTATTAATTTATATGTACCTATTTATATTATTTTATAAGGTTCAATCTATCTATAAATTATTAAACAATTATTATCTTTTAATAAGATAAAATTCAAATACAAATTATAAAATAGAATATAAAACTATCAAACAAACTGAACGATACAAAAGAAAATACAAAATTACATCATAGGATTTTAATTTTTTTTCGGCTAACATAAACAATTAGCAGGGAATACATACAGTAGCTGTTGAAAGTTTTCATCTAAAGGATAATTTTGTTATATTACTAGGATAAAAAACACGCGAGAATAAAAAATCCTTACGGCAAACGCATTATATATTACAACTTATGAAATATAATCTTAATAAGTTTATGAAATTTAAATTGATATTGAGTTATAATTTGCCCGAAAACTTTTGACAACCACTTTGTATCTCACATCAATAAAATAAATTTGCCTTTATGTTAAAATTCACAAAATCCCCAATTCTTCGCGTTCTCCTTATTATACTAAAATGCAGGCGAAAATGAGCCCAGAAAAATGCTTTTTGTTTCATCCTCATCGTACTACTCGTTCCAGAGATATGAGTCTTTAAAGTCTTTCAAACTTTCTTTAAAGTAAAAAGATGAACGAGGTGTCAAAGGAGCACACGTGTTATGATTAGATTGCGTTTTTTTATGCAAATACATATTTTTATAAATATTACGTTGTAGCACGTGAAACTGCCGATAGCTATAATAAGCTAGCCGATTTCCAACTGCCAAATTTCATTTCTATCAAATCTTTTACTTTAATAACAAATCATTTTGTTTCACATTTAACAATTTAAATATGATTATGTATTAGTTTGTTTCATTCAGTCGGGCTAGTTTTATTAAAAACGACAAAGTTCTTTATTTTTGGCACGCTTTTAAAACCAGGTGTTCCATATTACCAGCGTTTACTTTAAACCAGAGCTTCTTAAACTTTTTTATTCGCGACACACATTTGCCAACGAAAATTTCTCGCGACCTCGAATAAATGTTTATATGGTTACATAAAACAAACAAACAAATAAAACATTGACTGTTTGAAATCAAACCCATTTTTATAATTATCTCCGCTTTCTAATGCTTGAGGATTTGTCAGATAAACATTACAAATCGAAACTCTTTGTGGACAATTGCCAAAGTCTTCGCGACCCACCTAAATTTTTTATGCGACCCCCTTTGAGGTTGCGACCTACGGTTTAAGATCTGCCTTAAACCATTAGCTGTGCGGTTCAACTTGTGGCTGTAAATCCAAATTTTGGCAGTATGTTTTGGCTTCTTTAAGCGAGGTTTACAATCTCTCGATACAAAACTTAATTAGTATCAAGAATGTTACAATCTTATGAATATACCCCTTTCAAAAGGTTCAAGCAAAAAATGTTTCTCTGCAATTTTTTCCTCGGATTGAATATTTCTTAATTGTAATCTTTGGATAGACAAAGTAAAGCAGTGGGAGAATGTAGTTTATTGAAAAGAATGTACTACATATAAATTGAATAGATAGAATGGGGTGCAGGTTAATCTCCAGTTTGAAGATCACAATTGTGGATTTGGGGGAAGTGCAAGGAAATGGATACAAGGTATTGCAACTTAATTTGGAACTGTAATTTCATTAGACGGAGCTGAAAGTTTCCAACTGAGTTCAGAATAAGAATATCCTATAAATTCTATGTACTATATTTTAAGTTTAGAATAATATAATAGGGTATTGCATTTTTCGTTGACTTTTATATTAACTATAAATTCAAGTCTCATAATGTATCTTTATGTGCTGGTGCTTAATAGACTATAATGTAAAAGACTATCTGAATTATTCAGTATTTAATTGACGATAATTCCATGTTAATAAAAGTAGATAAATTCATTAGAGTATAATATCAGATTCAACCCAAAGTAAAAATTGTTATTTTTTGTATCATATATAATGATTTTTTATATCATTTGATAGTTAAAATGGAGTATTTTAATTGTCCAAAACGATAGAAAAGAATTTTTGATAAATTCCGAGATGTAAGTATTGTTATAATACGTGTACAGGGAAATAACTTGATAAGTCTGTATGAAACAAGTCAGTAATATAAATCTACAAGGAATTTTAATGTATAAGAATTTTACTGAAGTATGTTGGCCGCACTGAACATACGATTCGCTGTTGCTATTTGTATAATACGATTTCCTATAACGCGATTTCGTATAACCCGTAACGTAGGCACTCAGGGATATTCGATTCTGAATCGATTTTCTGAAGAATCGATCTTTTTGGAGCGATTTTTCATTTTTTTAATCGATTCTTGCATGTCTGATTCTGACACGAATTAATTTTTTTTAATCACGAATCGATCTTTGATTCATGGAGTATCTTGAAATGATTCAACCATTAACTGCAACCAGTCATATGTTTTCAACTTAGAATAAAGAACATTCCAGTTAAATTAACCTTAAGACGAAGAACGAAAAAAATTTGTAGGTTTAAACAAGGAAATTTGTTAAGAAGTGTAATCAGACTAGATTAGTTAGGATTGGTTAGCCTGATTCTGGCTCATTTTTTCCTTTGTCATGTCTTAAATATAAATACCGTAGATGCAATCTAAATATTCCAAAGTTTATATGAAATACCATTAGTATCTCGAAAGTAATAAGTTGATCGCGGATTTGTATACATTTATGGCTACCTTACGTGTGCAAAAAGACACATAACGCGTGGGATATGCAAAAATATAAAAATTATTCAAGGTAACTAGAACACCTAAATAGTGAAACAACCCTCTATCTCAGTTTCGCTTCCTTAATCTTGTTAATAAAAGTATGAATTTGCATAAAGATGCATAGTCTAGTAATAAGCAGTTAGCATTGAAATAGTATAATATCTTCAGATTTTTTTTAATCGACTTTCAAGAAATCGATTTTATGGCGTCCGATTTTTTAGCACATCGATTCTAGTTGTTTCGATTCAGGTTCGGTTCACGAATCGATTTTTCTTGCAAGGATCGAACATTCCAACTAAACCTGACTGTGTTATACGGGAGTTTATCGTAGTTTATATGTGTGGCGCGAAATAAGAGAAGGTTGAAAGTCACTGCTGTATACGATCAGTTCTTATCCATGTGCTTATCTATGTAAACATCGCTGCGAGTACCTAGAAATCAAAGCAAGATAGACTTCACTGTCAGGCAAGGGTTAAAGGGAACACAATCACGATCCAGCTCGGAGTCGCATAAATAATCTGTAGCGCATGAATGATCCCCTTCTGTGGCGACGCTTGTGTAGGATTACAAGAGCTCGCGTTACGTGCCGCGTAAAAGTAGTTAGTCCAGATTCGTGTAACGATCGTGGCCGAAAAAGTCGAGCATTCTGAAAGTTCTGTGCTTCCAGAGAGTGGAGATTTTCAAGGTAAACAACCGACGAAATTTAGCTTCGACCGTGTAGAGATTCGTGAATAAGCCGAGCACGCGTCGCTGTGGCGCTATTGTAACGCAAAAGCGTTAATATTATTGCGAAACCTTTGACGCGTTCAACCCGCGACCTACATTCTCTTTCATCGCTGCTGTGTTTGTGCACGCTGCGTTTTTTCACGCCCGATTTTTCTGCCTTTCGGAGTATTTCAGATACCGATCTTATCGTGATTTCGTGGACGAACTGTGTCAAGTGCGTTGACCTTTTAAACTATAAAATTCAATGGATTCTGCGCGTATTTCTGTGAACTTGAGTCTTCTCTGAGTCTTTTTGCGAATCTTTCTTTACCCCAAAGAGATAGAATTCGTTTTGCATGCGATATTTTTGGTTACCTTACTTTTATGGATGCGTTAAGTACGATAAATGTGATAAATAGATACAGATGTTAAAACTTTGCAATTTATTGCTTTTACACGTGTATTGCGTTTATTCGCGCACTGCATTTGAATATTTACTTATCTGTTGTTAGGATTTATGTTTTGGAAATTTGGACGCTGTAATTGTATTTCGTTGCCGTAGGAGAAATTTATGCGACGCTCTTACGCTGTTCCTGCAGCTGTGCGTTTTTTATTTGTAGTCGAGTTATCGAACCTGATAACTTCTACTTGCGGATTTCTCATTGTGATTGAGGTCGCAATGTTAAACCGACACGCCAATTACATAAATTGTGTTTGCAAATTGTCGATAGCAGCTTGTTATATTAGATTGGTACTTTTCTATTTTTTCTTGTTCCTTCCTTGATTGCACGTTCTCCTCGATCTTTAAATGAGTAATATTAATTTGCTCGTAG
Source organism: Eucera pruinosa (assembly GCA_028830335.1). Classification (NCBI taxonomy): domain Eukaryota; kingdom Metazoa; phylum Arthropoda; class Insecta; order Hymenoptera; family Apidae; genus Eucera; species Eucera pruinosa. Next base: position 4,081,760 of record JAMYCR010000015.1, on the reverse strand, counting down.
CGATAAGGACAAGGCTCACAAAGAATCAGTTGTGCAATTAATTGAATGCCTCTTTCGAAGGACAAACAGCTTTTTACCATTATTAAATACCAAATATTAACTCTTTAAGATTTTATTCAATTTAATTACATTCCTTTGTGTTTTAGAAAAGATTTATAATTGCGAGCAAAGGAATCTTCACCATAGAAATTGAAACATAAATTTACGAATATTTATAACAATTGGGAGACTAGTGAACTAGGAAATGTTTTTAAAAAACGTCACGTTTTATGATCTGAGAGACACAGCAAGGTTAAACGCCAAATTAAGGTTTAGTAAACGATATTGAATTACGAATGGGGGAGACTGGGAATAAAAGTAATACAGGGCAATTGTAACGTGTTAAATAATTTAAAATCCAGCGAATTGATTATTGCAAATTATTGTAAACTGTTGAGTTCAGAATACCAATTGGGTACTTAATAATTAATACCGGATAGTAGATAGCAAAATTCAATTATCAAATATTGAATTTCAAGTTTTAAATTGTCCTTATACTTCGATGGAAAATATGAAATTCTGTATATGGTAGAACCTCGATTATCCGAATTCTCTATTATCTGAAACCTGAAAAAGTCCTGTAAGCGAGTTTTTCGATAAAGAAAATGAAAAACTTTTCAAAGAAGTAATTAAGAAGTTGTATAATGTGGCAAAAAATTGTTGATTAGGGTTTTGTTTCTATCTGTCTGTAAAATACGAAATGATTTGTTGGCGAACCCAAAGTAGTTCTGCGTAAATTGGAGTTTATTAATCTATTGTATTTGCATTATATATACACTTTCATTTTTAAAGAACCGTAGAAATTTATCAAATAACACGTGTTCTATCACATTACGCGTTCAACTGTTCCATGTGACTCAATTCTAAGGATTAGCACTTTGCTTCATGAATCAGTAACGTGAGCAAAGTAGAGATTGGTACATGATTTCGCGGTTAGCGCTAATTTTCCGGGCAGAATACGAGGTCGTACGCAATACAAAGCCTGAATCTCTTTGCAGCTACGCGTGAAACGTAGGCGGAAATTACTAAAATTCCACTGCAAAATGTAGCTTCAAAGCCTCTGTGAAAAATGCCACACAGTATTGCGTTAAAAGACGTCGGTTTCCACAATATTCGATCCGTAAATTTCTTCCCAGCCCCCTGAAAAAATGAACTGCTTCCCTGAGAAACAAAAAGGGTCTATTAATTACAATTTGTATCATCATTAAACCGGCAACAGTTCTGTAATCCACCATAATTAAATATATTCCGAGCGAATGTATGTCGATTTGATCAAATTAAGTCATTTCAATCACGCTTCCCCGGTAGCGGAATCGTAACGAACTACTCGAAATAATTAGCGTCGTTCCATTTGATTAGTAGCCACTCACCCTCGAGCTTTTTCATCGAGACCTCTTTGTCGTTTTAAATTTACGTCGACCAGAGAAAAAGAGAGTGAGTCCGTTACCGAGTGTTCTATCATTTGGAGATAAGCCGTAGTTACCTGTGATATCGCTGCCTCGTAATTGAAAGATAATGTTAAGCCGGTTACACAACGAGCTATCATCTTCGGTGCAGAGCAACTGCAGCGTAAAAAACACGCGTTCCTACGTATTACACGTGCCTCGCGAAGAACTCGTTGTCTGTAGTTCAAATGTATGTCTGTGACAAGTATGTTGTTATGAAATATTTATTACGTAGGTACAAACGGCCTCGTATTTTTGCCATGGTTCTTTTTCTCGTGGAACAGTGGTTCTTAACCTTTTCGAAGTCACGGAACACTTTGATTGTACGAAAATGTTGCGGAACACTAGAATCGCTAAGTCCAGAAATTTCACTAAAAAAATAAGCATCTTCTAAGCACAATGTAAAGCAATAACAAATTGTACCTATTTACATTCTTTCCATGGAATTCTTATGACTTTTTATAATTTCGCGGGATCCGTATAATTGGACTGCCGACCTTTATGCAAATTCAGCGATTTATAATCGAAAATAAAGAAATTGAATTTAAGTGGGAGGAATTTGCTTATTACCGGACACTTAAGATTTCCTTTAAATAAATGAAGAAAAATGATGTTTTATTCCTTTCATTTTGTTTTAATTTCAAGTTAACGTTATTAAAATTAGAAATAAAGAATCGAAAGAGCAACATTATCGTGATATGATCTTAAATTAATATTAAATTTTGGTATACATTGTTAAAGAAATTTTGAGTGGCCCCTATTACCGGATACAACAATGATGTCTGACATAACTTAGTAGGAGAAATAGAGAATAATTTGCAATGCTTGCATGTATAATCATCTGAACATTCTGGAGTATCGATACATGCATCACAAGGCCATTCTTTGCAATTTGATTCAATCTTCGTTATAAGTTTCTAAGCAAATCACAAAAACCGTTTTGTCGTTTGCGTTCTTCGGCATCAGTGCTCTAGCTTTATTTATTTTTTCTAGGCCATTTATCATTGAAAATTAATCGTAAGCCGAAAATGAAAAACTTGTATTCCTTATTTGTTTATAAAGAATCACCTCCCGCATGTTTGTACATGTTATTCGAGTACACTCTGTATGTTAAGTAATCTAATCATTGCTTGCATATTGTATCACGCGTAAAATATTAACCATTTGCGGACGATGAATAATAACACTTGAGGGAGTATTTTGGTCTTGAATTCGAAGCCTTTAAATTTTCAAGCTTTCGAATTCCAGGCCGTCAAATTCCCAAAACTTTGAAGAGTTTATTAATGATATTAATTTAAACATTTTGCTTTAAAAGGCGACGTGCAAATAATGATAATTTTATTAAAAAGAAGATAAAAAAGATGAGCTTAATTATTTAGATAGAGTTTGTAATCTTCATACAGATTGATTTATGAAGTTTCAACGATATTGTCCTTTTTGTTATCACAATATTAGAAATTTTACATTTAGTAAATTGTGCAAAACATTAATAGCGCCCGTACGCTGTGAATTTATCGGAACTTTTGCACTTAATAGTCTTTATTTATAAATCCGCCATTTTATGAGTAGTCAGCTAATAGATGACGAGCGACAGTATTGATTTTAGTAATTGTAAGAGTTTATTAAGAAGCGCCGCAGCATCTGGCGTTACTATTGAATAAAATATCACTCTAAAGAAATTCTATTTGTTTCCGTGTTGCTTGTTTTAATGAATTAATCCAGCGACTCTACCGCGAATACTTCTCCTTGGACTGTGACATCTCGGGTATTCTTGTGCTTTGTAAATTTCTCCGGCAATTTGGCCGCGAACAAATGTAAGAAATTAACCTAAATTCTGTACCCATCTACCTAGTTTAATCACGAGTAACTCCTGTTACAAATAGCGAAGTGAAACGGTTTTACAACAATTACAAACTGTATTGGGTTCTACCGGTATTCTTCCAGTGAGACATTTCTTGTTCAAGATTTACATATATTACGTTCCTACGAGAACAAACTTTTGCAGATGAAGGTACTATTAAATAATAAAAAAATTAACATACTTGAAATTAATTAAGTAATATGTAAAGACTAAAATACATAGAGTCCGATCTGAGAATAATGAAACTGGTAAAAATGAAAATGATCTCATGAAAATGAGATTTCTCTGCTGATTTCTTTTGAAATAATCGAAAAGGGAATTCACCGTACGATTGATAACCGTCATTGATTTTATAACTGTTCAAAAGACTTAACCCCGGATTACGAAAGCATCGTAAAAATTATGATCTCAAAATATAAAATACAAAATTGTTGTGAACATAATGTTAACCCATTAAGGACTAACGTTGCGTTAATGCAATATTTTATTTATAGTTTTCCGAAACTTTATAAAATTATGCAACCGATATAGAAAATAAAATAGTAACGAAGAAGTTATTTTTACAAATTTTTAGGATGCTTTTTGATAGATCCATTGCAAAAAAACAAAGTTCAGCTATATGAATTAGCTGGAAAATATTACAAATAAAATACTGTTTCAAAATTTATTTATTTATTTATTTGTAAACGGGTTAAAACCCTTTGACAAAAAAAAACAAATGAGATAAATTATACAGTGCTGTCTGAAACGGCCAACAGTCGCATAACATTACTTCTAAAAGTAACAGAGGAAGCAAAAAAGTTTAGAGAACCGCTAAATGTATTAACATTAGTAATAATTCTATTAAGGCTATTGAACTATGAAAATGTGTTGAGCCTTAATGGGTTTGTCTTGGCCGTGCTTATTAATTGTTTCAATTTTTTAAACTGCAACTCTTCCAAAGTATAATTGTTCCAAGGATTTGGTACGAAAACGTCAATAAGAGTATTACTTCTTTAAGTTACACAAGGTTTGCTTTGAGATTTTACTAAAGTTTCATAATAACGTAATTCACGGCGAAGTATCGTAATCTAGTGTTAAACTTGTGATTTAGTATAAAGAGTATGACATTTGAAACAGGCTACCTGAATAAATCATTTGCTTTTAACAAGAGAAAACAATGTCAAACTAAAGTTGCTTAAAGTTCCCCATAATCTGATATTAATAGTTTTTTTTTACCAATGGAGACGTAGAGAACACGTAAATGTCAAACCTGTTTTTTTAAATGGAATAATATATATTCTTTTTATTTCTGTTCTTTTAGACCAGTGATGAGCAATCTTTATTCTTGAGTGAGACAACATCGACAACAATATTTTATACGTACCGCAATGAAGGCAATATAAAATACATTAAATATTAAATATAGAAATTAATTTGATGCTTTCACATTGAATTAGCTAACTCAAAACCTTTATCCTACTTCGAAATAGAAGTTTCTCAGCTTGTTCGGGCCAATTTTGTAGGAGGTTTATGGCAAGGTTTAGAAGTACCGCTATTTTTGAAGATTCGTTAATTTAGTTTTTCTGCCATTTGGACGACACTCGCCAGATGGTACGATTCCCGGATTTTTACTCTTTTGTCATAGCATTTGTATAGCTCTTAGTTTCATTCGCATATTTTTCGTTAGCCTCAATAGCTATTATGCTGTCGTAAACCTTCACAGCCTGAGCAGTCTTCGAGAACCATCGGTCACCCAACGGTTTCCGCGGCCTATGCAAGGGAAACCGCCTCAGGTGTTGACCAGATGTGTCGCCCACCCCCATCAAATTCTAACGTTTCGCCCCCTTGGAGAAATCCGCGACCCCTTCGTCAGGGAAACACGCCGAGAGCGTAAGGGAAGGTGTGTCTTTCCAAACTAGGCTCGCTGATTGGAACTGCCCAAAAATTGGAAGGAACCAATCAGTGGGAAATTGCAAACTCCAAGAGTGGAGCTCAGACAGTCTCATAGTTACACTAAAACAGTCGTCTAGAACAGTCACACGAAAGGAGTCATACAAAATAGTCATACAGAAACAGTCGTACCGAATGAATTGCATAGAAACTGTCGCAACGAAACATACATTAATAGTTAATTGTAACCGCTGCTCGTACTTTGAACACATTTAAATACAGTCCACTTTTCTTGTTAAGTCGCGAGCTCCGAACCCATTGAGAGACGGACCGCGACCCAACACAGCTGTCCTGTAAATGCAAAACCGCCATCTAAAGTTCAGTGGCCATTCAACATTAAAATTGAGGATCTTGCAGCAGGAGGCAAGTCCATTTTCGATAGTTCTTTTTAGTTATCACATGTAATATATGTAAAAAAATGTTCTACATCGTTTGGTGCAAGCACATTCTATCAGTTGAGTTCCAGAATATAGTGTACGCTGCTCTTTTACCACTGCAAAGGGCAAAATATAAGGACGTAATGCAATTACCTACCAACTACGTATCACACAACAAACAGCTCTTTTATAAGGCTCTCATATGTGTATCGACTGGGGTTAATATTTTTACAGACAATGTTAATTTGACTAATGTTATTTCTTGGCATCTACAAAAAATTCCAACATATTTTTCCAACATTTGATTAATAAAGCAACAGTAAATCAATAGGATGTGTTGTTTAATGTGTATATTTTTGCAACTCGCAACCGCTTATTGCGTACTTCGGTGCACGTCGGAAAAATTCACTAAAACATATAAACGAAAACTTATTAACTCAATAACTCTTATTTGTTGTGTAATATGAGCCATTCAGACGCCAAATTGATCAAATACCTAAAATGAATTCAATTGATTTGTGTAAAGTTCAATAATAATTATGTATTACATTTACTTGGGTAATCAAATTTGGATAGTTAAGAAAACTGGAATTAATCAGATTTGCTTTTGGGAGGCTCATATGTAAGTTTAAATTAGTTTTCGTTTTTCCATGTTACGTCGAAGCAATAATTTCATAAATAATTTCACCTAATTTACTCGAAGTTGGTAGAAATGAACTTGCAACCCTCTTACTGCAAGTTCCCCAATTGTGTTTGATTTTGCTGTAAATAAGGATTGAATTTTGTGGGGAAGGGCGCCTAATTAACTTCTACGGGCCATTCCACGCCAAATTGATCACTTTTGTACTCGATGTTTGCCATTCTGTTCAAATTGAAATATATTATAGTCTATGCGAAAATAAGGAGGTTTTAAGTCATCATTTTACTTGTTTCGAAATTGTTTAAAAAATAAAGACCCTTAAAGTTGGCAATTTTTGTCCATTTTTACGAGAACTACTTTCACAAAAGAATATTTCTCTCTGAAACTATTAATGGTGCGAACTTCATTTTTTTTCCATTTTAATCGCAAAAGATTGCTCTTTTCAATGTAGACACGTAACCTATTAACACTTATGTGAGCATCCGAATACCCGTGTGCTCATTTCTATATCTTTGCATAATAATTCTTTTACGTCGCTGCGAAAATATGTAAAAATCATTCTGGGTCCCCATCTTTTGAATACTTTTATGTCGATTAACGTTTTGTAAATAAAAATTGATGTAACAAATTTTGAATATCGAAGCTTCAAACAATTGTGACTATTTTAGTTGACCACACATGGGTTAATAGAAAAATTTTAATTTACGCGGTCGAATTTGTTATTTTCGATATATATTATTATCACTTTTGCAATTCAGTTAAATGAAATGCAACGTTTCGATCAGTCGCAGATAAATAGTTGAAGGGCCGCTGGTTGCTCATCGCTAGACTGCGCGGATCTTTATGCAAATTTACATTCTTATAAATGACACTGGAGTAATGGAATCCGAATTCAGGGTTGATTCACTGTTTGATTATTCTAACTTGTGCTTTGCTTTGAATATTTTATGTATTTTTGCATATTATATGCATCTTGTATATGTTCCACATTTAAATTTCCCATAAATGCATAACAACATCCGCAATCTACTCATCCCTTTTATAAGATGTTTCCAGACGAGAAGGATGACCTATCATGAAAGATCATTCAAGATCATTACTGTAATGAAGCTGTACTGTAAACACAACTGTAATGAAAAATAAATTATTTCATGACAGTTTTAGAATACCTTGTGTTTTTTCTCGTTGTTGGTATATCGCTCCTGTTATCGCTAATAAATATGGGTCACAGAACATAAACATAAACACATTCAGTCATATTATATGCTTATTTGTATCCACGAATCCTATTATTAGTTTCACTCTCAACTGGAGTACGACTCGGTAGTATTAAATTTTCGAAAATGCGTTATACAAAAACGCGGAAGGTAGATACGGTTTTCATTTATGGTGAATAACGTAAAATTATGAGTGAAGCAGTAGCGTAAACGTTGAGAATGACTGCGGACATTTATGCAAAATTTATATGTCAAAATATGCAAAATATAGACAAAATTAATGCAAAAGATAATATGAAAAATATAATGCAAATCGTTTTATTACTTTTGCTTATTACTTATTGTAATTTGCATTACAATACGTTACAATATTTTTTTTCTATATTCTCGACTGTCGATTGGTGCGTTTTATCAGATAAAATTAATTTGCAAGCCGAAAATTTTCTTTCGATATCACAGGATGCGATATGAGCAAATCTATATTTTTCCAATATGTATTGTGCATTTGTTTTATTTATAGCTTCAGTAGTTTCAACACTTCAAATGTTATTAACAATAAGTCTAGATAATATTTTGAATCCTGAATCCTGAATAACCTTTATCTATGATCATTATATTTATTGTCAATAACAAGGGCAACTTTAATTAATACGATACAATTGTGAAGGCGATATTTCCAACATTTGATTTGGAACGAGGAAGTGTATTGGATATACACGAAATATGTAGAAAGGGAATAATACGTATACACGTAAAAAAATATGTAATATGCAAACCATAAGCAATATGCAAAACTTGCAAAATAGAAATTGTATTGTAAGAATCCCCTAATAAAAAAACCAAGTGTTGCATAAACATTCGCAGTCTAGTAACATGGAACGCTTACACGCTTCCTAATTTAGAAGCTTATAAATCCAAACGCTTGGAAATGAAAAATCTTCAAAATTCAGACGCTTGTGAATCGAAAAGTATTGGAATCCAAAAGCTTGGAAATTTAAACGCCTGGAAATTCGAATGGTTAGAATTTTAAAGTCTTGGAAATTCGAATGGTTAGAATTCTAAAGTCTTGGAAATTCGAACGTTTGGGAATTCAAATGGTTGGAAATTCAAACGCTTATCAATCGCTTCTTAAAGCATGGAAACGTGAGTGTCCGAGTTTTACTTTGTGCCGCTCTATCTCTTCCTCGCCTTCGCGTTTAAAAAAGTTATTCACATCAGATTATGGGTCCCTTGAAACCGACTTCAGTCTGACACGTTTTCTTCTATTGCTAAAAGTGAATGAGTTATTCAGGTGACCTGTTTTAAATGTCCCACCCTGTATAGAAGAAGGTAGGGTGAGATGGAACGAGTGGGTAAGACGGAACACTAATGTTTTTCCTATACAAGAGGGTGAAACGAGTTGAGATCGTACAATATGGATCCAAGCAATCGTTGAATCAATTCGTGATCGACGGTAAGTGTACGTGGACATGTTTTCTTTCATTAACCCCTTGACGACGACTTTAGTATTTTGTACTGACATTTCTTGGCTTGTCGAGCTACTAAAATATTTTAGATGTTCTTTCATTTATACTATTAACCTCTTGCCTTACGAATAATCCGAAAATTATTCATTGGAATGCTAACTATTTTCTGCTATAACACCGTGTCGAATGCAAAACACGAAGATATTATACACGTAATTTGTACTTAGTAATCTTCAATCTCACGATTTTACAAATTGAAATAAAGTGAATTAACGTTTATTAAAAAATACAGCATGTTTTATTGTAATAAACTCACAGGTTAAACCGCGAGTGTGACTCGTTGTTATAAAGCAAGGGGTTAAGGAAGCAAATTCTTGTTTTTTGTCGTTTTTTGTCGTGCTGTGAAATTTGCTGATGTCGAAGTTTCAATGTTGCCGAAGTTTTAAGACCATTTTTCAGAAGTTATATTCAAATTATTCATAATGGTAAGTACCGTAATTCATTCTGCAAACCTTACATTACATGTTTCTGTTTGGTTCGATTTTTTATCTTACGTTAAAGTAAAATTAATAAATATTTATTTTCACTCATATGCGTGGGCAAGATGGAACATTTTAGCGTGGACTCAATGCACCGAAAGTGCATTGTTTATAAGCAGTATCTCATCATGAGATACTACTAATATCTCGATAATGTTGTAAATGTTATACATTTAGTATTGAGTTATTTTTTTTTATTGAAGAACTTGATTTTGTAAATCGGCTCTAAAGTGTCATAAGAATTAAAGTATTGCATTTGGGGTCCGATTTGCAAAATTGGGCTCCGCGATAAAGCAATAAGCCATACAGTATGCATATGGATATAAATAGTATTTCGATCGATTTTATTTTAAATCGATTTTCAAAGAATCTATTTTCTGGTGAATCGATGTTTGTCGCTGCGATTCAAAATTGATACAAGAACCGATTTTTTTTTTTTTTACAAGAATTGCCCATCCCAATATATACAGTGAGAGTAAAAATTGAATGTATACTCTATCAAAATAAAATTACACTGTAATTTATTAATGTTGGATTTATACATTCCATATGTATAAATCATACAAAAACTAAATCTAACAGGACTGTGCAGACCAGAGATAGTTATAAGAACTGTACTCGCTCGCTTTCCAGTTGGGGCCGTTTGTATATTGTAATATGAACATTGATAAAGAATGCTTATGCTGCGTGACCGAGAGCCGGAGACCCAAGTGGGCTTGAAGGCGATTTTGGGCGTCGCAGCAGTCAGTGAAGTCTAATAAGCAGTTAGTAGGATATACCTCCCGACCAGAAAATAAAGAGAGCATTATAGAAAATAACTATTATTTTACTTAAAACCATAACAAAATTTCCAACAATTGTAGGGATTTTCAACAACAAGGATTAACCACAGTTATTCTGAAGGAATATTTAATATGGAAAAGTAAAAAGAAATAAAATACAGTTTTTTCTCGCAGATTTCTCGCACGGTTCTCTTCGGTCGTCTTCACTCTCTCAATATTCTTACGCAACTCAACTCATTTTCCTTCCATCCTCGCGACACTCTTGCTTTCTTAAAACTCACTCATACACAATCACATTCAATCACCGATTCGTACCCACATGCATTCTTATTTCAGAGAACTGTCAGACGGTCCAAACACTCTTTATTCACACCTCACACGATCCGACTATCACATAACTCAAACACTCCTCATTGATATTTCACTCGATCCGATTTTCATACTGTCCAAACACCCTTATCTCACACCCCACACTCGGCCATCCTGCATGATATCTGCCCCCAGATATCCATTGTTCATTCTTCACCTGATGAGGCATCACTAGCTTCATCAACCCACGGTTTCATATATTCCGCCGAAGTCGATGTCTGTTGCGGACCTTCGTGCTCGCCCACTTTATGCACAATGAAACGATCGTTCCTTAGGATTCTCTCCACTCGATACGGACCTAAATATTTAGACGCAAATTTCAAACCCGGGCTGTACTGGGTCCACTTTATGGCAACTAACTCTCCCTCTTTGTATTGCCGAGCTTTCTTTCTATGTTTATCGTATCCGCGACGATTCTCACGCTGAATCTTCAGAATACTTTCCTTGGCTTGATTCCGCAGTTCTTCTCTGTTACTTTGAAACATATCAATCCATTCTTTCTCTATTAACTCACGAATATCCGGATTATCCTTCATTCTTAGGCATGTCCCAAACAGCAATCTAAACGGCGTTGTACCGATGCTCCTATGAGGTGTTGCATTTAAAAATTTCTGCGTAATATCCAAATAGCGATACCACTCCTCCGGTTTTGGTGCCGATAACTTTGTCACTATTGGTATAAGTGTTCTATTCACGCGCTCCACTTGTCCATTAGCTCTTGGCATTCCCGTAGTTATTAAAATGTGTTCTATTGCTTCCGATTTACAATATTCCCGAAAATCATGAGAAGTAAAAGCTGTACCCTGATCAGAGATAATTCTCCGAGGATTTCCAAAAATTGACGATTGTTTCTTCAAACGTTCTATTACTTCGGAGGCAGCTGTAGTCTTCACAGCATACAGCCACACGAACTTCGAAAATGCGTCCACAACTACAAAAATATGCTTATAACTCTTTCGCGTAGATGGGAGTGGCCCGAGATGGTCAATATGATATGTATCTAATGGAACATTTCCCTTATCAATGGAATGTAAAAATCCTTCCTGTCTCCCATGTTTCCTTTCAGCAAGAATACACGGAACACAATTACGCACCACTTTTTCTACTTTTGATTTTAAGTCTGTGAACCAATAGTCTTTCCTAACAAGTGACTCCGTTTTCGCACTCCCGATATGACCGTTCTCGTGTACACGTCGAATGATTTGCGATTGCATAATACGCGGCACTATTAATTTCACGTCACTCTCAATTTCCTTAAATAAAAGATCATTCCGCACTACAAACCCACTTAACCGTTTTTCATTCGCCGCTTCGAAAATCGGTTTCAAACTCTCATCCTCACACTGCGCTTTACGCAATCTCATAATCATACTATCCTCACATTCGTCCACCAACATACACTCTGGAAGCGGATTCCGGCTTAACGCATCTACATGTCTCAAACGATTTCCCGAACGGTGCTCTATTTTATAATTAAACTCTTCTAATAAAAGAGCCCATCTTGCAACTCGAACGCACAAATCTCTCTTACGCATCGTTAAAGTAAACGCTTGACAATCTGTAATTATCTTAAACGGTATACCCAACAAATATATTCTAAATTTTCGTAGGGCTTTAACTATTGCTAAAACTTCCAGCTCATAACTAATATATTTCGATTCCGCTGGTGTTGTTTTTCCGCTTGCAGAGTATACTGGATAAAATTTATTATCATTACTATCACGTTGTAAAAGGATCGCACCGTAACCATCCCTTGAAGCATCAGTATGTAACTCCGTCTCCGCCTCCAATCTATATAATTTCAAAACTGGACCATTGCTCAAAATAGTTTTCAATTTTGTAAATGCTAATTTTTCTGCTTCCCCAAAATGAAAGTTAACGTTTGATTTCAATAAATTTGTTAACGGTCGCGCAATCACGGAATAATTTGGGATAAATTTTCTAAAGTAACCGGCCAAACCCAAAAAACTTTGATTCTACTTGAAATTTTGTGGTTGGGGAAATCTCATAACTGCCTCTGTTTTCTTTTCTGACGGACGAACACTTCCGTCTTTAATTATGTGCCCTAAAAACTCTATTCTTGTCTGCAGAAAGCTACACTTTTTCCAGTTAATGTTCAAACCGAATTCTTCTGCAACGCGCAACACCATCTTTAAGTTTTCTATACCGTCTTCGTAATCTGATGAGGGAATAATTAAATCGTCCATATAAGTTATAACCTTTTTCTCATTAATTAAGTCTTTACAAACAGCATTTACAAATTTCTGAAACACCGCTGGTGAGTTACACAAACCGAATGGAACATATAAAAATTCATACTGGCCATTTGGAATTATGAAAGCAGTATATTTCCTACTGTCATCACCTATAGGTACGTGAAAAAATCCATTCTTTAAATCTAAAGTACTAAAAATGCGTGAACCTTGTAGAGCATCCAATTGATCTTCAATCAGCGGCAACGGGTATCGATCTTTAATTATTTTTGTGTTAAGTTTTCTATAATCTACACAGAGCCTGGTTGTATTGTCTTTTTTTTTAACAAGTACTACTGGACTAGCATAATCAGAAAGAGAAGGCTGTACAATACCGTCAGCAAGCCACTGCTTTATATGTTTATCAACTTCTTCTTTTTCAAGAGGGGATAGTCGCCTAGCCCTCTGGTAAACTGGTTCGTCATCTTTAACCGTTATGGACATTTTTACACCCGTTTCTCGTGTTTTGACTGGTTCATAATTTGTTATCAAATCGCGAATGATGCCTCTATGTTTGGTATTGGAAATATTCGACAAATCGATCTCATTTGCTTCATCTATACAATCTATTTTGTAAATTTCGGGTATATTACTTTGTAACTGGTGTTCTTTTTCAACGCTACGAATAGAAATTTCGCCTCTCTTGATATTTATTTCAACTGTGTTTAAAAAATCGGTGCCAATTATCAAATCATGTTGCATCAACGTATCAGATATTACCCAGATATTAATTGGATATTGATTACCATCGATTTCTATTTGTGCATTGAACTCGCCTATTGTTTTGTTACTTTGGGATCCAATTCCGCAAAATGTAATCTCTCGTCGTAATAACGGTGGTGACCCTATTTTCACGTATTGCTCTGCACGCATTACAGACAAATCGCTACCGGTATCAATTAGCGCTGTTAAATTCTCCCCATTTATCCTTACTTTCTTATAATATTTTTCGCGCGAATTCCGCGAAATATCACAAACGTCTTTTACATCGTCTTTCTTTGAACAATTCGCCGCTACATGACCAAATGCTTGGCATTTAAAACATTTCGCGCCGCGATTTTTCAAAGGACAGTTCGCACTATAATGACCTTCCTTACCGCAATTAAAACAACGATTAGTATTTTTGGCTACTTCCCTTCCCTCGCATCCTTCGACTCTCGGTGCTGTAAATCTCTCGTTCTCCCTCGATCGCAACGGTCCATACGCTCTGTCGTCAGGTCTCGGTTGACGGTACATCCTTTCTTCTATCCTCCATGGCTGAAACGTCCTCTCTTCTGTCCTCCATGGCCGAAATGTCCTCCCCTCTGTTTTCCACGGTCGAAACATATTTTCTTCCTTCCTTGTATATGGATACGTCGTCGACAAGGATTTCCCATACAACGATACTTTCCCGAACGCCTCCAACAATGATGTCTTCGTGTTTAGCCTCTGAGCACGAGCAATATTCCTTAACGTGAAATCTGGAATTCCTTCAGTAATGTAGTCCACCGTCTCTTCGTCACTCAAGCCAATACGATTCGCCATGATGACTTTTTCATGCATATACTGGTTAAACGTTTCCTCTCGTTTCCAAATACGCCGCTCGAATTCTTGCCGCAAATAAATCTTGCTTCGCTCGTGACAAAACATTTCTCGTAAGCCTCTCAAAAGTTCTTCGACCTTCATTGCGATGCACTCGGGTTTTGAGTGGAACCACTCGAACGCTTTCCCTTTTAACCGTGACGAAATGGCAAGTTTTACTATTTCGTCTGTCACTTGATACGTTGCTCTCAGTAACTGCACTTGTTTTCCCCACGTTTCATACGTCTCGCTGCTACCATCAAAATAATTTAGCATATCCGCCACCATCGGTGCAGTCAAGCGCGGATTCGTCTCGTATTGCATCGGACGAGGTGCATTAATCGCCTGATTATTGCCGCCAATTGTTAATTGCTGCACGCTTTTCAAAAACTCAATCTCTCTGCGTGCCAGATCTAGTTCGTCTTCTTTCAATTTCTTCTCTCCTCGACAAAGTTCAATCTCCCGCTGCATGTTAGCCCGTTCTAGTTCGCTCACAGAAGGGATACTTGTCGCCCCCGACTGTTCAAATATATCTTTCTGGTGATCTGCCGATTCCATTGTATAGTCTTTCGCCCAGCTACCCGACGGATCAGCTTCCATTAGCCGATTTATCAATTCAGATTTCACACCCGACGAACTCAGTCCCAAAACTCGTAGTTTTTCCCTCAATTCCGCTACGGAAAATTCACTGGCAGTTCTCGTCAGCAGACTCATTGTAGGAAATAAAAATTACTCACAACGCTAACTGTCACTACCTCAATCGCACTAATTAATCCTCACAGTTTCACCACTCTTATCGTCACAATTATAATTCACTCTTATCTTGAATCCCTCTTGTCGTCTTAATCCCCAAGTATCACTTTTGCTTTACGAGGATAACTTTCACTTCCTCGTAGACACGGACGAGCCCCCAATTTGTAGGGATTTTCAACAACAAGGATTAACCACAGTTATTCTGAAGGAATATTTAATATGGAAAAGTAAAAAGAAATAAAATATAGTTTTTTCTCGCAGATTTCTCGCACGGTTCTCTTCGGTCGTCTTCACTCTCTCAATATTCTTACGCAACTCAACTCATTTTCCTTCCATCCTCGCGACACTCTTGCTTTCTTAAAACTCACTCATACACAATCACATTCAATCACCGATTCGTACCCACATGCATTCTTATTTCAGAGAACTGTCAGACGGTCCAAACACTCTTTATTCACACCTCACACGATCCGACTATCACATAACCCAAACACTCCTCATTGATATTTCACTCGATCCGATTTTCATACTGCCCAAACACCCTTATCTCACACCCCACACAATTAACTATAAAATATGTTATTATAATTTATTTAGTATAAATTGTGGTACAATTATGCTGTAATTATAATATAATTTCACTTTTCAGTCTCACTATGTTTACAACACGAGGTGGCGTGGGTACTAAGCTATTCAAACAATGAGAATTTCGAAACAAAAGGCTTCACTGTATATCAATTTAATTACGGTTTTGTAACAGTTCTATGAATAGTAAATGCGGATTGAAATAACTGAACTTTCAAATTCGGTTTTACTTCGAGACTAAACCATAAGGGAGAAACAATCAAAACAAACAATTGTACAAATCTTGTTTTTTGCTAAAAATACTTAAAAATTCGGCTTAGTTGCTCCATTATAAAAATTATGACAGCATATAAAGACAAGGTTTATAAAATTCTTTTGTACAACACGAACACGAAGTATCGATTAACGTTTACTACTTGCAATGAGTAAACTTCAGATAATATTTCAATGCACCTATTTCTAATGTTTCTATTACTATTCGTGGAACACTATTGTTGCTACGTTACCAACAGAAATTCAATCTATAAATACACAGTGTAGATACCATGGTATGCCAATATCTTTTGTAGTCACTGTAAATTTCCAACAACACCAAATGGATACCTTTAATAAGAAACATTTCTTACTCCTAATCTAGCTTCCATAGAATGAAATCAATTCCCGTAACTCTTTCGAACCGAAAGACTTTTTATAAGACGATCTCCAAGAGCCGAATTTTTTCTTCTGCTTTTTTTGTATTTATTTTAAAAACTTTGAGAAGAGAAAATATTTGGAACATGAAAAGTTAACGTTGTAGATATTTTTTGAACAAATATATATCTTGCTGTGTAAAGGTAGTAAGCTTCTGAGCATGTTTACAATTATATTATTAAACTCTACGAATTATTTAATTATTGAACAATTCAACTATTATACCATATGTAGATATATACAATAGTACTTTATATTAGGTTTTATGCATAATTTCAGTTACAATAAACAACAATAGTTTATTCTAAGTTGTAAATTGAATGTTAATGACTTTTCTCAGAAAACTAAGTTGTTTTTCTACAGAACATGCATCTTCTATGCGCAATATGCAAGTTATATGCAATATACAAAATAAAAAACGCACAGTTTGTCACAGAAGATTTAGAATTTCAACTAGATTGTAAATTTTAAAGAAAAGGTTCATTTATCATGAATTTGTTAAGAATTCTTATGGTTTGTCTCCAAATGTAATTATCACACGTGATACCAATAACCAAAATTTGATTATAAATATGTAGCCCGATTATTATTAATCAATTTTATATAGAGTATTTTCGGACCTATCGATTATAATAATAACAGTCGATTGATAACATTATCCGTGATAATAATATTCAGATTCCACTGTGTTTTATAAATTTTCACATAATTTTTATCCATCTAAACCATGTTCTAAAGTATGCAAAAATATTTAAAATTTAGAACGCCTATCCACACTTCGGTGACCGTCTGTATTTTTAAACTACTCTGGCGATGAAACCTATTTCTATCGGAGTCCCATTTCTTTGCATCGTTCTAAAATTTCCGCAGTCTAATCATGACGCACATGGCGCGTAATTCGTCTTGTTAGCTATGAATTGCACTACATATCTGGCGTGTAATGTGTCTCGAATAGGTTAAACCTGATCATATGGCGTTCCGTTCGGAGTTAAAAAGAATGCAAGCAGAAGCGAATCTGAGAACAGGCACGCCAGCAGGTCATCGTGCATCATTCCACGATGCCATTACACGGGACCTAGAACCTCTCCTAGGTCCTTTATCCGACCACCATTGAATAGGTGAGGTGCGGGGAGGTGCGTTTAACTTGGAGAGCAAGCAGGTGCGTTCGTTCAACCCGCAACTAGTGTGCAGTTTACCTGCGGGAGCGTCTGCCAGCGCACCTTCGCGCGGAACCTTTGTTCCTCGGTCTGTTTCCTCGTGGTCGTGCCCGTTCCACGCGAGGATTTCATCGAAAACAACGACGCCTCCAGTAGCACAGTGTCAAGTTGTAGGACCTCCATGACTCATTCCTGTCAGGTACGCAAGATTCTCCACTGTGGAATAAGAAATTGACGGGCTCAGCGGAAAACAGGCACATGGGTAATAAGTTTTTAGCAGAGAGCACGCAATGAAGAAAATTTAATTTTCATAGACAATGCTGCAATGAGTCATATTCAGTATACGCGATGTACAGGGTGTCATAGATCTATTCCGCAATTATTTGTCGGTACATTTTATAACTACAATAAAGAGTACCGTATTCGAACTACTACCCATGGTAAAAAGGTTTCGGCCAAACGCGGTAATATAACACATTAGCTAAAAACGATAATGTTTTTCTGATGCTAAGTGCTATTGTATAACTATAAAACTTAATAGAGAATTTATAGACAATAAGGAGCAACATTAGTTAATAAAAAGGCCGCCGAAAGTGAACATTAGTTTCGAGAAATAATACAATTATTGTAAAATGAAATTCCATTTAGGCGATGCGAAAATCTCGTAGTATCAATGCTACAACACATCAAAGTAATCATATGTGGACGTAAAAATATTAGCAAATATTAGGTAATATAAGTATTAGGTAAAGTATCGTTTTATTATTAAGTAGTTTTATTTTCCTCGTTGTTTTCTTTTTGATAGTAAACGATTATTTTTATTCTTTTCCATTCCTCGTTGATTTCATATTATATTTATTTAATCTTCCCATATCTTCTTTTTCATTTATGCAGCAAAATTTCGCACTTTAAAAGTATTAGTGTCCTTTGTTTAGTTCCACGTTCTCAGGTTTGACCGAAAACTTTTTGTCACGGGTAGTAACTTGGAGACAAGAGTGGTCGAATAACAGAATTTTTGGGTAATAGAACAATCACTTTCTTTTGTATTAACCTGTTGCCATGAAACAACAAGTCACACTTATCACTTAGATTATAAGCAAAGCCAAACAAATACATGCCATATTTATTCCAAAATTTAATTTACCCTTTTTAAATTCCTTCGGAATTTTTACAATTAATATAGCAACTATAAATACTGTGTAATATTTTAATACTTCACGTACCTTTTTTTTTTTTTTTGATTGAGCATGTGAAACCTCGTTCGAGGTTTAGTTCTTCTGTGCAAATATCTATTACGGTTACATAATACTTGAATTATGATTATACACTAGGTTGTATTACTCTATATTTTAAGATTATAGTTTCTCAAAAAAAAGTGAGAATACGTGAACAAGCTCGTATATTTGGTTATCAATTAAAGTCTTGTCTTATTAATTTCGATCATTGTTAATACTTCATGTATGACATCATGTTGAAGTAGGTAATAGTTTTTCCTACCGCGTGCAGTTACTGAAAAATTCATAGGGGTTAAACTTCATTTATTTATGTAAAACTGAACAAAATTGATAATCTATTTAAATGTTTAAGGATCCCATATATTTTTGGCTCCGATTGCACATCTCTCAGCACCATGTATTCTTGCTAATTTCGTTGCACTTTCACAACATTTGAGATTTTTATTTATTTTTAATTTTGATTCAATAATTAAAATTACATGTTTTCGTTTGCTTGCTATTATGATACATACTCTCCCAGCTTCCTACTGAATTGTTACGATTAGAATTGGATCGGTGGAACACAGGAAATTATGAAAACATGACTACGAAATGCTGTTCGGATGTTAGAGTATTCGGATAATAGGGGTTCGAATATGATAGTTTTCGCAGCATGTACACTGCACAGAATAACTATAGTGCCATTAGAATTTTCAAAAGTTTCAAAGATTTAGCCAGTAATTTCTAAAAATTAAGACTATTATGTAAAAAAGGCTAAAAGGGGATAATAGTAATGATAAGAATACGAACATAACATTTATTTAAGACAAAATATGACAATAACATAAATATTTTACAGGTGCACAACTATAGCACTGCCGAAATTAGGATTACGATAATAGATTATAATGAAATGATTAAATTATAACTTGAGTGAATATAATGGAAAATTTAATAATAAGTGGGACCTCTTTTCTTCTCTATTACCTCAAAAATGCTGCCGATTAGTTTTTTCAAACATTCCTCGTTGATTTCATTTCACTATCTAATTATAGCATTTTTTAACTGCAAAATGCATGTCGATTATATTCATGAACGAGGTAGATGCATTAATAAATGAACACACACCACTGAACGAATATTAAACACAAAAACGGGTACAGTAAGTTAACAACAGAAGAGAAGAAAAATAAAGGTAAAAAATGTTTTTCTATGGAAAAATACGTATCCTTCATTTATTAATTAAAAGTGTTTAATACGGGTATTCATTGGCTAACAATGTACACTCATTAATGAAATCGATATTCTTAGGTTTCTAATTCAATTACTTATACTTCTTATTTCTTTCAACTTTTTTTGTGTGTCTTATATGAAAGTTCAGGCATCAAGGAATTAGCTTTAAATCATCAGAAAACTTATTAACCCTTTGGCTTATAACAACGAGTTACACTCGTGGTTTGGTATATAGACCACGTACAATTAAAACATGCAGTATTTCGTAATAAATTTGAATTTATTTTATTTCAATTTATAAGATCGCGAGATTGAGGATTACTAGGTAAGAATTGCGTATAATATTTCAGTGTTTTGCATTCGATGTAGTGTTATAGTAACAAATAGTCAATATTTCAGTGGATAATCTTTGAAAAATTCGTAAGCCCTGAAATTCAACCGAAAGGGTTAACGATTTCCATAAGTGTTCATTCATTGGTGCACCTATCCTACGACGTACCATAATGCCCCATAGATATTCTATGGGATTTTTATCCAGGAAGCATGCTGGCCATTTCAATAAGTCATTGTTAAATGTTTTGAACCACTCCATTGTTGTTCGACATTTATGTATCGGAGCATTATCTGGTGGCTTTGTCTAAGAAATGTGCCTTCGAGCGAATAAATGGCAATAACTTGTTTCCCAGTATTAGAATTCATTGATAAAAATTCTGAAATTCTCAAATATTGCAATGATATTATAATTATGCTCCATAGTGTATAAAGTGAACGTTGGTAATATGGAGTTTTGTAAAATTTCGATAGCTAAATAGCGAATCTTACCGAAAAACGTGTACATGAGTTCCTCATAATAATGACGTATCATATTTACAATTAAGCGTCGGTCGAATATCCGTTATTGAAAAATAAACGTTTTCATTTTTCACGGCGTGCAAAAATTTCTGAAAGGCGAGTCGTTAACGGTTCGGGAAAATCCAATAGGATATCAAGTTGCATCGAAAAAAATATGAAGAACGTAAAAGATATTTGTTCATTTCCTTTGTTTAAATAAATAGGGTAAACTTAGGTAATATGGAACAGCACGTGATATGAAACACTGTAAAATCTGGATATTTAAGTAACAAATTTTACCGACAACTGTGTATATAAGTGTCTTTTAATTTTGAAAACTTTGAGCACAGGAAATATTTGGAACATGAAAAGTTAACGTTGTAGACATTTTTTGAGTAAACATATATCTTGCTGTGTAACATTAAATTATTAAACATTGTAACATAAAAGACAAAATGTAACAATAGTAGGTATTAAACTTCTGAGCATGTTTACAACTATATTATTATTGTATATTATTGTCTTGTAAAGAATAATGGAACATAATGACAATTAAGCGTCAACCGAGCACCCATTATTGAAAAAGGAAACGTTTTTCTCTTTCGCGATTTGCAAAAATTTCTGAAAAACGAGCCAAATAGCTAAATGCTAAATATTAGGTTGATCAGAAAGTTCGCGCCGAATTTTATATTGAATAGGTATAGTCGAATAAGCATAGTAAAAGTATCATTAAATGGAATTCAATTTGTGACATGTTAACGAATAGGTCTTGCAAATTAAACCTTTTTAGCTAAGTTTCAACACCCTATTCCTATTATTAAGCTAATTACAAGCAGAAATGTAATTTACAGTTTAAGTACCATTGTCTTTTATCTGTCACATAAAAAGTTGTAAGAAAAATCGGAGATGCTTTACAAATTTTGTTAGACTTTTTAATCGCAGAACCAAATTTTAATAAATTTCGAAAAGTCAATTCTTTATTGAAGTTTCTAGTGTTAATTTTGCGGGCGATCGTATACAAACGTACACTCCATCAATTATAAAAATGGAGTAAAGGATAATAGAAGGTTTTCTGAATAAAGCATTGTTTGATCCATTTTGCGTATCCTTTATTTCTGTTGATTAAATCAACATGCACTTTCTTGGTTGCCCAAATTTAAACATTTATATTTGTTTAAAATTCCGTTAATGAAGACAAGATTTCTTCATACTACACGAAGGCTATGAATGTGTCGACTTTTTCATTTATCGGTATTTCGGTAAAACATTCAATCATAACCGGTTTACCCGTGTTTTACCGGCACTTTTTAAGGTATTGAAAATATACGAATAAATATTGCAAACAAATTGATTTTTTATGAAGTTGCGACATTGCGAAATTACAAGTCACAAAATATCAAATGGAAGGAAACGAAAGGGTAAACGACTATCTTGTCTTTTTAATCGTAACTTCAACTTTGCCGTTGCAAGATCGCGGTGACGAAACCAGAGTCACTCGTTTCCGTCTTAACACATTGCAGACGGATCACGAGAATTTTCGCGTTTTCTATTCTAGAGCTCGTGACCCATCACGAGAATTCTCGAATTTTCATTGTTGTCATTTAGAATGGAGCAATGTAACGGAAAACGCATTCGATGGTGGTATAAGTTCCATATGGAATTAAAAGTTATTAGTCTCTTGTTTTTAGTAATAAAACTAACTTGATTTTTATATCACGTTCATATTTTATAGGGTTCAATAAGCATGGAGAACGATAAAGAACATGATAAAATTTTGAATATATTTGCTAACAATTTATCTGATATTCGAAGTGAAAGTGAGGATATTGATCATTGCGAAGATGATATTGAAAGTGAAAGAAGTGAGGGGATGACAGTGATAGAGATAAAAGCTCTGACAGTGGTTTTACAGTAGAGTTTTACATTACAGAGTATTTTACAAAGTATCATATTTCAAAAATATATTAGCTTACAAGAATATGTAATAAATAACTTCAAAATGCAATTGGTATTTAATTTTAAAACGTGCCTTTGAAATTTACGTAAATCCTTCTTTGTATTCATTCACCAAAAACATAGCAGGTCACTGGGTAAAGCTAGCAATAAAACTACTGGTCGGCAATGTGTTAAGTATTTCACTGAAATTACTTAATTACATGCTTTGTATATTGCACCCTAAATCTGTCAACTATTTCGTTCTCCCATCACTTATCGATTACCGTGCAAGTGCAACTATTATTGTATTTGTTATTTATCACTTATGCGAGGAAAATATAAAACGCATATACTATATACGCAGTCTTTTATTATATTTAGTTTATTTAATTATCGATAGAAAAAAAGGTGAATTACCGGAAAAACTTCCAGGCTATTTATCGAGATTTATCTGTATTACAATCGCTAATCCCCATACCATAACATTAGGATGTATGCGTTAGAACACTTTCGCTAGCAACTGTACATTGGATGACAGGTCTTCTCTTCTGTACCTCGTTTGTGTACAGTAATACTCGACTTACATCCTCCCAACTTGCGTCGTTCTGCACTTAAATCGTTTCTATTAGTGGCCTTGTATCTTGATTCAAAAACTTTGTTTCGTATCCACGTGCATAATTTCGTCAAAAGATATTGACCATATTTACATAAACGCTGTACTGTGTATACAGAGTGAGTCATGCAACTATATCACTTGAATTTTCTTGTAAATCTCGTAAACTGCACTTCGGTTTCTATAAGGATTGCGAAGGTATAACCAGGGAGTTAATACCGGTATTATGCCAGCAAAACTATACCGATACCGATATAGTACCGAAATCCGAAATAGATACAGGTATTATTTCGATACTTTGATTGCAGAAATTATTACACTAATGAACCTTTACGACATTGTCAGCGAATGTGAAGACCGATCTTCAATCGTGTATATTCCACACATACTCTTTATCACTAACAATAAGTTTGTTATCCCATTCTAGCATAAAGTAAATTAGATACGAAATGTAGTCTTCTTTTCCTTACATTGGCACATGCTATAGTGTATGATATAGTTGATAAACAAATATAGCATTAGAGCGTAAGAAAGAATACAATATTCAATTTCATTGTTCCATTGTTAAATTAAATCTCACAGCGATCTTGGTACTGTGTATCGGTTCCAATATGACAATTGCAACATAATTACGACAGGGAAATAGTACCGGTTTTAAGTATCTGCTTACAAGACGCATGATAATTTTGTAACGATAAAAATTACCTGCAAATATAGATAAATATACCGGCATTTCTTTATTTTGGTATAAATCCCTGAGTATAACTGAATAATAGCGGTGCTTTATATTTTGGTATAAGTATCTGGTTATCTTTAATTTTACAATCAACTTGTTCATTTTACAGAAGACTAATTTTATAGAAAAGAGTAAATTGTTTATTAACAGTTTAGAAAAATCGAATTCGCAAAAATATAATAAATTGCTTAATTAATATGTATCGTAGAAAATTCATAGTTTTTCCAACTTGAAACTAATGACATTATTTTACTAATCGATAGAAGCTTTTTGCTACTTGTTACAAGCTTACGTACCTCCTTTTTTTACAACACTTTTAAGAAGTAATAATACCATTTTTCCGTTGAAATTTCCAGTGCGAATTTCCAAACGTTACAAGTTTTCATGCTTCATTTTTTTACACCAGTTTTAGGAAGTAATAGCACCATTTTCCTATTGGAATTTTCAATCGTTACGAGCTTTCATACTTCATTTTTTTACAACAGTTTTAAGAAGCAATCTATCCATTTTTCTGTTGGAATTTCGAAAGCCCCTGCACGATGAAAGCGAGCTTTCGAATTTTTCCTCTTATCCACCTCAAAATCGCATTTCTTGCCCGATATTTACCTTCGGACTGCCGCTGTTCGGAAATGAAGGATAATTGTCTACTAATGGAGGGCAAAAACCATTAGCCATGCTAGATCAATAGGGTTTTTCCGGAGGGACAAATATTTGCCGGTTGCAGCAGAAGTTATTCATCACTCGAACTAATCTCCTATCAAGAATATATATCCAGCAATTTTATTATAATTATAATACATAATTATCCCTAATCCACAATCGCGAACAACAATACGAATAACTGTTTCTGCGTGATTAAGAAATTGCAAAAAATATGTTTTTTTATAAATAACAAAAACAGTTTAATCCTTTGCGGACGAGAAAAAATAACACTTAACAAATTTCCACTCAATTATGAGTTCACTACGGATAGAATTTAATAACACTTAACGAATTTTCGCTCAATTATTATCGAAAGTGCTTATACTAATTCAAATTTCTTGC
Source organism: Eucera pruinosa (assembly GCA_028830335.1). NCBI lineage: Eukaryota > Metazoa > Arthropoda > Insecta > Hymenoptera > Apidae > Eucera > Eucera pruinosa. Next base: position 4,056,490 of record JAMYCR010000015.1, on the reverse strand, counting down.
TTTGAAAATCGACATTTATCTAGAAAATCGAAATGGTTTCAGCGGCTATTTGCCGACACTCGTCCGCAAAGGGTTAATAGCAAATTTCCCTTTTTCTCACAAGAAAAAAAGGTATAAAATACTATTTGAGACTTACTATGATTATTATTATACTGCAGATTTTTATGCATTTATGGGAAATTTAAATATGCAATAAAAAGTGCAGAATACGCGGAGTATGCAAGATCGTACTAAACACCCATAATGAAGTACGAATTATAATATTTATAGTGCTACACGATTTTATATTATGGTCCCATTTCTTTAATCGCGTCTTTAAAAATATGAATTTGTATAAAAATCTTCAGGCTAATGTTTATATAGAATGCCATGTAACAGGTGGTACAAACGGGAAAGCGGCACGTTTAGATAAAAAAACTGAATCGAACATGTAGAATGAAGTTTTTTTATACGAGACTTTGTTTTCGAGAAAATGACTTGGAAATTTTAAGTACACGTGCATATGATTAAGTCTGAACTCGGCAGATTTCATTGTAGATTATTTCAATTCATATTTATGAACATTTCTAATGTTTGTATCGATTAAATGGATCGAATGATGAAAATAAAGCTTTCTCTTATCCGTATTAAGTATTTTTTAATTGAATAATTGTTGGAATTGATGTTCACGTAGTCGCACGTAAAATTAAGCCGCTCATTTGCCAAATCGACTAATTCTACAAAATAAAAAATAGAGTAATTGATGAAATAAATATATAGTCTTTTTTAATATTCTTCTTGAAATTTGAATCGAAATTGACATTATTATTTGTGTAGATTTTATCTAATGACCAATAAAATTCGTAGAATGATATATCTTTGAAATAATTGATATTATTTTTACAAATCGTTTATTATTCCATGATCAAAAACTCTTTTCTCATTTCATTGTGTTAATCAGACATCGGACATACTGTATTTGAAACGATATCTCCTTGTTACTTGGAAATTACTAAAAAATTATACGAGCGTTATAAATATGAAGCAGAATGTATTATGATATAGGGTAAATGTACCACGTACTGCCACTTTAAGGTTATTGCGTAACTTTATTTAACTATTTTAAAACGTCGTTAACATAAAGATCGTTCCAGTTTGGAGCATAATATTGTTCAACGTCTCTTTTATTTATAAACATCTTTTTTTTATATATTCAATATAATACATTCATTGCTACGTAATCGAAGATGTACAACAAAGTTCAATGTCCTTTGTACTGTCACTTGAAAACTTTTCATTTAAAGAGAAACACGTTTTACATACATTAACACGTCAGTTTGTGTAACAGATGAAAGATATATAGTAAACGTCGCGCCTTACTGAATTATGACACGTTCCACATTTTATAATTATATTGGTCAAATTTCAATGTTCAACAGCACACCTCCCTCCTAATATTTATTTATAAATGTTAAGTGTAAACGAATATACAATGTCTATGTACTGTTACGTAAGCCGATGTCCAAATTTAGTATGAAAATTTGTTTACTTACGATTCTTTATACATTACTTTGCTATTAAATAAACGAATTCAAGTGACAGTTATAGGAACAGTGACAGTACGTGGGTTATTTACCCTACATTCCAATTATAAATGTAATTCACAAGCCGAACTAGCATTGGTAAACGGTGACGCGAATTGAAAGACGCACTCCTCAAGTATTTCTTTGAATAGAAAAAGCGACTTCGGGATATTTATGAAAGGCGGTATACGGTTCCTATACAGCTTTATTATATGTACGTATATTCGAAATTGTACAGTTTAAATGCGGTTTTATTGTCACAATTTTTTACCGTCTTATTTAAGATTCCGTACAATTCAAGTACCGTTTTATTATCGGTTTACCTCTGTATCCTGTTTTAATATTCCGAATCAATAACCGTACAAGTGCCATTTTTACTCGACGTTTCCGCGACTACCATTTTCACGAGGAATAAATCATAATATCATCGTTAGCGGCTAAATTGTGCCGTACTTCGAATATTTTTACACAAATCGACTTGAATGCGGTCCGGTGAAAGTACAACCGTTGTGCTCTGTCGTTGAATGCGAGGCGGATGACGTCGTGAAAGCGTGAGTGCTCGTTTTTAATACGCCAGTACGATGAATATTTCAGATGGAACTTTAATCACGCGGGGGTCTGTCCAACAAGATAACGTTAGCTGTCGTCTTTTTCGTTTTTGCTGTTTCGCGTGACAACGTGCGACACCCTTTTGAAATCGAGCGGCATTGAAATTCCCCGCGAAACAACATTACTCTAAATCAGTTCGTGCCATTTGAATAAGAAGCAGTGATTTTGATGAAGATTCGTCACATCCAAGCGTATAAAAATAATTTTTCATCCTCTTTATTATGAAAATTTAATCGTATGAATTTTTAACGATTGTTGATAACGGAAGGGAATGAAGAGATTGCGAATAGGACGTAAATTGACACAAACGTTGAACGATCGTTTGATTTTATAAAAAAGAAAATGCATTGTGAAAAATTCCAATGGAACGGAATTGAATTTCTGAGCTTCTAAAGAATTTCATAGATTCTATTAAATGTGATCGATAAACTTTTAATTAGTAAAGACTCCCACGTTACACTTTTCTCTTTACTGATTCGACGATTTTGAATTTGAAAAATGTGTAGAGAAATTTGCAAGTTACAGAAAAAAGTGATTCTTTATTCTTCGATAACTGTTCTTATATATTTTTTACCTTTTATTATATATTAATTTATTATTGTATTATTTGCACTGAATGATGCGCCGTGCATAATATTATATATGAATAATGTGAAATACGAATACTTCAGTCGTAGAATTATAGATTCCATCTATTATACATTTCGCATCCGTTTCTCATATTCTCTTTCAGTCACTCAGATGGAATTTTACTTTAATGTTTTTAATTATTAAAATAATCACCTTCTCTTCTCATAAATGTAGAAATATATTTCACGAAAACGAGCAGGTAGTTAATTTCTTTTATATTGTAACATTTCTACAAAAATTTATCCTCGACCAATCTGCTCTTTAAACGAACAGAAAAGCATTGATGCATTTTATAACCCAAAAGAAAGTGAAGGATTGAAGGAAAAAATTAAAGAAGCTTCGTTGCAATCATTTCTCTTTGTGCTATTTAAAGTATTTATTTAAACCATAGCAAAATAATTTGAATACAAACGAATTTTAAAAGTATTAGGTATACAAATTAAGCCTTTCGCTACGAATGTAAAAGTATCTTACCGTACTGATAAATAAAATTGCTGAAACTTACGACTCAATATAAAAGTGAACAAAAATTATGAACAAAAATTAAATAAATACGGCATATATTTAACTACACACGGTATAATACGTATTTCTACCATAATAATATCGCGAAACTAATAAAATTTATGTAATCCAGCGACCAAATATACATGAACGAGGACGTAGGTAGATACTTGCAAAATAAAAAATCACTAATAAGATGAAGAAAGAGGGATTTTATAAGCAAAAAGTTAAAGTTGGAGAGCAAGACCTGTATATCCTATAGTTAAACAATTTACCTCCAGTAAAAGCAATCTCGTGATATTTCATATGTAGGCTGCGAACTTTTATGCATATTCATATCTTCGTTAACAAAATCAAAGAAATGGAAGTACACTCCGAATATTATAATCTTTACTATACTTCGCATATTTTCATGTTACGTGCGTTTAGTAACATTTTACATACACCTAAATTCCCCATAAATGCATAAAAATCCGCAGTCCACTCATAAGATAAACGCGAGTACAAACGTTCATTTCAATCCAATAATATTGAAAGGACTTAAAACTCCTCGATATCCTGTGGACACTTCACAGATAGTTCGTTTGCATATTAATAGCCGCCGGCAATCACATACGTGTAATTAATGCAACGTAATTAAATGCGAAATAACAAGAAGAGGAGCTGAAAAACTGAAGTAAGAAATGAATTCCGTATTAACTTGAGCTATCGATCTTGAAAGGTCTCCGAACAAGGTTCACCAGAACATACAGGAAAAACCCGTTGAACCGATTAGAACGACGACGTGGGACGGTAAACGTAGACGTTGGACGTTTTTCACGGTATTAAACGTTGCGTAAATCCCGGCTTCTTGTTTAGTCACGCCCAGTCATTGTTACAAGGGGGCGGCCGGCATCGTTCGAGAAAATCGCTCGACATCGACATCCACTCTGCTCCACCTTTCAATTACCCGCGGCCTGTTTACTCGTCGGGGTTGGAGGGATGGTAAACAGAGTCATACGTTTCTTTTTAACGGCGTTGCTCGCAGCGATTCCTCCCTTACTCCTCGTTAATTAGCAGTTTAATTAAATGAAGTTTGCGTTCTTCCGGTCCCTTGTGAGAGACGAGATCCGTCGATTTCGATACACATTTTCGCCGACGAATCCAACAGGGAAATGAAGAAGGTGCATATATGCTGATATATGTTTATGCGAGATATCTGCTCGTATATGCTAGGCGTGTTTACGAGGATGTTCGATATTAACGATTTAGCAAAGCCAGCAGGCAGGCAACGTGATTATTATTAGACATGCCACATGCATAAGGATATGGAAATGTTCTGTTCAACGGTTCAAACATATCATTCGTCTAAATAGTCAGCTCGGATTTTGCACAATGATTTTAATTATGAGTAGCAGAACTGAAGAGATTGACTCCGGCTTTTCTAATACAGCAATTAACGATGGAAATTTTATACAAAATTTCTTTGGAAAGAAATTTTAAACGTTTGTACGTTGTAATGGATTTTGTCATTTCTTCGTATGCGATTTCTAGCACTCGGATTTTTAGGATTTATTGAGTATAAATACATGCATGGTATCATGTGACTGACGATAAAATCGGAAGAAGGATTATTTTATTAGGTTGTTCGGAAAATTCGTAGCGCCTTTAATAACAGTGACTCCTGTTGTGCAACTGGTGAACTGGAAGGGGATTATTTTTTATGAACCTTAGTTAAAAAGTAGCAATCTTAATCTGAACAAATACTGTTCCTATTTAGGCTAATTAAAATTAAATAATAAATGGATAATACACAGTTAAAAGTAAATGCAACTTCTTTCCATTAGATAACACCAAACAATCTAATTTTTCAATAATGTAAAGTAGCAAGAATTGTTAATCGTTGCCTAGGATATTCCACTACTATCGTGTATTGTAACGTTTGTAAAACTTTATTAATGGTCATAAATTGAATAACTTAGAAGTCTAGAAAAATTACTAGGAAAAAAGTGTGCAATCAGTGTAAACTTTTCGGAAAAAGGAGTATGAAATATTTTAATAGTCATACAGTTATCAGACAATAAATACATTATACAGAATTATGTATTAAGATGTTAATCTGCACATATCACCTTTGAATAATTCTAAAATATCTCTACGAACTTTTCGAACAATCTAATGCATGAAAAAATAAAACTGGAATGTAGAATAACATTTTTTTGGTTTGGAACTTCGTTTTCGAGAAAAAACAGATTTGAAAATTCGTGAGTGTGTGCGTTCCACATCTTCTAATTGTCGAATCTGTTTCATAATATACATTCTATATTTTCCAACTATTAGGTTGTTTGGAAAGTTCGTAACGATCTTTGAGAATCATTCAATGGCACTATGTAAGCAATTATCATTTTATTATATATTTATTATGTATCATATGTTATGTTACATTAATATATTTGTATATTATATGTTACAATATTATTAATTTTACATATTTTTAGTAATTCTAGGACCATTAAAAAACTTTATAATTCTTTTCTCTAAATCGTTTTCATCTTTTCTTAACCGCTAGTGTATTCAATTGCTGGCCACTGATAAAGTTTTACGAACATTGCAGTAAATTATATTAAGATACATTGGATATAATAAGATTTACTGCCTCTTTAATGAAATAAAGTTATTAATTCCCGTTGCGCCTTTTCTTTATCCACCGCATTTTTCGCATTTTAATGGTCCAACCATGGATAGTATTTGTTTAAGTTAATAAGATTATCATTTAACAAAGGCATCGCTAACATAATTCCTTTCCAATTTCATCAGTTACACAACAGAATTTAAAACGTTTTAAACTCAACGAACTTTCCGAACAATTCAATATATTATATTGTTTTTATACTATAATTTATAAATCAATTAACCCTTTGCCATACGAACTGAAACTAAAAACCGAATATAAAGTTCAACTTTGTTACAAGTAGTATCTCTTTTTATTAAATCAACTTCATAATTCATGCTACGATTGTGATTAGTTATTGTATAGCATGGGGTTATAGAAGTTACTAAAACATTGTAAATTTTGTCAAATACATATTTTTAAAATTGATTACTTATAGTTAGATCAACCTATGATAGTGTTAGTTAAAATCATTGATTAAGTGCTATAATTTTTGGAAAAAGGTTGATATGTTTTAAAAATGTTATCAGTTATGCTATTGTGTACATCGAATTGTTAAATACGGTAAAAGCAATTAGTACACGTTGCGCATCATTTAATGATACAGAGATTCAAGTTACAACATTTTATTCTCCATTTATACTTTATTCGGTTTTTCATATACAATTACCAAATTGCCAAATATGACATCTGTTATAGTTTCAGTTCAATCTTTCTTTTCGAAAATCAATCGTTTCATAAGTAAGCTTGTAATCGTGTAAGAGTAGCGTCTGAATTTACGTTCTTGCGTTTGTGATTTGAATCTTCATTTAATCATGTCAAACAGATGGTTGATTGGCATCTAATTCTGGCAGTAGATACAGTAAGGTGGATCTGCTTCCTTGATTTACGGTATCGCTCATAATTATATGAGCAACTTCAAAAGGTGATGAACATTTTTATTAATTCAAAGACTTCACATTTGAAAGCTTGGAAATTCAAACGCTTGGAAGTCCAAAGCCTTTGAAATACAAAAGCTTGGAAATCCAAAAGCTTTAGAATTAGAATGCTTGCAAATCCGAAAGCTTTAGATTTCGAAGGCTTGCAAATCCAAAAGCTTGAAAATTCAAAGGTTTGGGACTGCAAAAGTCTAAGAGTTCGAGAACTGAGAAATTCAAGAGCTTGAGAATCGAATACTTGAGTTAGTAATTTGAATGCATGAGAATCCAGAAGCTTCGATATCCCTAATTATTTAAAATTAAGATACTTAAAATGACAATCAATAACCAATAAAAAAGCCGTGTTAATTATTCTAACAAGAAGTAATCTGTATTGAAAGTAACAGAAGATTTACTTATTCCTCACGAAATTAGGTGCACAAATTAATTTTGAGCTTTCAGAATTTTATAAAATTCAATATTCGTAAGAAATTAAATACAGTTTTAATATTCAAAATTGTCAGCATTTTCACATTTATGAAGCAAATTCATCACTCGAGAAATAGTAAAGTAACGATATCGAATTGATAAAGATACCAAAAGTTTAAAGATTAAGACCCTGAATTAATTTGCACGCCAAATAAAATCTCTGTCGTTCTAATAATATCGAATATCGTTTGGTTCTTTTAATCGTCGCACCATTAAGAGATTCTTGTTTTGCGTTTGATTTCCCAAGAACGATTTCACATTCCTTTGATATTTCTCTTTGTAATCTTTAATGAGAGTTTAATAGCCGTCAAGAAACTGCTAATTAAATTTTTTAATTTTTTAAATTCTACTTAAACTTCTCGACTTAAAAATTATTTATGGCGAAGAAAAGTATCGAGTAATGCAAATTAATTTCCTCCGCGTCTAGTTTCTCCAACGTACAATGAATCGTTTGTAAGACCACATAAGCGAGAGGTAATATTGACCATGCAGTCGGTTTAAGGCCGACAGTACATTTCGCTGGCATACAGTTCATCGCGAGCAACGTACGAAGTGCAAGAACATAATTTTCTAGTGTATTATTCATGATGTAGGAAGAGGCGATGCTGTGGAAGGTGAGGTAGATTCGAATGAATAAGCGAGAGATACGAATAAGAACCTTATATGTATTAAACTGAATCTATTACAATGCTAATCTTAAACTTCTGTCGTTTCACGTTCTACCTTAACCTTTTCACCCTTAACTGCGCCATTTAACCCTTTGACTGCAACTTCGCTTTATGCCCTACGGGCCTCTGATTTCCCTTTGTGTCCCCTCCCTCTAAGACACTTATTAAACGGAACTTTCTCCACTATTACTTTTAATTGAACTCATCAAGTATCCACTTCTGTCCTAATACGATTCCTTTTATCGTCGAACTCTGATTAAGTTTAATTTCTTCAATTGTATAGTTTCATCGACCGTCTGCAGATTTTTATGCGAATCTATATATTTATTAACAGAATTAAAAGAGTGGAAGCTAGTTAGTGGCTCATTTTACTCTTCAAATATAATAAACTGTATTTTACTTTGCTTCTTTTGCATATTTTTACATAATGCGTGTACAGAGTAGCCTGCAGCCTACTGACAGATAAAAAATTAATAACTGGAATAGGAAAAGAAATAACTGTATTTCCTTTTTTTTAATACAAGGAAGATATAGAAGTTAATGATGCAACTGCTGAAAGTGACCATCATGTTTAGTTGCTAATTACACAAAAGGAAAGAACGAAACACTAAAAAGATGCGAAAAAGAAGAAATTCACAAAAATCCTTCCATTATCGCTAATCTATCGCCAATTAAAACCTAACCGATTAATATTACCTGTTTAACATATTTCTCGATAATGCATTTTTCATACTATACTTTATTCTGCGTGCTCGTTGCGCTGTTACCTGAGAACGATTCAATTTTATTGATTCTTTAACGCTAGATTTATGGGCGTCGAAAGTATAATATGTGAGGTTCCCAGAAAATGAAATATATTATATATAAATACTCGAAATTATAAAATCGGGGAGGAGATAGAATAACTTGCGATGTGTATTCTTATAATTGCATCAATCAACGTCAACACAAATTGCTAAAAACTAATATTCATCATTTCTGTAACTTTAAACAAAAGATTTAAAACGCGTAAAATTGACGGGTTCCGCAAACCTAGTGTTAAGAAGAAAACTTTCACTTTGATCGGATATTGCAACAGCTTTCACAATTTAAACGAAATAAATATAGAGAGTAAAAAAGAAACTTCAAAGCTTCCTCTAACAATCTCCCAAAGATGGAGTCTGTATCCGTACCTAGTAAAAAGTTATAAGCAATTGAAATCTGTCAGTAGCGCGTAGGCTATCTTGTATTTTACACCTTTTTGCGAATTTAAATCTCCCATAAATGCATAAAAAACCGCTGTCTATTAATCGTGGTTTCCTATTTAAGTGTTCGTTAATTTCTTTCACAAATATAAATAATAACTACGAATATATACATTAAATGAGTATTTAACAATAAGAAAAGTCGGTCATTATATTGTTGTTGGAAATATGGTTGCTTCTAAGCATTAATTTCTTAATATTAATTATTCTTTAAGGTTCAAAATCCTTCTGTACATGTACATGTCTAAAATATTAGGTTTTCCTAAAAGTTCGTTTCCTTCTTTCGTTAGATAATAAATGCAAAATTTAATAAACAATAGAATTTATAACAAAAACAAATGTAGAATTACTCTGGTCTTAGAACTCTCCTCGATTTTTTCGGAAACCATTGACGCTATTTTCATGAAATTCCAGGATGCCATTTTGCCTAAAAAAGCTAAGCACGCAAATAAGAATTTTTGAAACAATCTGATATATTACATAGAATAATAATATACACAGCTCAAAATGGTTAAGGAATCACAATCGGAGAATACTGTAACCATTGTTCCCATATTACTTCGATTCTGCTTTTAAACTCAATCTCTTTCATGACATCGTACACTTTTTGTACAAAACCGGCCAGGGACAAACTTCTACCAAAAGTTTTTAGTCGAATACAATACTACGAAGGTAACTGAAACCGCTAAGATTTTCGAGATGCGAGGTGCTAAATATAGAGGCTAACAGAGAATTTATAGACTACGCGGTGCTAAGTTAAGGTGATTCTTTCCTAACGACGCCAGTTAAAATCAAACTGTGATTTAAAAATTGTAACTTTGTAACGTTAAATTCTTAAACTAACTTTTTAACATTATTGCTTCGGTTGGAATACGATCAAAATAATAACATTAATGGAAATATCGAAGGAAGGATTAGATTAGTATAGATCGTGGCAACGTTGCATATTGCATACGTGCTCCTCTGGAATAGTTTTCGATTATACTTACTCACACATATCCCATTGTGCAATCGTCTATGGTGTAAAGTAAATGCAACATTGCCAGATTCACCAATCAACATAATTAGTGATGGGATTTTGAACGTTTTGAATCACATCGAATTGATATTGTGTATCAAGCGATAAATTCTAATCACTTTGAACGTAATTCTAAATCTAAAACTCATAAAAGTTTTCATCATCTTGGAAGTCTTGAAAGCGTTAATTGTCTTGGAAGTCATAATTTGTAACATATACTGTAAGCTATTTAACCCTTTGCACTCGAGGGACGACTCTCACTCGCCATTTAGTTTCACACAGAATAATCGAGATTTTATATTAGCTATGTTGCAACTTTTAACAAGATCTCCAGCTTCATAATTTTTTAATCAACCACTTTAATGAATGAGGAGGAGTGTAAAAATGAAAAGAAGCTTCGAGAGGTAACAAAATCATCACGAGAAGAAATTCTATCGGATTACAAATACCTCGCTATACTGGTGTCACAACGTGTCCAAGTAATTATGTACATACATATGTGGTCATAGAAATATTGAAAAATATTAGGTAACGTAAATATTAAGTAGAACTTTGCTTATCTCTGCAGATTTATGTTGCAACGTACGTTTTCCAAGTACTTTTTGCCGACCAAATACTCTTTTCTTGCTTTTGTTTCGAAGATTCCAATTATTATTATACTGCAGATGTTTGTGCATTTATGGGAAAGTTACAGGATGCATATAATATTCGAAAATATATAAAATATCCAAAGTAAAGGAGAAGTTAGGATAATTCGAGGGTAAAGTAATCTCCAATTTAAGTCCCATTTCTTTAGTGTTATTTGTAAAAATACGAAGTTGCATAAACTTCCGCAACCTACTAATTATTTTTTTCTTTTTGATTCATTTCATATTAAATTTTTTTAATTTCGCCGCGTGTTTTTACTAGAAATGTGCATCCCAACACTTTACCAACAGGGGTAGTAGAATAGTACAAAGTTGCGATTCTTTATTTCTCGGTGCAGTGTACACATCGCTCATTTGTAGGCTGCGGATTTTTATGCAAATTCATGTTTTTAAGATTAAAAATAAAGAAATGAGACATAAATACGGGTTTGCTCACTCTCTAATTGTAAGTACCGCAATTCATACGATACTTTGTACATTGTGTATATTTTTGCGTATTATGGGCATTTTACATTTTTTACACATTTACATTTCCCATGAATGCATAAAAATTCGTAATTTACTCATTTGTAACAACAGTGATACAACTTATAAAGTCCCATTTCTGAGTTATTGATGTAAAAGAAAAAAAAAAAGATAAATAAAAATTCAGCGCTAAATAATTATGCCAATTTAGTATTTAATATGATGTTCCCACGTAATTACGATGATTTGAAATATTTAAAATTGTCGTCTGGAACATAATCCTTTTTGAACTATGCGATTCTTGGAGCAGATAAGGAATGTAAATTCCATTGCATGAAATTAATCAGCTTTCTTTCCGAGTGGTTGAATGTTCAAAAGAAATTTCATAATTCTACTTCGAATAATTGTAAAAATAATAATGTTTGCTATTAAATTTTCAATTTTAATGAAATGTAATTTATGTACGTTTTCGCGGAAGAATTAAACCCTTTGATTCGTTGACTCTGAACCAACAGAGCTGTATTCATCTGCTTAGTCTACAGCTTGCTCTTGAAACACGTCTATCCATATCACTCGTTTCCCCCTGGCTAAAATTCCTCCAGCATTCCTGGAATTCATTCAAACACACGTTCCTCCTGAAACAGATTCTCGCATCCCAAGTAGCCACTCAATCTCTTTCATACTAACCCAAACACTTGTCTGTCTTTGCGTCTAACTCCGCGAGACATTTATTCGACGCTCCAATTTATTCACTCCTGCAAATAATGCACACATAGTTTACATTAGCCTGTGATTAATACGCCATACTGCTCGAAATAATTAAGGAGTCACGTTTCTGGTGATAGCATCGTTTAATTAGATTCGCCAATTATATTGTGCATCTGACAAACAACGCGTGTATATGTAACATCTCTCTGCCGTGCTATTAAAGTCAATTAGTAATTAAGAATTCACCTGAGCCCTCATTATTTGCCATTGTGTCCTGTTATCTCAACCTCGGTATCTTTTTAAACTGTTAGGCAATGCAAAAAATTATCTACACATCTATTTTGCAGAAAAACGAACACATAAAGAGGCTGATACACTATTAAAATATCCATTTTTCATCACAGATACCGCGACTTTTAAATAGACTGTAGAGCAGGGATGGTAAATAAGATTTGATCGATATGCCAAAATAAGGTAAAATTTAATGCAATTGTTTCCTCATGCCAATATCTGTATATAGAGTATAAGTGAGCATAGCTGGTTTCCATTAATACGATTTATTAACAGTTACGCGATTATTCTATTTTCACTTTGCTTTGATTTATTAACAATTTAGACATCACTTTACTACTTACGTATTTTTCCTTGACTTTATTCCGACTATCACACGCATTATGTTTATTCGATAAGGTATACATTCACATGTGTACTATATTTGTTAAAGCAAATGCTTTAGTTAACGTATTTCTATGTTTTAATTTACTTGTTATTTATTCGGCACTTTTTAACACAAATTTTATATTTCGTTCCTCATCAACATTTGCTTGACTTTTTTTACACGATACGCTTTCGCCGTGTAAAAGGGAACTCAGGTATTCACATAACAATATTAACCAAACATAAACACACTGTATAATATGTAAAACGTAGACTAATTAAAAATAAATAGTACTACATTTCGAATGAAGTTTAAAATAGAAAAAAAATATATGAATACATAGATAGAGGCGAAAGCAAAAGACTTTCTTTGGGGGGAGAGGGGTCGAAATGTGTAACCTGTGTAACATGTATGAAATGTGTAACCCGTGTAGCACGCGTAAAATGTGTAAACTAACATGTATACTGAATATGTCTGCCAAACATGTAAATCGCGAACATCTCGACAACTACAGTAGAAACTCGATTATTAGAACACTCATTATCCGAATTGTTTATTATCCAAATATTATATTATTGGAATGTTCTACTATCTATTTACTTAGTTTATCTATCCGTTTCTAAGTATTATATGTTTCATACCACGTGCGTATACAGTTTATGCAATTTACTTTCTCCTATCAACAAGGAGAACAAAATGGAAATATAATGATGATTATGTTGCAAGTGAATTTCGAAATGAAACTTAAGTAACAGAATATTTGATTTCAATTTAGTCATTGTATCTTTCGGTATTGCTTTCAACGCAATTTGTTGATTCGTGTTATATTATTGTAATTTGGTTTGTTTGTATTAAATGATTGTATAAATGTAATATACCTCAAATATTATTTTAACAATTTATAATTTGAACTGTTATTCAATTAATTTTAGTTGTTACTAATGCTACTAATCGTATTAAGGTAAAAACGATCAAAATTGAAATGTGTATCTTACTGTAAATGTCAGAAAATTGGTAAATCCTAGGTTATACCTGTCAATCTTAATGTTTACCATTGTGATGTGGTAAAAATTCGAAAACCATACTCGTAAATGCTAGAATTTACCAGGACCAATTGGTAAAAGTCCGTTTTGTTCGATTGTAATTTAACTATTTAAGTGATTGTAGGTTTCTGAGATTTTTAATTACTTTCCGAGCGCGTAAGTTTGAATGTATACTAATAATTATTTGTCTTACATAGTTTTATGAAACTCAAATTCTATATCATACCCGTTGTACTGGATCTATATTTTTAATTATAATTGCTTATTTAAAAACTATGTACATGGAATAGGGAATTAAAACAGTATTATATTATAAGGTAAAATTGATGATTGTCCGAAATGAAGTGGTTTACAAGTCGTTTTTTGATTTTTACGATCTCACTGTGGTAAATGTTAGGATTAACCGGTAAAACCTAGGATTTACCAATTTTCGGGCTTCTACGGTAACATATTTCATTACATATTCTTCACTTAGAAAAATAAAAGGTGAACATAGATTACTTGAAATCTTAAGTACAGATAATATTTTTGGTTTCAAACTGACCTCAGCACTGTATAATAATAAAAAATGATATTGCGAGATTTGTTGTAAATTGGCAAAAGTTCTAATATTATTCATAAATCTATTTTACCAATTTGAAACTTTTTGATTATAAAATTAATTTGTTTTTTTTTTACAAAAAATGTGTAATCGCTGCCGTTTTTCTACTCTGTTGATAAACGACAAAAAAAGACAGGTCACTCTGGCTCTCGGATACAGAAATATAACTGATGATTCATTGACAAACCCCTACAGCAAAGAACAAATGTCTGTTCGAGTTCTATTTCTTTACCTTTTTCCACGAAGATATGAACTTACATACGGATCTTCAGTTCACTTGCAAATGATTTTCGTTTCCATTACCCTCGGGTGCTCTAATTAATATACGCAATCTCTTAACGTTTAATTAGGCATATGGAATGTTCTTAGCTCTCTCGTTATACTAGTTGCGAAATAGGGTACTTATACAAATAGGGTACTTATATAAATTAATAACTAGGAATAAACATAAATAATACGCTCACGTTAATTGAACATTTTATATAGGATTTTATAAATGTGTTCTATTTTTAATCTTTAAAATATACGAATTTCATTTCATGGTTATGCGAAATATGTTAAAAGTAATTCTTAATTTTTATTTTTTATTGCCCACAAAATTCTTCAAGTATTGTTGCGATTCAGGAATCGTAATATTATGCAAAAAAGGAAAAATGTATATACTTCACATACCTTTGATGTACAAATTAATTTTATACTTCCTCCAAAGGATTTAATCTCTACTTATGAAAGATAAAACAATTTTAATGTTCACAATCAGAATAAATTGTTTTGAATGCCTCTGCAATTGATAAATTTCCTTTATAAAGAGATGCAAATTTTAGAAATTTACGGTTGCAATTACCATATAAATAATTAAATTATGTACCTAATTTATTAGACTATTAGATAAATCATTAATTCGCATCGCGTATATAATTAATTACTAATAAAATCATGTATAATCTTCCATCTCGATACACTTGCATCCTATATAAATTACAACACACTGTTCAACAAAACTAAACAAGAAACAAAAACGCTACTTATTGGCTGCTATTAATCCGATGAAAGGTAGAATAATTTTCCCGATAATAAAATGTGTAAAGAATGGAAGAAGATAAAGCAAAGTACGGCAAAAGATTTAACTTGCAACTCGAGGAAAGTAGCGAATAGTTACCCCGGCAAGCGTAATGGCGAACGAAGCAAGTAGAGTCAATTGGCAATCGAGATTTTGATGGGAGGCTCGTTATTTCGAGATATTCTAGCGCACAGTTGATATCCTCGCGAGATATCTGGAATTATTTCAACGATAGAGTAGACCTGTGCTCGTTAGTAAGCATCGAGGTCGCGACTGGAGGTTGCCGGAAGTCGCGGGCATTCGACAATGGTGTCACGGCGAAGACTCGTTAACGCGTGGTGGTGGCAATCGGCGAGTGAGTCACGATTCTGGTTAATTCCTCTCGCGTACACTGCAACGAGTCCACGGCGATTCTGTGCGGTGTGACACCGTCCTCTCCGTTCTCTTGGTTCAGACTTGAGACATTTTACCCTGGGATATATTGGCGTTCTACACGAGTAATCGTTACATACAGTAATAGGGAACTAGGTACGAAGTATTAATAAATAAGGAGAAGATTCCCCATCGTCGACCGTCATTTAGTATCGTTTCTACTATTAAAGCTAAACCCTCGTTTCCATTATTAAATAACGACACTTTTCATATTTCGAACTTACCAATAATACTCTTAATTAGACTCTAATTATCCTACAATTTCACCCAACTTCATTTATTTGAGGTATATACTCACTTCCGACTTCCACTGTATGTTTAATGTATTGACAAAATTATGCACGTGGATAGGAAACTAAGTTTTGGAATTAAGATGCGAGGTCACTGATAGAGACAACGCAAGTACGCGACTACAGAAGTTGAGTGGATGTAAGTCGAGGTATAACAGTACTAGCATAAACAAATGAATGTTATAGTTCTGTGCGACATATTCCGAAGTCATACCGTTTAGTTCGCCGTTACAGACGTTAAACTTATAGATTTATCTTCACTGAATGAGTCAAAGCTTCTGTACGCACCCAATACAAATCACTTTTATAAAATTTAAGTTTCATTGACTCTAGCTTAGCACATTATCTGCCAGTTAGGAATTAAGACACACAAAAGAACGGTCAATTTAAGCTTACAATCCGGTAATACCGCATACGGTAAATGTACCACGTACTGTCACTTTAAGGTTCGCGCGTAACTTTATTTAACTATTATATAATGTCGTTAATATAAAGATCGTTCCAGTTTGGAGCATAATATTGTTCAACACCACTTTTATTTATGAACATTTTTTAATATGTTCAATATAATAAATTCATTGTTACGTAATTAAAAATGTACAAGAAAGTCCAATATCCTTCGTACTGTCACTTGAAAAGTTTTCATTTAAATAGAAACACGTTTTACATACATTAACACGTCAGTTTGTGTAACAGATATAAGATATATAGTAAACGTATCGCCTTACTGAATTATGATACGTTCCATACATTATAATTACATTGGTCGCGTTTTAATGTTCAACAGCACGTTTACTTCCTAATATTTATTTATATATTCCAAGTGTAAACGAATATACAATGTCTATATGTTGTTACGTAAACCGAAGTCCAAATCTAGTATGATAATTTGTTTACTTACGATTCTTTATACGTTACTTTGCTATTAAATGAAACAATTAAAATAACAGTTATAGGAACAGTGACAGTAATCGGGTCATTTACCATAGTTTTAAACTTATAGAAACATATGAAGTAAAATGAAGATTTAAAGTATTATTTCGTCCACTGGTTGACAAAGAGCCAATTAATAGATATTTATAGGATATACAGGAAGAGCCTATTAATCAACTCTCAGTAAATAATGTGTTATGTTCCAGTAAAAATACTTAGAGTGACCAGTACATGAATACCTTCCACTATTGGATTCGGCGAATCCCGTAATTCAAACTACGTCATCAAAGTAGTCTCCATTAGGTATATTCTATAGCTTTGGAGATATCATATCTACCTCTTCATAAGCTGAGAAAATAGCTGTTCGGAATGGACACATGTGAAAACGCTGAATTAATTTACAGGCTTAATATTTATTCGTTATACAGTCATATTTTTGGTACACTGTACTATGATCTTATCCCACCCAGTGTAGCTTCTATATACATACATTTGCTTCCATAACTTTCATAAACCGTGTGTTCCGTGAATGCGATTTTTCGTATGTTTGCGTATAGTGAAACGTGAAATATATGTATGTGTAGGATGCACAGAATACAGCGAGGATCAAACAAACTAATCAATGTAAAGTCGAAGTTTGTTTTACTTGTTTACCGTTCACTGTGAACTTTTACGCTATTGACAATGTAATGCTATTGAATACTTAGGGGATGAATGCGGATGACCACTCGTATGTTGTTAGCCTATTACGGACCAACGCGTGTCGTCGCATTTCGTATGCAATTTTTTTCAATCAATTTATATCGTTGAATTCCATTTCTTAATATCGCGGTCATGAAAAGGCATTTCAAGGATTTACATGACACTTCTTTTCGTTACAATTTCTTCTTCCACCTACAGTCAGTCGCAAAAATCTATATACATCTCTGAATTTTAAGCATTTAATGAAATATACGAGTTTTGATAATTTCAACCCTTCACCGCGGCTGATGTTTTAATTATCGCGGCTAGCATCACAGGGTTTTTAAGTTCAGATCTGAATTTTTATTGTTGTGGAAATTAAAAAAATCCACGAAAATTCTAAGAAACGTATTCAGTTCTCTATTTTGACGTACTTGCAGGTACAAGTATTTTCACGCAAAATGATAATTTGTTTAACGTAAATAAGATAACACCTACATTTTTAAGGGTAATTGTGTTCATGTGATCGATGATCCTCTCTATACAAAACAGCCTCTAGGAATCTTTCTCATATGTAATCTTATACTTTACGAATTTTCATATCACTTTTATTATTGCAAAATATGTCATAAAACATATTTTTACAAAGTTTAAAGGAACTGGGAGATTTTAGATTTAAAATTTTACAAAGTTTAAAGGAACTGGGAGTAAAATAAAGTTAAGAAATAAAGGGAGTAAAATAAAAATTCAACGTTGATCTTTAATATATTAATGCGAGTAGAATTTTACATAAATTGTTACGTTCTCAAGTAGCTTTCTTTTACTCCAACAATTTTTGTTTAAACCATTATTTCTTATTTAACACTAAGTTTACGGATATTGATTATATAATTTGTCAGGTTTCCGGACAAATAGGTATACCGAATACAAATAGTCGAAATTAGAAGGTTGTGGGGGAGGGGGAGGGGTGAAGTAGAATACGTGTCCATATCAATATAATATCAATTAAATATCACTATCAATATATCAATTAAAGTCGACATACATTACTGATAAATAACATTTATGATCTCTGTTATCTTTAAGTATGAAATCCGAAATCCGTCAAGTTGATAGGTTCCATAAATATAGTGTTAACTCTCTCTGTATACAATGATTCACGAAAGTATTTAAACGCTTATTATAGATAACTTTTATGAATACAATGTGTGCATATTAAACTTATAAACAATTTTACAATATTATTAGAACTGTAATAAGTAAACTGCGGATTTTTATGCATTTAGGAAATTTTGATTCGCAAAACAGAACAAAATCCACGTAATATGTGAAAATATACAAAATACGCGTATAGTAAAGTACATTTTAAAATATTTAGGGAGTGAAACCAATCTCTGCTTGTGTTCTATTCCTTTAGTTGTGATTATAAAGTTTTGAATTTGCATAAAGATCCGCTGTCTAGCTAATGGGGCACGACTATCACGATTATGATAAAGTTTGAAACAATTCAGAAACTATACATAGAGCTTATAAGATATTTACCGCAAGCACACATTTCATAGAGATCACAAAAATGTTCAGCTACTTGCTATTATATCAATAAGCATAAAGATTTTAATACTATGTTTACGGACAACGATTGTACAACTTAACAGGTTGTTGCGAACATAGGTACTACGAATTAGGATAACTATTCATATCATTACATCAATTGAAGTCAACATAAATTGCTTAAAAGTAACATTTATAACTCGTCTAACTTTCAACATGAATTTCGTAATCCGACAAATTGACGGGTTCCGTAAATGTAGTGTAAATAGAGTCACTTTTAGCTGTATTCAATGGTTTATAATTTTATATTTCAATACATATTTTTTTTCAATACTGTTTTGGAAGTTATGTTGAAATTTTGCAATTCCTTTCCTATTGTTACTCATAAACGTTAAATTCAATTACAGTGGAATCCGTTTACTATAATCACTTTGGAACTAACAATTTTTCGTAAGTATAACCGTTTGATAACATTGAGCAGAGAATACCATATTTTCATTATTGAATTCATTTTATTGCAAGTAGTTGACTAAACTGCGGATTTTTATGCATTTATCATAAATCTAAACTGCCAAAAGGAACAGATTCCATAGGATATATAAAAATATACAAAATATTTCAAATAAAATACAAATTATAACATTTAGATGATCAATCAATTATTTATTAACACTAGGTTTACGGACATTAGTTGCATAATTTGACAGGCTTCCGGAAAGATAAGTATACTGCATATAAATATTCGAAATTAGAAGAATATTCGAAATAATATTTACGCTCTCTATAATTTTAGGTATGAAATCTGAAATACGTCAAATTGACGAATTCCGTAAACCTAGTGTTAAAGCCCATTCTTTCAATTTTACCTAAGGAGATACGAATTTGCATAAACATCCACAGTCTAGTTATAACATTTGTACATAGTTTAATGGGTACACTATCCTTTTTAAGATTATTCAAATTGTCATATGCTTATCTATTTAACTTCTTTATTTTATTTACGCATTTTCTTATAATGTATTCATACAGAAAATAAAAGGTATGATTCGGTTAAAAATAAGTTTTAAAGAGAAGGTTCATTCAGTACGAATTTGTTAAGAATTATTATGGTTTGTCTCCAAATGTAATTATCATATATGATACTAATAACCGAATTTTGATTACAATAGGCGGATTATTTTTAATTAATTTCATATGAAGTGTTTTGGAACCTATTCATTATGATAATAATAGCCCATTGATAACATTATACGTGATTATAACAACCGAATTCTATTGTATTTTTAAGTTTACCAATATAATTGAAAAGTAAGGAGAAAAAGATGAAGAATGTCCGTTTTCATTCTGTTAAATTCAATCCACAAAGTAGTGTAAAACAATTACGACTTTGATCACCTATTTTTAATACCCAATTAGAGAATAAATTTTATGCTATGAAAAGTGTAAGTAAATTTATGGAATCCCAGTTTTTCATTGGCGAACTAAATATTATAAGGTTATTTTCTGAACAAAGTTGTTTTATGACGTTCCCTATTATTTCTCCTCGCCTTTCAATTATGGTGGTTGTGTCTCATTACACTGCTAACGAAATTTCTAGTTTATATAGCACGAATAATACATTCATAAACTTTTTCTGTGGCAACTGTTCAGATGCTTTCATAAGTCATTATGTATGTATATTTTCCTCCATATATCTTGGAAGCTAAAGAAGAATATTAAGTGTGTTATCATATTATCTCGAACTGTATGCACTTAGCACAATATTCCATAAATAATATGTATTCTTTTTAATTTTCGTTGATACTTGATGAACTATTATTATTATTTTATTCGATTTCTTTATATAATTCTTTTTCACTCTTTTACTGAGTTGCCATTTTTTGGAATCCTACTTATCAGCAAGGTAAGATATTTTTGTATTAAGTTACACATGCTATTAAATCAGATTACACATTGTAAATTACATGAGTTCCTCTTTGTTAAAACTGCACGACTAGGATTTATTGGTCCAGGTTTAAATGATATTAACGGCAGACGCTGAGCCTTCATAAATAATGGTAAATACCTGCCAACAACTTTGCTTAATGCAACATACCAATGATGATAATAATCAGACAAAATTTTCAAGTGACTAAAATACATTGGCCTTACCAATTAATTACGTTCGAATAATGAATAAATTAACGTAATAACTTTTTCACTCTACCAAACTTTTATTGGACATGCTTCTCAAACTGATTAGTAAATTTTCTAACTAATTCCACAGACAATTCAATCAGACTTCTATTACAAAATTTTAATTCTTTGGAACATCGATACACAGTGGAAACTGGTTACTATAATCACGGATAATCTTATCAATCGGTTATTATTATCATAATCAATCAATCCCAAAACATTTGATATAAAATTGATTAAAAATAATTCAACTATTATAATCAAATTTTGATTATTTGTATCAATTATGATAATTATAATTGAAGACAAACGACAACAATTCTTAGCAAATTCGTACCCAATGGACCCTTTTTGTCAAAACTTACTTTTAACCCCTTATAACCCAACTTTTATTTAAGTGCGAGGAAATTGTTACTTTATTTATTATATTAGGAAATAATAGTTGTTATAAGTGAATCATTTGCTGGTGTTTCATAGTATATTAACACAATATAATTGTACCATAACTACAAGGTAACACAGCTTTAAAGAAAGTAGCTTTATCTTTCACATGAGTACGTGGCAAAAATTATTAGAAAATAAGAAAATATGGAGATATTGTTGTGAGTCAATCTTTTTAACTTTTCAAAGTAAAAACAAAGATAGTGTACCCATTCAACTGTGTAAAATATGTCATAATAGTTTGTAATAAGTTGATTTTAATAATGAAAATTTTCTATTCTCCGTGTAATATTATCAGTCGGTTATTATTATCAAAAATTGCAAGTCTCAAAGTGATGATTATAAGCGGATTCCACTGTATTTTGTTTCCAAAAAAAAAATAGAGATACCATATTAAATTCAGCAATCAATCAGCGTTTTGAATCGAAATCCATGGATCGATGTATCCTGAAAATCTCCGACTCTCTTTGAATCAGTTCAAACAAGTTCAATCCTTATCGATTAATAAAGTTTCAGTTAACGAGACAGCCATCTGTTTCAATTAAAACAAGTCGCAGATTACGATTTTATCGTTTCGATTCGAACTCGACTATTTGCCGGACGGTCGCGTGGTATGGCAGAAAAATTCACTGTATTGAGAACTTCTAGGCATGAGAAACGATCTGTTTTTTCACTAGTAAAATAAAATCGATCAATCAATCAGCTTTTTTTTTTTTAAACACCTTCATATCTCAACATTTTCTATGCTTTCGTATTTTTAAATCCTTCAGTATCCAAGTATTTATATTTTTAAAATATCGAATTTCCAAAAATTGAATTTCTAAATCCTCGAATTGCCAAACGTTCAAATTACTTTCGAATTGCTAAACTTTAGTATTCCAAACTATCAAATTTCCAAGGTATTGAATGATTAAATTTTAGAACTTTCAAGCTTCTGGATTTCCGAACTTTCGAATTTCTGAGTTTTTGATTGCCAAGTCTTCGAATTTCTAAGTTCTTGAAATTGCAAACTATCGAATATTCAAACCTTTGAATTTTTTGTTTTTACCGTTTTATTTAATCGATGTAGTTTTGATTAGCTCGTATTCTTCGTACAAATGTATTTAGTTCAGAGGTACATGTATTAAATAATATCTGACAATTTCTGCATTACAATTTTCCTAAAATAATTGTCTTTATTACCATATACATTAGCACCCATAACACTGCAATTTTAACTTGAATGATATTAACGTTTTATAAGAAGTTTATCGAGATAATAATTTTTAATTTTCATATCATTGGATTTTTTCCTAAAAAAAAAAAATGCTTATAGTAACACTTATTTCTTTTCTCTTTGATGCTTCTTGCATATTTCATTTTATTTAATTTCTACTTCTACTTAATAAAAGAAAGATAAACCTCTTAACCCTTTATAACCGGAAATATGTTTACTTGTGACAGAAAGATGTAGAATTAATTTATACAGTGATTACAAAAAGTATTTGTACAGTAATGCATTTATTTTGCCATTTAAGTATTAATTAATTGAGCTTAACTAAATTAACCCTTTCGCTATCGAAGACGTATATATATATATATATATGTATGTATGTATGTATCTGTATTCCTCAGAAATCGAGCGACCATTTGCTAAAATCGTATGTGTTTTGTACAAAGCTGTACTATTTCAATTATCGTTCATATGTATTAATAATATAACTATCAAGGTAGTCAAAATAACATATCTGTAGCTTGTTATAAACATTGTATAAACTTATAGCACTGCATTACGTAAGATTTTTGGGGACTTTCTATAAATACTGTGAATGAAAATTTATTTTCTTTTCATGATATCTTTTTGCAAACAGTATATCACAGTGTTTTTCAACCTTTTTTTTTTTAGATCATGCCCCATCTCAAGCCCTCAAAAATTTCGATGCCCTCCTAACAAAAGAACAAATGTTTGCTAACATAAAAAATAGTGATGATTTTTGTTTACTAAAGTAAGGTACTCTATAAGGAATAAATTCCATATGTAGATGATGAATAGACTGCGAATTTTTATAAAAATTCATATTTCTTTTAGCAAAATTAAAGTATGCAGGAAAAAATGTGTAGAATCATGTAAAAATTCATTTACTGAAATAATTTTGAAGTATCTACTTGTATTTAATGCTTTCATTTAAAAAAATAACATTTCATATACAGCAATCTAATATAACAATATAACACGCAAAAGTTTAATAAAAATGTTTTTCAAAATAAATATTATGATTTATATAAGTGTGTAATAAAGGTGATTGTTATGTTCTGTTAATAACTAGTATATAAATTTATTGTGGTGCAAATGATATACAGAACCTGATTAACAAGTACTTAACGTAAAAATATGCCCGTGTACAAACACTTTTTGCAGCCACTGTAGATTTATAGTTTAATCTGAAAGCTGGAAACTAGTAATTGCAGTGAATAGAGTATTTACCGATATTACAAAGCCATAACAATAAAGCACGATAATTCAGTTACAAATGATTAATGCAAAATTGCAACAATATATGTAGATAGATTGTTACGCATATAACTTCGGAACAGAATGTTAACAAAGAACGTGTTTAATCATAAATGTTTTTCCTAGTGCTATGATAGGGAATCGAATCATCCTTATGATTTTCTAATCGTAACTACTCTGACTCATCGCAATCATAATGATCCAATTAGGCGAGAATTGGTAATCATCAACCACTGTATTCGATTCTCGTGAAGCGTTATCACTGACATTGCCAGAGGCCGGTTGCAGCGATGCTAATCTGGTTGGCGTTACTTGATCACCTGATGACTATGTCGCGATGATAAATGCGCGGTAGCCTCGATTATTGATATCGAGTAATTGTTAATGTGATCGAAAGCCACTTTACCAGGAAGCTAATAGATGATAAGCGATTATCTCGTTGATTTACAATTGGGTGAAGACGGCCGAAGGCGTGAGATCCGTTGAGAACCTTTGTAAAACCTTTCACTTCCGGTAACATTTTACATTTACTTTGCTCTATATAATATTGACGTTTTTGTAAAAGCGTAAAAATTTCTAAAGTAATATGATATTTTGGAATAACTTGTAAATTTACACGAATAACCTGTGAAAGGACAAAGATTTATGAAATAACGTGATATTTTGGAATAACTTGTGAATTTACACGAATAACCTGTGAAAGGACAAAGATTTATGAAATAACGTGATATTTTGGAATAACTTGTAAATTTACAAAAATTATTTGGAAGAGGACGAAGATTTATGAAATAACGTGATATTTTGGAATAACTTGTAAATTCACACGAATAATTTGTAAAAGGACAAAGATTTATGATATAACGTGATATTTTGGAATAATTCGTACAGGAGGATGTTAAAAAATGCTGATACCTCGGTATTACTTGAAAATGAACAATTTTTGCAGGATCTTTAAAAGGATCTCTCAAGGAACAAAACATGTCATCATTCTTTTAAAAAACAATGGAAAAGGGACTAAAATTGAGTACGAAGTTTGAATACAGTTGAATCCGCTTATTATGATCACTTTAGGACTTCCAATTTTTTATAAGAATAGCTGGCTGATAATATTACGCGGAGGATAAAAGACATTCATTATTTAACTGATTTTATTGCAAATAGTTATGACTAGTCTACGAATCTTTATGCATTTATGGCAAATTTGTTATAAATCCATATAATACATAAAAATGTACCAAATATTTAAAGTAAAGTATAAAATTACAACATTTAGAGGATCAAACGGATCTCTATTAAAGTCCACTGTTTTAGTTTTACTTGACGAGATACGAATTTACGTAAACATTCGCAGTCTAATTATCACATTTGAACACAGTTTAATGAGCATTGTTAGAAACATGCAAATTGTCATAAGTTTGTCTCTTCAGCTTCTCCTCGATTGTATTTGCATATCATCTAATAATTGTTGCCATGCACTCATGTACAAAAAAAGTATGCTTTGGTTAAAAGTAAGTTTCAACGAATTCTTATTGTTTGTCTCCAAATGTAATTATCACACGTGATATTAATAACCGAATTTTAATTAGAATAGGCAGATTATTTTTAACTAATTTTATACAGAATGTTTTGGGACCGACTAATTATAATAACAATAACCGACTGACTACATTATCCGTGATTACAATAACCGGAATCCACTATACTTGTTTTGGGTACGGGTTATTTTCAGTAAAGGACTTTTACCATTTTTGTCGTAGGCCAGGAAAAATACTGCTTTTGATAAGAACACGGTAATCCATGTAAATGAAATGAATTCGTTTAAGTATAATTTATGAGTTTTTCAAATAATAATTTATCGAGCCTACAACTACCGGTAAAAAAGCAAAGATAATTTTAATGAATGCAATACTTACGCCAAAAATATGTATTATAACCGCAACGATTTAAATATTAAATTCATAATATATTCTTTTAACCTAAATTGAAACTAATTTATTTTCTTCCTTTTGTTTACTTGTAAATTTATTTATACCAATATTGTATTATTTTTATTTTATGTGTATATAGAACCTGAGACCTCTAAAAGTATAAACAAGACTATAACTTCATAGTTCACTATTGTTAGTGATGGTAATCTTTTTCACTGAATATTGAATCTATACTACTTCTTCGTTCGTAATAAATGCAATCTAAAGCTGTCAAAAATGTGTAACGGGTGGAGCTACCTGATTATTGTTATAATCTCTTCTGTTGAAAAGATTATTGAAACTCTTACACGGAAAGAAATGAAATTAAATTTCAACAGACAATTAGAACAAACATCCAGACAAGTAAAACATGCAAAATTCTAATCGTTTTACTTTTTAAGTCATTACCAGCGTGCTGCAAATGATCCCACGAAAGTTGTAGAAGTTTTAAGGCGCTTCTCTGCGGATTTCAAAGATCTATGGAGTTTTAAAGTTTCATACTGTAATCCATCTCGCCAAGGCTAAGTACCACCGATTGCTAAGAAGTGTAGGGCATAGATTTTCGGAACGATGAGTCTGTTGTTTAACTTACGTGGCATTTGAGAGCCATTAATTTCATATACATTTCTCGACCAGTGTTCCTTTAATAATACTAGAATAATTTTGGTAATGTAGGAGACGTTAGGAATGTAAGATATCCATTTTATTTTTTCACCTAGGAAGTCTCAGAATGGTTGCAAACGAAAAAATCAGACGAATAACTTTAGGAGATTTCATGTGAAATGTGATGTATAAACATAGATATTGTACACCTTATACAATTGTTGAATTTTCGCCTTTTATCAAATTAAGACAAGATCGAACAAGTAGAAATTCGGATAATAATATGAGACAGTGTTACTTTTGAGAAAAATAAGTCATAAAACTGCGTTGAAGTATTGATAATGGAGTTTAAGTGATACATAAGTGTGAACTATAACAATAGGATTAAGTTGTAAGCGGACCATTTTTTATTTACTCAAATTACTGAAAAATGGAGCTGACTTTTTACACCTACAATCTTATAAATTTTAACTAAATCTATTTTTAAGTGAAAGATTCACAAATCTTTGCAATTCTTGAGTCAAATGATAAGATAATATCGCCGATAGACGTTGATAAAGGGTATGAAAGATCGACACATTTGAATTAAAATAATATTAATAATTTTAGAGAAAAACAGAATCATGAATAGGTAATCAATGAAACGGAAGACCAGTCTCGATTTATCATTTCAGTTAATGAATTTCTATCGTACCATTGTTCTGGAGTGCTATTCTTTCATTCCGCCATCACCATTAATCCCTCACAGCCACTGCAGCTGCTATAGCGAGAATCCTCTTCTTTTACGTGTCGTTCAATTTGCAGTCTAAACCAACAATAATGAATCCGACTGGCTTCCTTATAACTCTCATAATTAGAGAAACAATTTTCCGCTTTTGGAATTAAATTATCCTATCTCCAATTGTTACTGAAACCACATCCTCCGTAATCAAATGAAACCACAAAATAAACCAATCTTATCCAACAGCTTTAAGCTTTTGATATTTTAAGCCACACTATATCTCCGCCACATATTAACACCCATTATTTTTAAAGTGCATAATCTTATTTGTAAATAATCTCGTTAGCTTAACCTATTAATTCGAGGAGATAACACATCATTCAGGTTGTTAATATTCTATACCTAACAATTAATTTACACATAAATGTCAGGCATTTATAATGTATCGCTACGTGTATATTAAAAGTGCATTATCGTATTGATTATTACAGAAATAAATTATATCAATTCGTTTCAACTACCGTAACAGATTCAGAACCGAACTGCTTATCGGTTTAGTGTAAAAATAAATGTAATAAGTTCATATACAAATTTATTCCAAAAACATTACTAAATGATTTCAAATTTGTATGAAATATTTAGTAGCTCATAGTGAAACGTAACTTGAATAATCCGAAATTGCTCCCTTCGTTCTCTAATTTAATTACAGTTTGTTTCACGCTATTATACCGAATTAAAGATAACACATAGATTTACTTGAATGACAAGGAGTTTACTGAAATTTTTTACTTATTAATGTAGTCATTTACATTTGATAAAAGCCGCTAAAATACGGTGCTATGCCAACCGAAAAGTTGCATAATCTTTTATCGGAGATATCTTTGTGTTAATTAATCATTTCTGTAAAAAGTTGCTACACATTTTGTCGTACAATATGCTTCTTGAATGCGTCGACAGCATTTGATGCAACGTATGCGACACTAGTAGCAAATGTGTTAACCCTTTCGCTGCGGCACTTAAAGATTAAAAGCATTCTCAGCACGCAGATGGGGGCGGCTTTTATTGATATGGAAGCGGTACGAGTGCAAACATTTGGGTACTAACAATAAGTATCGCTAGGTATAGTGTAATACAGTGTCATGCAAAAATTTCCAGCCGGGTTGCTTTTTTTTAATTTTTCTCCCTAATATAAAAGCTTAGGCAGTTTTTATCTATATTTCATATAAGGATATATTCTGTAAAAAATACAGCAAACGAAGAATCAACACTATTCACTTTGGTATGTGTTTATTTAAAATATTATTTATGTAGCATGTAATAAGTGGCAAGAAATTTTTACACGCTATTGATGATACAACTAATACTAACAATAAGTTGTAAAAACGGTATACGTATGCTTTTAGCAAATAGTGGACCAATTTATAAGAGTACATATATATGTATGCGTGTTTTTTAGCGAAAGAATTAAATTATTGGTGGCAAACGTTTTTATGCGCATGTGCCAATAAATTGCAAATAATATTTACGAAGTTGATGACAGAAGTTGGTAACAGAAAATTAATTATTGCAAAATTTTATTGAGACAAGTTTAAAAATCAAAAGAAAATTTATCGTATCATTATCAATCGAATGTATCATTATCGTATACTAATCAATAGACTGTGGGTATTTATAAATTCATATCTTTACAAATAAAATTAGCGAAATAGTATCTAAGGTGGGGGTTGTTTCATTCTCTCAATACTGTAATATACATTGTACTTTAGATATTTTGTATATTTTTGTATATTATATGCTTTCTATATACTCTAACACATTCAAATTTCGCATAAATGCAGTCTGCTAATCAATATCAATTGTATGCGATAATGCTTTATGTCCGATTCATATTTCATCACTTTTACTCATGTACATGTTGAGCTAAATTCACCAGTCATTCTACTTCCCTCGTGTAAAGCATACTAAACTAACTCACCCATATATAATCTCCAAATCTGACCTTCCAATATGCGATGTTTCTAACTCCAAAATTACAGTGGAACACTTTCTCCGAGGCTGTCCTAAATTAATGATAACCCGCGGTAAAGCCCAAAAATGAACCAGTTCTTCGTGACAACTTCAATAAGAACAAATACCCCAAGTGCCCTCGTTCTTAAAAAAAAAAAATTAACGCTGTATAACAAGATTTGGCCATCCCTTATATACAACTCTCGACGATCGTTGCTAACAATCAGATATATGCAGTTGAAGCCACTTAAACTCATAACTAAGCCTTTCGTTATGGTGGATTTTACATGAAGAGTATAAAGAAAGCATAAGAATATTGAATTGCATTGCGTTCAATTCACATTCTTATATATTATTTGAGTGGCAAAAGATTACAAATAGTTCAAGACGCGAATAGAGTTCGATAACTGTAAAAAGTGTATTATTATCTTAGTATTAAATGATCCGAAATTGAATCCGTAACGGTAATTTTTAGCTTCTAGGCTTAAAACTCAGTGAACAAGTTAAAACATTTTATTATTATTATTATTATTATTTTAATAGAAAGAAGAACTATTTCTGATCTGTTGTTCATTTAAAACTCACCCTTCATTTTAACATCTTGAGGGACGAATTTTTAAAGGTCAGAAAAAATAATTTTATTTACTACTTCAGAGGTATTCATTTAAAATGTATTAAAATAAACTATATAAAGGAAACAATAGCTAGTATGCATTAAACGGAACTGGAAAGGCATGCAAAAATTAAAGTTCACGGTATAAACGGAGTAACCAATCATACGATCTGTCCAACATTCAGTTTCCGTTCTTCTCGTACTGTCGATCATCTTTTGTTTTCACGCCACGATCATTACCATTCTCACCGCGCATTGCCAAAATGCAACGAACGAGGTTTTCGTGCAGTGATTGGGATTGCAACGATCGAGGTTCCACTATACGTACACCTCCGTTTATAAATATTTGGACACCTACCAATCGCATATAAAACATAGCAGTTGTTCTAGCTTATATAACTTTAACTAGTTCACCTTCTGCAGGTGTCCTGATGCTTTTGAACGGAAGTGTATATGGCGTTACTACGCAGAATGTCAACTAAACTTAAATATACACATATGGTTCAATATCTCTCGAGTGGTTAAACAATAATTACATTACCCATTTCTATCACTTTTTATCCTGGTCCAAAATCAATTTACCAATATCAATCCGTGGACGAAGAATTAAATCGTTATCACGTTCCGCAATCATGGTCCCACAATTCACCACCCGCCTCTTACATCTGGCCCTTTACGTAGCGATAAACAAGCGGTGATTTTCAATAAGAACATCGCTGGACAAATGTTTGCCAACGTGCTCGATAAGGGAGCGACGTTGCGGACGCCGTATAAGCGGTGTCCTCACAGTTCCGTTTTAACGACCGCCGTTAAAATGGTGAAATAATCGCAGCTGGGAGCAACCTGGTGCAATTACAATAAATCCCGGCCAGAAAAGGTGGGTGGCTAGTCGGCATAAACATGGCGACGATGTCAACGTGTGCCAGAGCTTAATAGCGTGTGCAGAAATCGGTGACCGGGCCCGATCGAGAATAGAGAATAATGCGAGTGATAATAGTCGTCAAATCGCGGACGTACAGACGCGTACCAATTTGCAAATAATGCGAAATTTACCGTCCTAGCAACTGTGTCATTTGCCTGTGGAATATTCGACGGTTCGATTGAACGATTTTCCATCCCACCCTGCTCGAGATGGATAAAATATTCTGAAGCAAAGGGGGGTGAAAGGGTCAATTACCGGCGCATCATAGCCTTCGCTCGTACGTGTGAATTATTGATATTCTTGAACCGATAATTGGAAAGTAATTGAATAATCGAATTTTTATTTGACTCTGATTACTTCTTTGGTGAATAATTTGCAAGAAAAGTTGCCTGTTATCTGATGCTTTTTCTCATCGTGTAATTTATATAGGCAGATAGAGTAAGTCAAGAATTATTGCTTGGGAAAAAGAAAGGGAATTTGATCTGGTATTCGACCGAAGATCGATATTTCGGAATTTTCGTATAATATTAGTTTCTATATGGAGAAGCTGTAGCAGATTTCTTTTCTGGGGAGCAAATAGCTGGATAAATGTGGCGGTTTATATTCCTCACCATTTTTAGCATTATTCAGAGTATTGGGTCATCGGAATAACTTTAGATTTCGCGTTTTTTAAATTATATATTTACGTATACAAGATGCATCACCCAATAACTTTGTTTTATTTCAACAATATACGTGCTTTGTATAATTAATCAAATTTGCCTATTTCGGATTTATAGATGGTCTGATTTAACAATAAGTGATATAACCTGCATAACATTAAACCTTCGTCACCAACCTGGATTTTTTAAGACACATGCATAATGAGATGCACATATTCCTTGGTTTAAATTTTACTTTATTTAACCCTTACCCGTCCCTTGTGTCAATTTAACACATCTTTCACATGAGAGATACCATACTTTGCCATGTTTAAAACAGTATGTACCGCGCATCACTTCATTCAACTTGAAAAATGCGAGCAAGATACAGAGCAAATATTTATTTCCTTATTTTGAATAAAATAATTAACGAAATTAATTCTTGATCTTTTTATTTCACTGGTGTTTAATTATTGTGTCAATTTGATACACGAACGACAATATTAAACAGTGAGAATGAGGGACGGATGAGGGTTAAACAAAAGGGAATAATATAGTATTCCTGAATGACAGTTATTAGGCGCTATATCTAGAGTCTTCAAGAAATAAAGTAGAATTTTCGTAAATTTTTGAAAAATCCAAAACGTCAGAAAAATCTTTGATGAACTTAGGTGACCTAGTTTACCAATGGTGTTAGTAAAGAGATGATTGTTCGCGAAGAGTTAAATTAATGAGGCCACCCTGTACACAATTAAAAAAAGAAGGAAAAAATGTTTGCTTATCATTTCTACAAAAATCGTCCAGAAACCCAAGGAACTTTCTAAATCTTTAAACTCATTACCTTCACGGTAAGACGGAAACGTTTAACTATCGGGCCACTTAATCTGCTTCTAAAAACAAACGTCCCTTAATCGGGACATTCCCCATGGAATGAGAGTCTGCGAAGTTCTTTAATTTCGCGAAATTCGATCAAGATACACGATAATCGCGTGCGCGACGCATTCCATTCACTAACAAAGAAATATCGTGCCGAAGCTTAATTCCGGGTGACACGGTCGCGGTGGTTTCGAACGAGTCTAACTACGTATTCCAGCCACTTTTTTACTTGCCTTTTTTTCTTTTCGCGATCCTTTCGTACCTCTTATCTGACGAACCCAATAACCAGGTATGTGTGCCGCTCGATAAGTTGTATTGTTCCTGCCGGTTGGCTGGTTGCGTCGAGCTTATCGATCAAGGAGAAAAAGCAACTCCGGTGAAATTCGTCGCGCGAATCGTTTTCCGACCCGTGAAATGCTCTCTCTGTGCGCGATCGATCCTCCGAAGGAGGCCTCCGCGATATCGCTTCCTATTTCCTACTTTCAACATTGCAGTTCAACATTTCTACTTCTAAGTTTGTATTTTCTACTTAACCCTTCGTGCGTTTCACGTTTCTCGCTTTCCACTTTCAATCTTAACACTTCAAACACCATATTTATTCAGGGGCGGATCTCGGGGTGATAGGCGAAATATAAAACTACACAAAAATCCCAAAATTTCAGATAACTAAAAATTTGCTTATAATTTGTATTTTAATATTCCTATTTGATACTAAAGTACATTAATCATTTGACTGCGGCGCGATATTCGCATGATCGTCGTTGTGGAGCATTGTTATAATAAAACATGCGGATATAGCTCGCATCTGGCAAATAGTTAATTGCGAATAAATTAATCCGAAGTGTACAGCAATAAAATCTCATATTACTGTTAAAATAAGCGTTCAAATGTTTGTACATAACTTGTGTCTCTTTGTGCAATTATTATTAACACTTTACTGGCCGGTACTCCACTGTACCGTCATGTAATTATCAGCAGTTGTTGGCCGGTGATTCTACATCGAGGTATCGGAATGTACGAATTTTCGGGTAGCTCGAAAGGAATCGATTGGAATGTATTGTATGTATTTTAGCACATAAGTTCATTGAAGGAATGGAAGAAACTGGTAAACGTCTTAATATTTGTCCAATGTTAAATTATAAAGAATAACTATAATAGTAATAGGAATAATGATGATAATGATAATAACAACAATATTACATAATGTAACATAACATAATAAATTACAATATAATATAATATGATATGACACAATACAATACAATACAATATAATATAATATGATATGATATGACACAATACAATACAATACAATATAATATAATATAATACGATATAATGCAGTATAATATAATATGACTTCAATTATTTCTTTTTTTAACTGAACGCTTTCGTCTGTTGGATACAAGTTCCTAATATATAGTATATGTAATACACACTATATAGCATATTAATTATACATTTTATAAAGTAAGTGTTTTCCATACATATATATCCATATTAGATTTACTTTAAAAATTTCTCTTTCATTCTTGACCGGCCGCTGCGCTGGTGGTTACATGCTCGTTTAAATAACCTGTAAAGTGTTAATAAATTATGTATCTGTTTTATTTGGCCCTCACCATTTTCTATTTTGGTGAACGTACTCTGCACATCATTGAAAATGTAGGAAACGCGACACAATATCCTTAATCCTTCATTGCATTCCGTTCCCGATTGGGAACTTAATTTCAAATGTGAAAACAAGAGTGAGCATTTGTTTATAGCCAAATATGTACCAAGTTCCCATTTGAGAACAGTCATAAATTTCAATAAATAACATTGTTTATCAATACTTTGTTATTTATTTCATTACTAAATTCACATTTAAATAGAACAACACCCATACATACATACATATACATATATATATATATATATATATATATATATATATATATATATATGAATAGAATAGAATAGCGATTCTCAATATCTTTTTCTTCCATACCTCTTAATCGATATGTGATCAATCCATGCACCACTTTGTAGATAGTATCGATTCAAACGCATTAAGACATTTTTTTTATTAGAAAGTGTTACATGGAAAATGGGGAAAGTTAGTTACCCTTTTCCATTTCTTCTCAACAATGTGTTCCCTACCGCAGTGATGTCAAACTCGCGGCCCTAGAATGCAGCTCTTAATTTTATCAAAACAATAAAATACAGTTTAAAAAAAACTATAAAATATATTTTTAAAACGTTGCAATTTATAAAGGTTGGTTATAAGGAACACCGTTTAATGGTCACCTGTATATTCGTCGTTTCATTCGCGAACATTTTGTTTTTCTCTTTTTGAAGACCTTTCTTTACCTGAAGTCCCTAGACTGTACAACACTATTTTTGATGGCCCGTATTTTTATATAGTTTGACATCACTGATATACTATATTGTATAATTTTAAAATGTAATATAACTTAGTTTAGCTCGTGTACCACCTCAGAATATTTTACGTACCGCCGATGGTACGCATACCATACGTTGAGAATCGCTGCAACAGAGAGTTAAATTATGAATTTGTATAATCATTTGACCCATGAACTAAAAAATAATTTGATCATTAAGGGGTTAATCAAAGAAGTGCCATTAATATGTTAGTGAAATTTTTGTTTCCAAAAAATAAAAAATAAAACGGTTTCACTGTTCCATTAGCGTTGTCTCAGCGATACGAATCTTAAAGGGAAACCGCGGTTACTCGTTCCACTCGTCGCGTGTGCTTTTCCTTATCGTAAAGGATGAGCCAGACCCTACTAACGTGGAGCTCCAGAGGGACTCTTAACGCGGAAAGACTGTATTTATTACTTACACGTGGAAAACGTGAGACCAATTTCTCACAGCTATCGGTTGGTCAAGATTTCAACACCTGATCAGTTTCGGATCCAAACCAGGTTTAAATTGACCCTTGTGTATTCTTCATTGCGACTACATGTTCATGGTCTTTGGATCAGAAATGACCCACATCTAGGAAATTTATATTTTCAGCTTTATAATGCAATAAAGAGACTGAGAAAACAAAAATAACCAATCGCTGGCGCTGTCACAGCTTCAATTATAGAAAAACAATATATTAAGCCGAATCATTTATTTATAACAGGTTTTATACGTGCGCCAATATTCTTACACAG
The DNA here is from genome assembly GCA_028830335.1 of Eucera pruinosa. Taxonomy (NCBI): domain Eukaryota; kingdom Metazoa; phylum Arthropoda; class Insecta; order Hymenoptera; family Apidae; genus Eucera; species Eucera pruinosa. The sequence goes on along the minus strand of JAMYCR010000015.1, from coordinate 4,020,506 downwards.
CCATAAACTAATTTCAATCTATTGGGTGAGCAAACTAGTTCCGAACCTTTATTTTTAAACTCTTGCTATTATTATCAATTCGAAATCGCTAATTCTCTATTTTTCCAATGACGAACTTGCCTCATAAACGTGAAAATGCTGATAATGTTGAATTAAAGCTGTATTTGATTTTCTGTGGATAAATATTAAATCTTATAGAATCCTGAGAGCTCAGAATTAATTTGTACATATTAGATGCAATGATATCTACAGATTGAAACGAGGTCCTGCGTGGAATTAGAATCTGTACATCAATAGTAAAAATTCATTTCTTTTTATATTACTAAAAGTATACTACGTGTCTTATATTATGAACATATTTTCTCACCACATTATATTCGCATTTACCTTATAGAGCTTATTTATAATTACGTTTTGTCATTCGGTAATGTTGGTCTACGATAGGCAAAAAGGGACCCAGGGACCATGAGCGTAATAATTTTTACTACCAACTTATCACACTAATCTGTAAACTGAACATTCAACATAATGTTAAGGAAAGAGGAACAAACGCATTATTATAAACTTCATCATAGCTTTAGTCACAGTTACATTAATTTTTCGATAAACAAGAATGCTCTGGATCAAAAGAAACCCGAAGACTACACGATGGTTAATATCGCATTTGATATCATACTGATTAAAAAAAATCTCACCTATATGTGAACCCCTTAACACTTAAATTCGTCTTCAGTTGGCTGCTGAAATAACCAGATTACCCTTCATAACTGCATAATTTCACGATATTTCATGTTCTCTTCGTTCTTAGTGATATATGGAGTACGTTTACAAAAATAGGAAAAGATAAGGGCAAACAGAATGGAAACACGGATCATTAATAATAATAGTAACAAAGAATTATAGATCAGGTGCACCCGTGACACGCACAGGTTTGTGTTTTAAGGGGTTAATGATCTTATAACCCCTTTGCGATCGAGATATAATAACATTTAACGAATTCTCGCCTAATTACGAACTCATTGCGGTCGAGACAATAACACTTAACGAATTTTCGCCTAGTTATTAACAAGAGTGTTTATTGATGATACTAATTTAAACTTCCTTTAAAAGTTGACACGTGTCCAGGAAACCGGAAAAGCTTGGCCGACTATTTGGCAATGCCCGTCCGCAAAGGATAAATAACGAATAAAAAACAAAGTTTCAACATTATTGCTGATGTGTTACTTGGTTTACTGGTTCTGCTAGAACCGGAGAAATACGTTTATGACGCGTACGTGATTTCGCCATTATTGGGAAACTTAGATCTTAATCAAATTATTTTATGCATTTAGGGATCTGCAGTTAAATTCTAAAAATGTTATTTTATTTGCAAATTAGGCAGTGTTTCGAAGCCGCTTTGTGGTCTCCAACAGCGACTGGCGTGCCATAAACGTATAAAGTCTCGAGCCCTAGGATCGCCGCTAGATGTGACACTGTTACTCGAGTTTTTCCAACCTAGGTAACGTGTCCATTTCTCTGATTCTCTGAGAACGGTCAATTAATCGTCGGTGTTAATAATTTCAACGATTAATAATTTCACGATTGGTTGACACTCAGCCGCCTATCAGAGGTGAGGAAAGTACTTCCTCCATCCTTACGGAAAGGGGGTGAGGGCTCGAGACGACTTCGCGACAGAGATACGAGTGAACAAGCGCGTCTGATTCGAAACACCAAAGCGAAAACAATACGACTCTTCGCTGCTTTTCACCTCGTCAATCAACCACAAGTCTATGTACAGTTCACTTTTTAAATCGCGAGTTCTAGAACGATCGCGATACAACGGGTTTCAAGAGGAAATCTCTTAAGAGAAGGGATAAATTGGAATCATTCAAAAGAGAAAATTCAACTGCAAGTGCTCGTAACATTTTTTTTTAAATTAAATTGTGAAGAAAAACGTATGCTACATTATAGATAAGCATATGATTTATAAAATTTTTTAAATTTCAAGTTAATCGCATGTGTTACGACCGTCCACCGTGATTCACTCCTGGAATTTCGCGGTGTTGTAAGGCCCGGTTACGCTCGATCGCGACGACGAGAACGGACGTAGGTCAAAACTAATTGCACCTAGCTGAGTTGAAACGTGGAATCACGAATGATGTACAGTTAGTTAGAGGTTTAACTAACTATATTTGTACTGCGTTCTGACACAATTTTGATATGCCACATATAAAGTACACGTGTTTTTCGTGTTCGTGATTTCCGAGGTTTGCCTTGAAATTTTCGGGCTGTGTTTGCTTTTTTATCAGTTCAAGCTGTTTCCTATCAGCTGACTATTGATAGCGAGTGGTTGGGACGCTTTTACTCCGCACATTCGGTCCTCGGGACCGAACAGCGTGAATGAATAGTTTCGGAGATCTGCTGGGTGCCAGGCTAAAAAACATAATTTCGAGGAAAACTCAATTAAAGTTTAAAGTTTCCATTGGACATGATATGACGTGTAGGCTCAGTTAGTGCTGTAACTTTATCAATTATTGGAATTTCAAAAATTCCTTTAAAACGATACTCTAAATATGTGAAACTTTAATAAAGTGTGCTAAAAGAATACTGCATTTTTTAAAACTTCTGGGTGTAGTACGCCCTAAAAGTAAATTCAATACATATTTATTTGAAATTGTATGCGATTCTAAAGATTGGTTAATGCGGGCACTTAAAAATAGAGATGGATCCAAACCTAATTTCTAGATTCGCGAAGCTCGAATCCGAATCTTTGTGAAGCCTCGAAACTCTCGAAACTCGAAACTTTTGAAGTCCTGAATCGCTACATTCTTCCTGTTATTTGTAATGAGTATCCATTTTATCACCATTTCATCCTAATAAATCCCCTTTAGAAAATCAAATTATTTATTCAATCTAATCAAATGGATCTTAAATATAGTTACAAATTAAATAAATAAATAAGCGTATAAACTTCGTAAGATATTAATTATTAATTTTTATGTTTGTATTTTATTGTTTTTCGTTATAAACTACCATAATAAATTATGATTGTCGATAATATAAATGTATCGATTAAAGTGAATCCAAAGTTTAAACACAAACTCCATTAGATTATTATTAGTCAAATAAATTTGTATCATGGTAATATTTTTGTTATTATATACAAATTATTACTTACCTACGTTTCGAAAGTTTCGAATCATAAAAGTAGCAAAAAAGATTCGAGTTTCGGAAATTAGAAACTTTTTTGAGTTTCGTGGGATTTCGAGGTTTCGAGTATCCCATCCATAGTTAAAAATCACTTCGCGATTATATGAATGTTCGCGAACCTCGTGTTGCCGACCACCATTCTAGAGAAATATACGCGCAATGTGGACTACAATTATTAATTTACTAGAAGTGTTTGCAAAATGGAGATTTTGTTGGGAACCATTTCCATTTTTCACCTATCTCTCTAATATTTTCTTTCGAATTGAGTATAAACTATCTTTAATATTTGGATAATTGTATAAATAGACCACTCCATGGAAACAAGTCTGCGGTATGTGCTACTAAAATTTCAAAACGATGTCTATAATAGTTTCACCTTAATCGTTTCCACGCGCGGAGAGAACATGATTTCAAAAAAATCATGTATTTAAAGTTCAAATGTACTACCTGTCATGTTATTGCCACTTTTAATAACTTGTAAATTAGCCAATGTTTAAAGCTTCGCTTTTAAACTTGTACAGGCTTATTTTCAACCATCAGATATCAAAAATACACAAAAACAGAATAGAATTTGTGCGATCGAAACGAATGGGTTCCGAATCCTCGTGAAATAAATAAATATCGAAAACGCTTTTCTGTTTACGGTAAAAATTATTTTTGATCATTCGTGTAGTATTGGCAAATTACACACATGTAAAATAGGAGGTGTGAAGTTGAAGGTGGTTGCGAACCAACCGCACATGTTCGATTTTTATCGCCGTGCTCGTTGATCGACTTTTCCGCGCGTGAAATGCAGTTCACCGCGATGCGTTGGAATAGTCTGTATTCATGCGAATATTTCTTACCGAAAGTTGCAAAGTTTCTGACTCGGCAAGCTTATAGTGTATGCTTTACTCTGTTTCCTTCGTAGCCGTTGTAAGTTCTTGTGATGTGATATACAGTGAATCATAGAAGTATAATACGAATTCCTTTTCCAATTCTAAAAAAAAGAGAAAATATGAGACTACGTGAGTATCTTTGTACTTTTTCTGCTGAAACGAATGTTATAGAATTTATTAATTTTAAACAATTAGTACATGCATCATTTGTATTGGCGCACTAGTCTTCAAATATGAATAAAAATCTATAATTTTGGAACAACCGGTAATATGATGTATCACTTGCATTTCTATATAATGCTTCCAATTTTTTAACCTCTTCAGTGATGAATATAATTTAAAAAATTAACAGGATAACTTTTGTTTCAATTCACGATGAATATGGATTAATTGGTACATCCTGATCTTTTTTACAGATAACAGATGCACACGTTTTTTAACATTAGTGGGACAAAGATTTTTTCTAGCTCTTTCTGATTTAGATTCTTCGTTTCCAACATTTGAATTTTTGAGGAATAAATTCACTCGTATTTCATTGGTAAAACTGTACAATGGAGCTTATTTTTAATAAAAATGTTAAATGTTAGCTAAGATATGTTCTATAAAGCCGTAGATACTTTCAAAATGACAATAAATTCGTTGATTTTATTTCATTGTTATTACACTTCTAAATTTGCATTTATTTAACATTTTTACCAATTGTTCATTATTTTGTGAAAGTTGTATTTACAAGCTTTTTCAGTCTACTTGAGATCGGCCATATTTAGATATACACATATATCACTGCAAGGGTTCAAATTTATTATTAAACCAAGTTGAACAGATAATATGGAAATATGTAAACATTTTTGAATTTATTATTCATGATAGGCAAAGAATCTATTATTTTTAGGAAATCGGTAGTTGTACTACCTGTTTGATTGTGTAAGAGCCTTTAGATTTTATTAAATTTTCGTAACCAAATTATAAAGCTAAAAACATTCTGTATGAAATATTTAATATTGACCGTAATGGCAATTCAATGTCTCCAGAAATTAACTTTAGGACGCGTGAAAATATCGTACCGCCCTATAAAATGTATGCTCTCGTGCATTAAGCAGTAAATTTCAAGTTGCAAGATACACCTCCACTTTGCGCGTTTCAGAAACACATCTGAAAGCTCCAAGAGAATTAGTGAATAATGCGCATTTATTACGAATAAATGAATAAACCGACGCATTGATGTTTCGCACAAAAGGTTAACAAAGAACGTATCCGCTGCTCGCTTTACTTCATTTTCGCTTTTCAATTACCGATGTTGTTGCTGTTTCATAACCACAATCCCGATGATTAATCGAGAGACAAAGTTTTAATAGGCTGTCTGGACGGAAATTATATCAGCTCTTTCCCGTTGTAACGAAACATTATACTGTTTCTTCATTGTGTTATAATTTTCAATTATTCCAATATATTTGGTTATTTCATACACCCATCGATTCTTTATGAAAATATTATATACAGCAAGCCATAACATTATTCACACAGCGAAGAATGTAATAAAATTATTCGAAATATTAAGATATTTTTTCATTTATAAATACAGCCCGCGACAAAAAGACAAGTTGACTGATTTTTATTTATATAACGCCTCCTAGACTTCACAGAATTTTCTGCTTTTGCTTCAAGAGTTACATCTAAGATCATAATTATTATATTTATTGACAAAAATAATTTATTCGTAGCTTTTATGGTTCTGTAAGAGAATTTTATAAGTATGGACATTTTTCACATGACAATAATTAACTAAATATTTGTATTAACGCGTATATCTTTTATTTTTATAGTGTTTACATTTACCGTCACGTTAAGTTAATTAAAAGTTTATGTTTGGAATGGCAACGTATAATTTTTTAATGACACTTTGGTCAATGTTTGCCCAACTGTCCTCAATCACAATCCTTAATTCACCTTTTGCTGAAAATTGTCTATTTTTTTGTATATGCTTCTTGCAAGTAATCTCCATATTCCAATCCTAAATTTCTACTTTTGTAGTCTTCTTATTGCACAATTATTTAAAGACAAGACAGTGAATCTACGTTTCTGTCACGAAGTGTACATGTATTTTAGTTTCTGATGTAAACAATCGTAAAAAAACATGAAAAATAACGATTTGCACGAAAATAGATTAAAGATCAATTTGTGTTAACCAAAGACTTCATATGAAAGACTATCTTTGCCAAAATTACCAATCGTTAGCAAATTAGCAATCACATGAAAATTAGAATTACTTGAAAGTGCCATTGAATATTACCTATCTTCTATTATTTTATGCAAACGTAAATCAATACTATTTCAGTAAAATCTAACTATTTACGCTAATTCAATAACTATTTTAGTATATTTTACTGATTTATTCTAATTCAATAATAGTTTTAATAAATTTAGTTTTTTCATATAACTGAAACTAGTTTATCAATTTTTATAATGTTGAAGCAGCTTCTCCTATTTACAATCATTAATCTTACATTTTTCCATAGTTAAATATGAAGTTGGAATATTTGTTACAAATCGAAATTCGTTTGAATCACTCTCAATAGAAATGTACTAAATATTATCTTTCTCGTGTATAAATTACTTGTAAATACATATAATTTTCTTCATTTATATAATACAATTTCAGTCAATTAGGTTTTCCAAATTTTTGTATTACAAACATTTCGGTCGCGATACGATTACAAATAAATTATGTTGGGTCTCGCGATAAGAAAGTTGAGAAACGCTGGTTTAGGGGATTTAAATATGCGGAGATTTATGGAACAAGTCAATACATTGAATCATGTGTTATTCGTATGCACAATCATTTTAGTAGATTGAAGAATTTAATAGAATGGATTAGAAATATTCGAATTGCTGAAGAAAAACAACAATCTAGGAACCTTATGTACCAGTCATTTCACCGTGGCGTGCAGACTTATTCGATTAATCGATCGAAACTGACGTGACCCGCGTCGAGAGAGGATGTCTCGGGAAATATTAATGACACCAGGTCGAAAGCATAAAAAAAGCAGTATATTTTTCACGCTAAATTCTGTCTCGTCGTATCGTCCTGCTGACGATCGGCCACCTTGTGATCGTAATTAGTGCAGCTGTTGAAGAGATTTGTCAAATCCTTTTTCATAACTTTATCGTTGCTTTAAATTATATCGATTATAAAATGAAATTTTTTCGGCAATTTGGATTTGTGTAATTCGACGATGTGTGATTGAAAACGTGGTAAGTTAGTATATCCTACACGAAGCTTGTTTAATAATTTTACAGTAATAGCTATTAAATATTATCCGTGCGAAAAGTAGTACAGGACTTTAAGAACTCATAAAGCTTACGACACGGACGAATATGACGACTGGTATTTTTGAGGATTTGAACATCTGCAGTTTTTGGCATGTAATTTAGTTTATAACCAGGAAAACGTCGAAGTCTTAATTGCACTTTAAGATTTTATCCTTTCTTGCTCAATAGCAACGACGCGTCATAATCTTATACCTTAGACCGACTGAACGACACATCTTTAAACAAATTTGCGAAGACGCCCCCGAACTGACAACTTTTCTCTCATTGGACTTGACAATTCTCCCACCCTTACGAATGCGGACTAGGACACACCTCGAGGCGGACAGACGTCTATACAATTTACACTTACAATTTGGGAGCTTGCAAGAAATTTGAAGAAATGGAATTGAACTCGCGTGAACACCGTGCCACCACGGCAACTGAATTTTGAACCTTGTATATTAATTATAATTATAAGTGAACCTTGTACGTGACTACCATACTTAGGCAAATTATGCCTGTAAATAAATCAATTTTATTTGCTAAATTTTCACTGTCTCCAAACCAATTTGACGCCACAATATTTGGACTTTGACCTGGACTTTGAAGCCAGAACGAATATAATGTTTCTTTTGTAACAATATTATCGCTTTAAACTATGCTGATTATAAAACTTGATTAATTGGGCTACTCTTACTATTAGTGAATTTATTTTAGTGTTTTATTTGTGTAATTTGACAATGTATGATTGAGTAAGTTGTTATTAATGTATCCTATTCAAAACTCGTATAATAATTTCATAATAATTGTGAAATATTTTCTATATGAAAAACTGTACAGAAGAAAAACATTTTCTACGATTCCTTTATCGTAATTAGAGGAATTCGGGTAATAAAATGTGTTCTCGTAACCTGATTATTGCTTTAAATTCTAGTGATTACAAACTGTGATTGTTTGCGTTACTTTTGCAATTATCAGTGAATTTATTTTAGTATTCTGTTTCTATTGACGATTTATGATTATAAAAGTAGTAAAAGGTTAGCATATTTTGTACAAAGCTTCTATAATACTCAACAGAATAATTCAGAAACGTTTTTTTTTTTTAAATTATGCAGGACACATTGTGTGAATTTTTATGCTATAAATAAAGAAATCCGCGTGATAGTATAATAAAATATAGTGGCCGTATTGCTAGTAGATTTAACCTGAAATATTTTGTAACCTAGTTTCCACGGTCTGCGTGTGTATATATATATATATATATTTTCATAGTTACTCTTTTTTATTGCTCGTTTCGAGTATCGTGTTGAGCCATTTTGGACAGCATCCACAGTTCCGAATTGGTTTAATCCACACGTGGAGCATATATGTAGGTCAAAACGTCCCAAGGGAGTTCAACTTCTGTTGACGTTATATCATGATTAGTTTCGCATTTGCTTCACTTGTCGCGTAATAAAATTCCACTTTAAATCACTGGCCCATTTTCGCCGCTTCATATTATCCATATCCTTAAAACTTATTATTATACATCGAAAACGATAAACAATACTGTATAAATCACAAGCAAGCGTAGTCTAAAGTCTTTATAACACTTACTTTTACCTATTTGTGTATCAGCTTTCCCTAATATTATTTATATTCGTTTACGACTTCTCAACCATTAATTCATTCACGATTATCCCCTAGTGCTTCAATCATATTTTAAAACCATATACACCACCGTCCATAAGTACTCGGACGCTTGACACAATCCGATTGAAAGGTTTATGTTTTTGAATGTATTGTAAACATTTCCAAATTCGATCAACAAACTAAGATGCATTATGCGTTAATGACTTAATTAACAAATGGACGTAATTTCATAAATTGTAACTGAAACAATGAAAAATTTTAATAACGCTCCAGCGTCACGTTTAGCTACAATGAAGAGTTGAAATTTCACAAAATTTGTACAAACTTCTAGAACGTGATTAAAAATATATATTTCAATGGTTCAGAAATATTAATAATCTAATCTAACATTAATAAATTTAGTTTAAAAACACTTGGAATCACGGCTTGTGCAACGCTAATGAACTTTAGTTATTGCTTTGTTATTTATATTAATTGTCGTTAAATATTGTTTTCATTCGCTATTATCAACTTTATAAGATCATATAAAATAATAAAAGTATTGAAAAATACGTTTTAAAATTCTGTAAATAATAACGTGCCAGTGGAAGTAAAGAATATATGGTGAAATGGTATGTATGTACATTTCAATTCTGAACATATTTAGTTTAATACAAGTAATAGTATCAATAACAAGTAAACTTAATGTAATAATAATTCAAATCATAAATTATTAAAAGAATATTGGTGTTATATTATATTTATATAATCATTTAATGCAAACAAAACGAATTATAATATTATAGTACAAATCAACAAATTACATTAAAAACAACCCCGAATGGTGCAATAATTAAATTGAAATAAAATATTCTGTTACTTAACATTTCATTTCATTTGGAAATATATTTACAACACAATCAACATCATATTTCCATTTTCTTCTCCGCAATTACCTAATTATATTGTGAAAAATAAATGGATTTGGGTTTGTTTGGCTTTACAGCAAACATTAGTCTTAAACTTGTTCGTACTATTAAACTTTTCTTATTTAACGCGCAACGTAAGTGGCTCTCTATTGTATTGATAAAGAAAAGAGAATCTAGTAAAATATTACACGTAACTCAATTTTGAGACAAATGGACCCCAGTTACTCTTGCTCTCGGGTATAGAATTAAAACCATTGCAATCAATTCTCATATACCCAATTTTCTTATAATTACATTTATCAAGTCAAAAGAGTGAACGAAAACTTCCTCTTGGTGAACACTTAAGTGATTTCCGATGTTATCAGTGGAAATTGATGCGTTGCCTATCGCTGACTTATCTCTCGACGATATCTGTTCAAGCACACGTTTTTTATAACGATCTCTTATTTCTTGCGTCGCGCACTTACTTTTCGCCAAACCTTCCGCGATTACACAAGAAACCGCGCTATTCTCTGGCCATTTTAAAGAACTTCCGTTTTAATTTATTCCCGGAAGCAGGCGCATCCGTGACACCGGCCAGTGGGGAGCCCGGACAAGATCAGCAGGAGCAGTTTCCCGGTTGTTTCCAAGGATTACTTCGTTCCTTCAGGATGGGCTGTTGCTGCTGCTCGGACGAAGCCTCGTCCAAGGTGGAGCCAGGGGTAAGAATTATTCTTTACAATTACGCTCGTTGAAATTTCCACTCGAGTGCTTCAACGTAAAACTACTGCTCTTGTTGGTGTTAGAAATATATATAGGCTGATGCAAAACAAAAGTGCTACAATCAGGAGGTTATTCTATTAGGCGTACGAGAATGAATTCGGTACCTTTTGAAATAATGTTCGATATTTGTTTATAATACCAAGAATATCCAATGGAACTTTGATATCAATTTTAATATCGAAAATCATTTCTACCGGTTTGGACGTCTTCTGCTTATTTATGGGACAATGACTAATTTCTACTTTGAAAAAGGATAGCAATGTTGGATCGACGAAGTCACCTGAAGTTTAATGATAAAGTTTTCATTGAAGCCTTTTTTATTATTAATAATCGAGTTATAAGTAGATTGCGGATTTTTATGTAATTTCCTATTTTTGCAAGCATAATTGAAAGAGTAGGACTTTAATTGCGATCTCTTCCTGCCTCTGAATATTGTAACGTGTCCTTTACTTTGAATATTTTGTATATTTTTTCCCCCTTGCATACAAAATGTAATGATTTGACAATTTCAATTTCTTCTAAATGCATAGTTTAGAATCCGTAGTTTAGTTATAAGTTGTATTTTGTATTACAGAACATTAGAATTCAATATTTTATGTTGTATTTATCTAACACCTACGATTACATAAGAGATAATCACGATAATACATGATCTGTATAAATATATATTTCTTCAATCTTATTACACAATCATTGAAGTATTAAGTTTTGATATTTTTTAAAACATTTATAAGTAAATACGATAAAAGAAGAATTTCAGTAATCCCAGACTTTTATTTATACTCCTGTATGATGCAAATAGATTGGAAACAAAAGTATTGACTCATTTTGTACACTTAACACTGTAAATATAAATAGAAAATGTAGAATAAAATTCGTACAATTCTTAGTTTTAAAAAAACATTGAATATTTCTTCAGTTCGCGTTCAATTAATTAACTATAATTTCTAATATAATATATATAATTTCTTCATATAAAGAGAAACAGTCCATATTTTAAACATATCGTCACCGAATTATCTATTACTAAGAATTGTTTTGTAACAATATACCGATTACTGTGATTCATTTCTGAGTACCTAAGCGAGACGTGCATTCCACTAGTTATGAAAGGATTAAAATTAATCTGAATCTCCCATAAGTAAAGAAACTGTTCGAAATCGTAGTAAAGAATTTACCTCCTTAATTCACTCTTAAAGAATTATTAACTTTGCAACTTCTAAATTAATAAAATCAGTAATCAAGTCTTGACACGGCTTACAAAGTGGAATTGCGTAATCTAAGCACATCATATCTCTGCTCAAGCGCAGCCGTATCTAACAATTACGTCATAGTTTATTAATAAAATTGCCTATAAAAATGCAAAAGGTATTATTCTACTTATATCAAACAAGTTACAGAAGATCAGAAGTACAGTAGAAGCTCGATTATCGGAACACCCATTATTTAAATTCTTTGTTATTCGAATATTCTATTGTTCTATTATCCACATTTTATGATTCGTGTCATATATGTACATGTATAATCCGTGTAGGTAACTTCGTATCATAACTCCAAGTTTACTTCCTCTTTTTGAAGTCATTAAGATTGGAAACAAATATTTTTAACACTATATCAGTATAGTATACATTTATATTTAAAGCGTTCAGAACTATAATAATAATTAGACCTTTATGCAATTATCGGAAATTTAAATACTCAAAAATGTACGTAATGCATTCAATTACAAGAAGAATAGAAAATACTCAAAGTAAAGTGTGTTTTGTAATATTTAGAAGGTGAAACCAATCTGTTTTTATGTCCAGTTCCTTTATTTATGTTTACAACATTATGAATTTGCATAAAGATCCATAGTCTAATAATAGTGTTGTCAATACTGAAATAGATAATGTTATCAGTTCACATCAAACATGAAACATTTAAGAACTTGAAACATGGCGAGCGTTCAACAAGCTTAACGCAAGAATATGGTATTGGTAAATTGTCGATTATTGGTACAAAAAGCAACGAGCGATCAATTGAATATTACCTACAAACTGATGATTCTTTGCATGGTAGTGAAATCCAAAAAAGTTTAAAACTAGTAGAAGTTTGTTTATATTATTTGTTTCTGTTCTATCGTTGTCTATATCATGTTTGGTAATATGAAAATATATAAAATTTAGCGTAGAAAAATTCGACGATCTATAGATGTAACTATAACAAACAAATTTTGTATATTTTAATACACCTGTTGTAACTGCCCATAAACATTTATCACTGACTGCTATATTCAAATTGGATCTTTTCAGAAATGAAATTTTGTACCGAAAAACATATATTTTACGTTTTCGACTTCTTTTTGCACGTAGAACTGCCTCCGTGTGTAGCACAGTTCGAGAAACAAGCTGTATCTATATAAAAAGATTGACAGCAGGTCGGGTCACTGGTTTTACTCGAATTTCACGTGCATTTTTTGACACCATGTAATTCTTTTCGCGTAATGGCGAAGGAACGCGATAGTTATTCATGAGGAACGTATTAGCCCCAGTTTTTATTATTGTGATGTATATCCTGGAATTATGAATTATGCGGGGTATTTAAATATATTTAAATAAGTAGGTATTGTATAAATAATTGCTGCGAAAAATTAAATTTTGGTTTTAGCGTTACGAATGAGAAGTATGAAAAATGAGTGGTTGAGGTGATGGAAAGCGAAAATGAATATATTGAAGAAAATTTAAAAACGAGGTTGCAATTGTAACGGAAAATATAATACCTTTGTATGACATTTGTTTCTGGAGTACATCGAGTTATAAAAATTGTAAAATCACCTTGATACATATACCTGTCTATTTTTTCGTATAAAAAGTTGGAAAAAGTACGTTGTAGCATATGGAAACGGTATTTTATAGCTACAATACGTGGAAAAAATTGTACATGTGAAATATTCAACATAATTTTCGTAATAAATTGAGCCAAACGAGTGACCTACGTCTATTTATGCGCCTACATAGAGAGATATCAAGTTCTAAGAACAAAATGTACAAAAAGTTCGATTTATGCTACAGAAATTTCTGCAATCATTATTGACTTTTAAACGTATATTTGCAATGGGTAAAATTTGTTGCCCAATTATTAAATTTACTAAAAATATTTCTAATAGAATTGAAAGTAAATTTCCGGCAATTAATAAATGCAGTTCAAGATCGGAAATAAATTTCAAATTTCTTGAATAACACCTACTATGATATTGATTAATTGTGATTGATGGTGTTACATGGAATTCACTCCTATTTAACCCTTTTAACTACGAAACAATAGACGACAAAGCGAAACTTTCGTGAAACACGAAATAAGCGATGTTAAGATTTTAGTCGAGTTTATTTTTCATTATACGAATAATTACAGTTTTGTGCGCATACTGCACTTTTTTCATATAAAAAAAAATATTGGCATATTTGCAAATTTATATCTTAAATTAGATTCTTTTATCGAACATTGTATATTAGCTTTGTCATGTTTCACATTTAGGGGGCACAACTTCTCAAAATATACACATAATTGAAGGATTAATTGTATTAAATGACTTACACCCTTACTAAAATATTTTTGGATAATATATCTTCTTCAAATCGAGTAACAATTAGAAGACAATCGCTAGAAGATATGAAGGAATTTTATTCATCTAATACTTCGCTAAAAATTTGACTAAAGAGCAAATATAATACAAAATTCATAATTTATATTGAGTTGAGTTTTGTTAGAAACAGCGAACGTCCTGAGACTTTTAAATAAATGTTTAGTCCTTCCAAAACGGATATGTTTTTAAGGAAACGAGCGATAATTATTCCCTATTGCATCTGTTTCGTTATTGACGTGTGTATGCGGGATATGATATACTAAAATTTATTAACGAAAAATTTTCTATTAGGTGTAGCAACAAAGAATTCACTGTTTCTGTAATAAGTTCAACGTACAGTTCAAATTAAAAATATACTACCAAGACACAACAATGAATTGATGTATTTATTTTATATAGCGTAAACATTAGAGAATAACACCAATTGTATTTAAGGCCGGATAGACATTTGATCTTGTTAAAAATAAATATTGGATGTGTCAATAAAAGTGGATTATTTTTGATATACCTAATAATTTTTAAAATAAAATATGCGATCCCGTTAATCCTTTACAGGAGGATTATATGTTCCAACAGATCTGTGTATTTGTTTTGGGCTGCATTTCCCGAATAGTTTTGAAAGGTTTAATAGTTTGATAAATATGCTAAATCATAACAATCAATTTTAAGTCCGATTTTAAAGCCACCGCTTGGTCAGTCAAAATTCTAAGATTGTATGTGTGAAGAATATTTTATTTTGCTTAAAAAGGAAATAGTATCTTTTTATTTGTACTATAATCTTTTACAGTTATTACTAATTCCATTTACAGAGGTAATCACCCTCAATCAGCACTATGAACTTTTTAATTACACTTTTTAGTACACTGTTGTTCTCGTTTGCGAATGGAAATTTTTATTACATTTTCATGAATACATGTATGAACTTCTGGTAACGACTCTCATCCTTCTTTTGTCATGTAAATCTTTTTATACTAATAAAGAGCAATCGTGATACGTTGAAACGGTAATTTTAGATTTATATTTCTCGCAGAGTGGAAAGAAATAAAATCAAGTAATAGTAGATATAACAATATATTGAAAAATTCGACAGGAAGGAGAATTTTTTCGTTTCAATATTAAGGAAAACGAATAAAAAGTACATTTCTGTAGATTTCAAATTTTAGATAAATGTATTTTTGTGCATAAAAGAGATTATTTTAATATGATATAATAATAATAATGAAGGGTCACTTTTCCGCTAAATTCTAAACTATGAACATATTGTTTGAAAAAGTAATTATTAACAAAGGCAACAACATCGTTGATCTGATAAATCCATCAAAGTTTCATAAAAGATCATAAAACTAACAAATACAATTGCAACCGTTTTTTTTTAAAGTTTCAAGTAGGTGGAAAAAACCCATATTTAATCCCAAAATCAAATAAAAACACAGTTTCGTTAATATGACATTGGTTGAGAGCGTTTTGACTTTAAAATTGCTCTCCTGTCAGGAACGGACGTTTTTTTTCTGGTTTTCATGTGTCTGTCTTCTAAAAATACAGCGATAGAAAAAGAGATAAAAAATGAATGGTAGAATAAATCGCGTATTGGAAAAAAAACAGATTGGGAATCAGGGAATAAAATCTAAATCTACTATCTGGTAAGGACTTTATGGTCTCTCTAGTGGTAAATTTCAGAGATGGAACATTGCCGTATGCAATGTGTTAAATAGCACTTTCTTACGATGGTAAATACAGATAAATGGTTTAATTATTCTGTGTTTCAAATTGTAATTGAGTAAGGGGTGGTCTTAAGCTGGCGATCACTAGCGTGTATGGAGAGCGTGCATTCACGCTGCCATGAAATTGCTGTTTTTGTGCTTATGTATCCTCTAATAATTGTAGAGTTACCGAAGCTTTCACTGATATACCGCGTGACTCCAAGATAACTTCATTTTCACGAATACTTCGGAGAACTTTTATGCATTTATAGAAAATTTAATTGCACGCAAATGTACAAACTGCATGTAACATGCAAAAATGTACGAAATATTCAAAATTCAAAGTAAAACACAAATTATCTATAACTTTCCATTTAGATTCCATTCTTTTAACTCTGTTGATAAAAATCTGCAGTCCACTGATAAAAGATTATTCTTACCTAAATGTAGGGTGCTTCATCTAAAACTGACGGCCTAATTTTTCTGGCGATTCTAAATATATTGTAAACATAACTGAAGACCACAGAGAAAAAAGATGATAATTTCACTTGTTTAGATTTTCCGTTTTTGATGTCATTTGGTAGTTGAAGTGGAATCTTTGAATTATCCGAAGCAAAAGAGGGAAATTCTTGATAGATTCCGAAATATAAACATCTTTATAATATATGTAGAGGGAAATAACTTAATAACTCCGTGTGAAGCAGATAAATAATGATATGATAAGTCCACAAGGTATTTTAATTATTATGTAAAATGTTTAACAACATGAGGAAAATTCCTTACATCAACCGGAAACCAAATATCAAAACAGTTTTATAAATATGAGACTGATTTAGAACCAATTGAACTTTGAAATTGCTTATCTCTAAACTTACGAAAATGTGACCTATCAAGTTCTTCTCCTGTGGTCTTAAAAAAATCTAGGAACCATAAATATAATTTTTCATCTATTACCTAAACCATTTATTATTTATTCCTTTAAGTTATTTATTTATCATATTATCGGCACGAACAAAAGAATTTTTACACTGTCTGTACGCAACAATTTCAAATACACACATTTAATGAATAATGTTGAATATAAAAATGAAACTAAATAAAATACATGTATATGTATATACACGTACATCATAATGTAAAGATAGATAATTAAATAATAAAGAGATAATGTCATCATAATTGCGCTAATTACAGTTCTCCATGATTATAACATCTCGTTAATATTGAACCTAAAGGCAACAATTATTGTTCGTATTTTATATATTCCTGTAATTAATAATTAAGCTAATTATGAATCGTGAAGTTGCAAGGGAGCAATGTGATTTTGACAAATGATAATCGTTATCATAATTATTCTGCTATTTCTGAATCATCTTTAGTACAGAAATTGTGTGAGTCGTTTATAGTATAATAAAATGGAGGTCATTTATATGGTATTGAATTGTGAAAGCACCGTTTTTTTCATTATTTTACGTAATATCACGCTTGCTTCCATTCAAGGGAAGACAAGGTGTCGAAAGAAGTAACGGTTTAATGAAATTTTTAATTTTTAATTTTGGTTGAAAAATTTACATAAAAACAGCTGTATTAGTTTTACAGTCGTTAAAGATTAACATATAGTATCAAACGAGTTTCCAGGCTGCCATTCTTTAGACGAAGTTCCGTTATGAAATTTCACGGTTCTCCTTCAACATAAAAAAAATTAAAAATACTGCCGTTTAAGAATTAACTTAATGAAATTACTATATTAGAAAAACGGGAAGCATGCTTTTTAACACTATTGTGAAAAAAGGCAATTTCATATTCATGTATTTAAAATCCTTGTCCATTTTCCTAATTCTTATCCATTTATTTAAGGTTCTTGTTCATGTTCACAGCTTGTACACGTTTACTTAAAATTCTTATTGATTTGCACAATTTTTGCTCATCCATTTAAAATTCTTGTTCATTTGCACAATTTTTATTCGTTATCTTTTTTTTTACCAAGAATTCTACCTTTTTTTATCCTGCAATAAATATTTGTGCAAACGCAGATAGCTGTACACCATTTCAGTGATAAGATCGAAATATTTTGTTAACACGTGTAGTATTGCTGTCAACACATCTCTGATAGCTACTCCAACACCATAAATTTATCGATTCGATTGAAAATGAAAACTTGTCCTATCAGATTATTTCATAAATTTTTGCTCCTTATCTCCCTATGATAGGCAAATTTTATGTAATCAAAATATAATACAATACATATATGTTAATTTCTCCTACTGTTCATTTCTGAATTAATGTATGGAGACTAATTTTATAAAGGAAAAATCTACATGTTGTTTCAGTTTGATACTGACAAAGTTGCCAAAATATTTACCAGGTATTTTTAAACAACAAATGTTATGTACGCTATGACTCAATTCATTTTCGTTTGTTTAGATATAATTGAAAATACTGATAGTTGTTGAGTTAGAACACCATTCCGATATTGATTGAATTATACATTCACATTCATTTTCTTATTTAATTAATCGATTATTTATTAAATCGACGGTGTATTTAGATGAAAAAGCTGACACACGTGATGAATTGATACAGTGTCTCAAAGTGAAGGTTGCATTTTAAATAGCGATTGATAGCATAAGAAAGGAAATTAAACAAAAAATGAAAATATTTTTATTAACTTATATTCAAGTTTATATAAATTCACGAATAACAAAAGCAGGAGTCGTTTACATTAATTTTTAGAAGGGATCCATGTTAGCTCTGTTTTAATGAAAAGATACTGTATACAATTTGGTATTTTTTATAAATTTGTATGACCGTAAATAAAGCTGAATAAAAATAAGTTTATCTTTTACTTAAATTCTTTCCTTACATTACCAATTGCGTTATAACTACATTTGTAACATTTTTCAAGAATCTACTTCTGCTTAACGTTGTTACTTAGAAAAACGACATTTCTATATGCACCAATATAGTATAACGAATTCTTAATGCAGCCTTTAAACAACGCAATCATTTAAAATGGGGAAACAGAAATAGAATGACCAAATTTCTGCATAGAAATCATCATGAAACACATTCTTTTAACCCTTCTTCGAAGTATGCTAATCACAAGAAGTTCCACTTAAATTTAAACTAAACATGTTCTAATATATGCTAATATAAATATTTATTTTATTTAACCTTGCATTATCTTATGAAAAATTTAAATGCTGAAAAGTAAGTAGTTTGCACTTATTAACTTGGCGGCGTAATTAAAAAAGAAAGCTAAGTTATGGAATTAAAGTTAGAAATCGAAAGAAGGGTTAAACTGCCCTAAATATGCAATGTCCCGTTCTGAATCCCAGATTAAGGCAACTCTAAATGAAAATCTCAGTGACAACAAGCAAATACCAAAAGTTTCTTTTTCCTGTTTAAAAAGCTCAACATTCTTTAATAAAATCTAATTTCTTACTGTATTTCCATTTTTACCCCTTTCGCTCCGGCATTTCAGAAGAAAAAGCTGAAAGCATAAAGAGGAAGCGCTTTTATTAGTATGAGAATGGTATAAACATAAGAATTTGAATCCTTTGTATCAGCGTTTCTCAACATTCTTGTCGCGTAACTCAACGTATTCATTTGCAATGGTACCGCGGCCCAAAATGTTTATGATGTAAACATTTCAACGACTTAATTAAGTAGAATTTTATTATATAAATGAAGAAAATTATACATATTTGACGGTCATTTTTACATGTAAAGAAATAACATTCAGTATATTTCTATTGAGAGCGGTTCCGACGAATTTCGATTTGTCGATACTTACAATACCGCTCATAATTATTCGAACGATTTTAAAAGTTGATCGACGCTCCCGTTAATACAAAATCTTGAAATTGAAAAGTTTGAAAAATCAAAGCCTTGGAAATTAAAAACCATGGAAATTCAAGCGCTTGAAAACTCAAAAGCTTAGTAATCGAAACACTTAAAAAGTTAAATGCCTGAAAATTCAAAAGCTTGGAAATTTGAATGCTTAGAATTTCGAAGTCTTGCAAATTCGAACGCTTGCGAATTCAGAAGCGTGGAAATTCGAACGCTTGGAGATCTAAAATCGCTCGGGAATGCCAATACTTGGAAATTGAAATGCTTATCAATCGCTATAAATGTGTTTCACTTAGAGCCATATTTAACTATGGAAAAATGTAACACTGCTAAATTCAAATAAGACAAGCTGCTTCAGAATCATAAAAATCAGTAAAGTAGTTATATTATAATTATATGTTACACACATTATATTCATAATAATTGCGCATAGTACATAAAAACAGTAAGATACCTTATAACGATTTTTTCATTGAATTAAAACATCCTACAATTTGTTTAGCACAAATAAAATTACAAGTTGTCTGCTGTTAAGAACAATTTTATTCCTACAAACAACGATATTCCCTATGTGAAATGTCTTTTAGAAATCTATTAACTTGCAACTTCATGAATTTTCACCCTAATTTTAATATCTTAAAATATGTCCAAAAGTATATACACATATGTAAGTATCTAAAATTTAGAATGTTTATATAGATTTTGATTGACTGTATGTTGAAATTTGTTGAATTTTATTTTATTTTCACATTGATGTACTAACAGTTGTACTAAACATAGCCACTCACAAAAGTCTCTGTACACTCATAAAATTTTAAGAATTTAAAAGGCACTTATCAATTAATTTTTGCATATTTTCTTATAAACCATTGTTTTTAAATTGCTTGTAATTTTAACCAATAGACGAAAGCAGCGCCTATAAAATGTTCAAAACTCATGTCTTTTACTATGGATTTATGTACAAAGATTTTCGTGAGTGACTGTACATCGTACTGAACATTTCATTTCCTTACCATTGTATCAAAACCAAACAGTTACGCAATAATTATTAAATCCTGGTATTCAGGTTGAAATGAAAATTTTGACTTAATTATGATTCCTTTCACGGTAAAAGTAATTAATATTTAAGCTATAGGGGTTTGAAAAAACAAAAATCTGCGCTTTATCCCCCATTCAAAGACTATTCGCTCTTTTTTTAATCGCCACTGTTTCGCATCCTTGAAAAAATACAAAACTGTAATAAAAGGTAGAAAGTAAAACTACGCAAAAACCGAATTCCATTTTACCACTGCCCTTCCATTAAATTTAATCAACACTAAAACCAACGAATACCCGTACATTCATAAAAGTCTACGTCCGTTTCTATCTAACACAGAGGGTGGATCCACGTTTATATCGTAATTAGCATGACAAGAACGAGGCGTAAATAAGAAATGGCTACGGCTAGTCACACGAAAGGGCTCGCGATGATATTATCAATGGTGGCGTGCTTTTAATAAGGCGGCCCAAGAGAGAGAGAGAGAGAGAGAGAGAGAGAGAGAGAAATTTAATTATGGAAAGCACACTAATGCAAGGTCACCGTCGAGCAGTCTAATTAATTTAGGGTGGTGGCTGTGCGATCGTTCGACTTGTAACAGGGTTACGAGCTCCCTTGTGTCGGGGAAACGGCGCGGATTCGCTGAAAGCGTTTAGCCACGCTCGATTTCACCCGGTTGAAAATTTACTGGAATGCTGACCGCGGCCAATAGATTCGACGTTTTCGATCGTTACGCGGAAAGACGTTCTCGTTCGACCAGTTCTCTCTGTTCTGTGCCTCGAATCCCATTTTTCATGTACACGGGACAAGAAAAATAGATTATATCGTGTTGCTGCATAAATTCTGTCCTTCAGGTTTTTGCCACAAAAATGTAATAATCGGATAAATGTACCACGTACTGTCACTTTAAAGTTCGCGCGTAACTTTATTTAACTATTTTGAAACGTCGTTATCATAAAGATCGTTCCAATTTGGAGCATAATATTGTTCAACGCCTCTTTTATTTACAAACATTTTTTTTTATATGTTTAATATAATAAATTCATTGCTACGTAATTGAAGATATACAACAAAGTCCAATATCCTTCGTACTGTCACTTGAAAACTTTTCATTTAAATAGAAACACGTTTTTACATACATTAACACGTCAGTTTGTGTAACAGATATAAGATATATAGTAAACGTCGCGCCTCGCTGAATTATGACACGTTCCATACTATATAATTATATTGCTCACGTTTTAATGTTCAACAGCACATTTACCTTCTAATTATTTATTTATAGATATTAAGTGTCAATGAATATACAATATCTATGCGTTGTTACGTAAACCAATGTCCAAATTTAATATGAAAATTTGTTTACTTACGATTCTTTATACATTGCTTTGCTATTATAAACGAACGATATTTTCTTTATACTTAGATTTTTTAACACTGTTGACGTCGACTTCTTGTCGACCTAATTATGTTCTTATTTTTTCAACGCTGCGTATCTTCGTGTAACTTCAAAGTGATCTTTATTAGCAAAAATAAATAAATTTCATTACGTTTCTTGGAAATGTAGGTATATACGTGTATTTCGCAAAGTTAAACAATTTTTTTTTAAGAAACGAGAACGTAATTAACTGGAGGGGGAGCAGAGGGTGGTAACAGGGTTAGGTAAGCGAACAACTCTGCTCTTTCCTTTTTTCTTCATACAAACATCCTTGATTTCCAACAAATATTAAATTTTCCCGCGTCTAACACGGAAGCTACTAACTCATCCTTTTAATAGCAACCGTTGTTAATGAAATAATAATCCATCGTTCGCCAACGGCAAATCTCAAGCTACAAATCAAAAACTTATTCTCACCTCCAATTTCATTCACTTGCAATTCACCAATTCTTTAAATTGCAGATTTCTATGCATTTGCGAGA
Source organism: Eucera pruinosa (assembly GCA_028830335.1). NCBI lineage: Eukaryota > Metazoa > Arthropoda > Insecta > Hymenoptera > Apidae > Eucera > Eucera pruinosa. The sequence continues at coordinate 3,997,698 of JAMYCR010000015.1, read as the reverse complement.
AATTTAAATTTGCAGAAAGGTATAAAGTATAATATATAAACATAACGAAATGTTTATTCTACAGTTTCCAGTTTGAAAAGGAATTAAAATCAAGTAAAACAATTGCTTTTTGCTGTTTTCCTTTTTGACGGTTAATTAATAAAGTGCGGATATGTATGCAGCTATGACAAATGTGTAGCAGTACAGAATGCAAACAATATGCAATAACATGCGAAATAATATACAATATATGTATACATAAAATTTACAAAATATCGAAAGAAAACGTACACGTTATTTTGAAGGTCAAATAAATCCTTATTTAGGTTGCGTTTTTTTAGTTATTGATTTATAAAAATATGAATTTTCATAGGGCACAATTGCTGCTAAAAGCTTTCAATTAAAGTGTAGTTCTATTATAATTCTTGTATTACATAAAGATGGAAAAACAAATCGATTCGAAACTGAAGGATTTGAAGAATCTATTTTTGATGGAAAAATAATAGCACTGAATCTTGGAATGAAAATAGGTGTCAGAATTATGACAAAACAAATAAAACTGTTGGTTACAGGAAAGCTGCATGAAATATAAAAATCAGTGCAGTTATTGCAAAATAACGGCTAAAATTGCAAATAAAAAATACATAATATTAATAAATTAAGTTGGTGCATATAAATTGTTGTTTCTGTGATGCTTGAGACTAAAAGATGAGTATTGTTCTTTTAATTTTCTCCAATCATTACTTGTAACTAATCATATTAAAAAAAGGAAATTTGCTGTAATGTGTGCGTTTAGAATATTAAAAATAATTATAATAGAAATGTGAAAACTTTCGTATTTGACAACATGAATATACGCAATATTCCTATAATTTTTTATAGAAGGATAAATTTGTAAAATATACCGTAAAAGCTGTTGAAGGTATAACTTTATCATTTAAAGAAGCTTATATAGATATCAAAATAGTTTAGTGGTAATTTATAAAATTCAAAGCTATCGATTTTGCATTGAAAATCAAGAAAAGGACAAAACAATTCTAAAATTTCTGATTTTTATGATTGTAGAGTAGTGTAACCAGTTAACTGTTTAAAAACAGATAAAATCACGTAGAAATTATCTGAACTAACTACGATAAAGTTTTACTTTCAAAAACATTTCATATACACCAATCTAATATAATATATTATATATAAAAAATGTATAACAAAATTACAAGTAAAAGATAAATATAAAAATATATTTTTTCTTAAAATTTTGTTTTTTGATAGAAATGAGATGCATAACTGTGAATACTGTTACCATTTTATAATGCTAAATTTTTGAAAAAGTATTTCAATTTCTCTATTGTTGGACATTATTACTGTAAACACAATTAATATATTACTTTATAAGTAAAACTCTCTGCTTTTTATTCAATTAGCCTTAAACGAAATTCTGTTTTCAGAGAAAATGGTCCATCATTCCCCGACTTACCCTATAATTAAATCATCTGACCTATTTCCTTTCGATGTTATTCTACGGGCTGGTTGTAATAAAAATATCAATTTGCATAAAAATCTGCAGTCTAATTACCTCCGACGAGTTTTTCCAATAAAGTGAAGCCTTGCGCGTAAAGCTTTACAATTTCAGTAAAATAGTCACGATTTTGCTTTCCGTTTCAGTCACAAGGTGAGGAGGGAATGTCGTCGAGGCATTCGGACCAGATTTTCGTCACCGATCGATCCTGCACTGATATCTTGGCTCTAATCGCTCTGGTTGCCCTAGCCATCGGTTTCGTACGTTTCTCATTTTCTGTGTTCTCTGTTGTGTTACGTTTTGTTTCGAAACAACGTACAGGAAATGCATCCTATACTGTTACTTATACCGTTTTTTTCTGTGCACAGAGTTTCGCGGTGGTCAACGTAGTGAAGAAAGGAGACGTTTATCGCGTTATAAATGGCTACGATGACTGCGGCAACGTTTGCGGTCGTGTCACACCGAAGGAAACTAATCCAGACTTTAAATGCAAGGGGGTCGATATGACTAAGGAGCCGTAAGTATAACTTATTGTTAGTCATTAATTTAGGGTAGAGGTGCATTACATCAAATTGGTACATATGAAATTGCAATTTTGGATACAAAAATTTTTTGCTTTAACACTAGAACTATCCACAATTAAGATGTACTTTTCTAACAAAGAAATTAAAATAATAGATATTTAAATAAATCTATAATGCAATGCAGGGGAGAATTTAAGTTTTTCTTGTAACTAAATCCTCGTTTTAGTAGTTTCTACGTACCAGAAATAGTGAATTGTATATTATACATTGTAGAATAAATGAATTTATTACTTACAGAAGACCAATGATATTGAATGTTTGAATCGCCTTTAAACTAGCGTGATTTTTTCATTCAAGGTCAAATACAGATCACGGTATCATAGGTCATTGCATTTACCTTAATGTACAATACAATGATGTATCATAAGAATATACGTTAATGTGCAAAAAATGGCAATTACCTTCAAAACTTAGAAGAAAAGACATTGAGAGAAAAAAAAACATGAATCATAATATTCTTAGTTTTAAACCAAACAAATTTATTCCGACACATTTCTTCGTGTCAACAAACATAGCGAAGATATTGTGATGTGCAAGATGAATGAAACACCAGGTATACAGAGTGTTCTGTCTGCCTTGAGAGAAACTGCAGAGGGTGATCCTATGAGCCAAAGTAAAACGAAAATCAAGAATAAGTAAATCGCGCTTAAGGGTTTATTTTTTAGTCATAAGTTTTCACGCGCCCAACGCACAACAAATAAAAACAAATAAAACTGTTTATGTATCCTTATCATAAACGGCAAAAGCATGCTATTCGTGATCAACAATTTTATATGCACTAACCTAATAAAATTTTTGCACGGAATAATAGCAAAAATTAAGTACTGGAAAATTCAATTTAATAATAAACAACTTATTTACGAATTATTTTTATTCGATCTATACGTCACTTAAATTTACAATTATTTTGATATGTACATATGTTATTGCTTCGACTAATTATTTTAATAAATAATTTCGTTTAAGAAAATGTAGAAGCTACCAATTTAGTTGTCAACTTAATTACATCAAAAGGTTCTTATCCATTGTGAAGGAAAATTGCCAAACTAAGTTACTCGCTTTCATGAAGCTTTGCATACAATTAAACGATCAAACAATAACTGGTCACGTATTTTTTTATCAGCTAAATACAAAAATAATTCGAAATTTAGAGGTTTAAAATTATTTTCGAGTACAAATGGAGATAGAAACAAATTTTAGGTAGAGCATTTTTTAATTTTTTTTTTTACGAATAATTTTTTGTAAAGAAAGTTGCTGCAATTGTATAGTATTACAATGCGCCAAAAGCTGTCAGTATAACCTACAAAGGTAGCTGCGAAAATAGCGATTTTTCAAATTATTGAAAGTTATTTCATACCGTTACTAAATTCGAGAAAATTAAATTACATTTTAACAAAGGTTACTTGAATTTCGTACTAATTCCGCTCGAACTTTGTCCGTACCTGGCTGTAATAAAACAAATTCACAATCGTTCATTGTTTAATTTGAGAAATTTTGTTCCCGTTAATAGAAAGAGTCGATGCGAATTAATAAGAGAATTTTTTAAAAAGCTTTCAGTTTTTATACAATTATTATGAACCAATAATGAAGTATGTAATGTATGAGTTAACTTGAATTGGTTTCACTAGAAAGTTTGATAACGAGAATAATGTAAATGTTCGCATAAAATCGATTACAGTTTATTAGCTGTACCAATGAATAATTCAGGTCCGGTTAAATTCAGCACTTGTTTGTAGTAAAATTACGGTGGCTACAAAAAGTATTTATACATATATACCTTTTTTCTTTCCCTTTCTGCTTTACCCTTTTTTAATCTGTTTTTTCTTTCTATTATCTTCGTTCATTCTCGTTTCAATTTTTATTTTTTTCACCTCTATTTTACTAACAAACATGGCGTTTGACAGATATTCTCATTCAACATCCTAAAGGTTGTTGGTTGTTTTTAACAAAACGAGACACCAGAAGTAAACAAACCATTTACGTGGCAAAGCTAATGACATCATTGGCTGGCGGTAGCTATCAAACGATATGCATGTACCATGATCAGAGGCTTATTTGAATCATTTAATAAAACACTTCTACTCGAAAATATTTTTTGTTCATTGTGTTATTTTTATTAATATTCGCAACGGATGATTTCATAGTATAGCAGAAAAAATAGAAATACCACAAAATTTCTGGGGTGATTACAGTTAGTAAAAATATTTGGCCTAGAAAGTGTCTGACATTGTGAATACAACTCTATCCCGCCAAAATATTAATTCCCAGATATTTTCAGGATTCGGGAATAAAATTTTCATCATAAGAATTTCGTCATGCAAATATTCAACAAAACTTTGGATTCTTGAAATTCTTGAAAGTATCGAGAATCCTAAAAATGTCGGGAATCGCAGGTATTTTCGGGATCGCAATTGGGATCCCGCCCACGCATATTATGTCGAAATAAATGAGAGAGTAACCATAAATTAAATGTTACATCTGCCCTATTTAAATTCCGCTGCTTCGGTTGTGTTTATAAAAGTATTTGCAGCCCAATAATTAAAATTGTATAATTACTGCAAACAACATATGTACGTATAAATCTCTACAAATTAACGTTACTGAATGTTCAAGCTACTAAATACTTCCACAGACTTCCCCATCAGAGATTCAAATTGATACCAATTATTCCCCACCGATTTCCAATCTACTTTATCCCCATAAACATTAACGATAATCCGCACAATCTATCGAAATATGTATACTACGGGAGCCATAGCCAATGGACAAGCTCGTACGATGTTCGAGTCTGCCCAAACAAGTTGCCATCATCCCCGAAGGATTAATAATTCGTCGACGCATTAACATCGAATTTCATGCGCGATAACAACACCGATTTCAATATTCCGCGTCGACGGGTGAGTGAATGAATGAAACAAGTTCATGACAATGGGAGCCGCTAACGATTAATAATTCCACGGCTGAGGTGTTCGCGTGCTCGCGAATATGCGAAATTACGTTCACGCGTACATGAGGGAACTCGATTAAAACCAGCCTTCTATCAGTCGCTCCCCTATGCGTTATCCCTCTCTTCTTTTTAAACTGCCGCTCGTGAAATCTCCACGGAGAACTTATTCGTAGCGCGTGGAATAATGTGGCTAATTAGGGTGAACGTTGCGTATAAATTCGAACGTTACCGGTGGAAAACATCGGGAAGTTTGCAATTTTGTCGCGACACTTTTCGCACGGTCATTCATTAACACCACTCTCATTCATTATTCATTTCCCTAGGTACCTGGAGATAACTATGGGCAAAAAGGGGGTGCAGAAGCGCGAGTGCAAGGCCAACTGCAGCGAACAGTTAGTATTGCATGATGCACGAGATCCCGATGCCACTTCCGGTTGCGGCAAACGGGATCGTTCTACTTCCGTTACGCGTTGCTACCAAAATTAAGCGTTTCGCATTGAATTTCGTGAAATTCAAATGATAATGTTACTTTCATTGTTAAGGGTAATTGTTACGATGGAACGAATAATGGGAGGTAGAATCTTTCTTACTTATTGATGGCTTCTATTGGTGACCAAAAGCTGCATTCTACAGGGTGTCCCAGGATTTTTCGCCAAACTACAATAACTTAAAGAGGAATTCTCGTGTGACAGCGTTAAAATTAAATGGCTTTTTCTGAATTTTTGTATACAAAACTAAAAGTTATATTGTACTAGAATTATACGAACACAAAGAGTCCTTTAAGTTGTAAGAAACTAATTGTTTAATCGAATTCTTGTTATTAAATAATGATCGAGTCGTGTAATCGCTTTCAATAACGTAGTCATCATTAGCGGGCAGTATAGCGTCTATAACAGATATCGGAAAGCAACAAATCAAAAGTTTTCTTAAAGTTACACGATTTAACCTGCAATTGAACCTATTTTAAACAAAAAATCTGAGAAACTAAAAGATGCTGGCACTCGCAAGAAAATTTCGTTTTTTTGTGTACTATTTCAGCTTAAAAACATTGTTACAAAATATTATTGATGAAAAATAAAACCTAATTTTAGGTTCAATCCCTGAAGAAAGTTGTAACGAAAAGAATAACCTTTGTTTCAAGCCGATTAGTCGATTAGTTTTTCAATTATCCTGCTCGCGAATTTAAACAACACGGTATTGAGAAAAACGCGTGTAAAGTTTTTAATTAGATTTCACGATACTACGACATCAATCCTATAACAGGCTATAACATCGATACTTTTTTTTAAATATGACTAAAAAGGACCACATTTTTGACACATCGCACTATTGATTTATGCAAAAAACGAAAGCCCGATTTTTTGGAGCTGTTACACGAGAATTCCCCGTAACCTGGGGGCCAAAAGAAGAACAAAATGTTATATAAGGTTTGTGAATAAATGCTTTGTTACAGAGTTAAAAACAAATATTGTATGCATGGACTGCTCGATTTTTGTGTACGAGGAACTACAAAACAAAAGCCTTATTCGACAGAAGTGACTTTATGTGAAGAACTTGTGCTAAAAAAATTAGAAACATAGTTAGTGAAACTCAGCAAAATATTCAGGAACTTCGTAAAATGATAAATACAATTGTTCATCGATATCAGGTTTGCATCTAAGCAGAAGGACATGATTTTAATGAAATGAGAATCTAAACGTGGTAAGATAATTCAAGATGTGAAATTCTTTGTTACCGGATAATAAACACAACTGACATTTTGTGTGTTATAATCGAAAAAATACGTTGTTGTTGTTGCAAAAAATGCTCATGCATACAATGCTTGTTGTTTATAACTCTTTAACAAAGCGTTTATTCGCAACCGTTATATAAAATTCTCTTCTTTTGGTTTCTAAATTAAAATTCTTGCAGTTTGCAGGAAAACACTAGACCACCTTGTATTGTTACTTGATCTGTTAAAATGCGAATTTAGTACAAAATTTTGTCAGGTTCAAATCATTCAAAAGTTATTGCTGTTATACAGCTACATACATAAAATCAAAGTGATGATTTTTTTACATTAACTATGTTTGATTGCCTATAAAATCCTACTGAAATTTGTCTCAAAGGAATATCAAATTACGATAACGTTTTATCAGATAATAGAGTATTTTTATAAAACATTATCAAAGTAGGTAAATAATTTAAAGAAACGCAGATTCTTAAAAAATCCTTACACGAATTCTATTACAAAAGGAAACATACAGGATCACTTCTAATTTTAAGATTATAAAAATATGAACACTTTGTTGATCAATCATATGTTTGCATTTTCGTTAATTTATGCAATTTTTAAATCTGAACACAATATAGATCTTTATGAGAGCGTTCCTGATTGTATCCCCAGTTGTCACATTTTAGGACAAATAATAATTAAAGGGAATCAAAATATCATTAGCAAACAAAGTGTATTAAAGTTTATTGAGATGCTTTCATTTTATATTGAATTGCATAACAATAATCGGCTGCACGAAATAGTTTTGCCTTGAAATTGCCGGTCAACAATGTGTTAATAGGTGCAGTATTTATATAAAGAGAAATAAAAAATTAAAACTTCAACGTCTTTGCAGCAAATCAAATAATTGTTTCGTTAGAAACTATCTTTTGCAGGTTTAATTTTGAAGGTTAACCCTTAACTACTATTGTCGGTCTGTGAAACCACTAATAATAATTACTTATTCATCTCTATTGTACTTTTAGCATGATTTCGAGCTTGTCACTCTGGATACTTTTTAATTATAGTATGAAGTTCAAATAATGGAATTGATCCTGTGAAATCGAAATAAATGAGTAATTATTAGCAGTCTTACAGAAATAAGTTTGAATTGGTGTAGCAGTTAAGGATTAAAAGCAAGCTTTTGTCACTGTTACAAAGGAAGCATACAATTTTGATTTATTCGTTCCATCCTGGTAACTATATTTAGTAACTAAATGTAATATTTATTTATTAGTTACTACATAGTCACTCGTAAGAGTTTGCAGAATTTTACTTTTTTTAACGCGTTATTTTTAACTTCAAGTAAAAATTTTGAGGAGTAAGGTATGTATGCACAATTTCGTAAATGTTTTCAATTCGTCGCTAAAGAATATTGAGATAATGCAGCGTTTAACAACTTATGAACTGCACTAAGTTTTTAATTAACTACATTATGTTAATCGGCTGCGGAGCAATAATTACTTGAACCTACCAGTGAATACTATCTTGTATTATTTTGTTCATTGCTTATATAAGAGTTTTCTGTAAATATAATACAAACTACTTTTCTAATTCTTAAGCAATTTGTCTTATTTAAAATCATTAATCTTACATTTTTCCATAGCCAAATATGAAGTTGAAATATTTGTTACAAATCGAAATTTGGCTAACCACTCTCAATGGAAATATACTAAATATTATTTTACACATGTAGGAATTACTGTTAAATATACAATAGACCCTCGAAATTAGAATGGTTCAAAAGTCGAATAATTCGAAATTCGAACAAAAGTTTAAAAGAAAATTCAGCTTTTAAATTCGGACGAAAACACGAAGTTTCAACAAAGAGACATGAATCGCGTGACCGACGATTATATCTTCTGTTTACTGTTCCTCGTACAGTTGCATAGAGAGTTCTCTTGTGACTCTTTCAATGAATGTTCGTGATAGCGTTTTCAAACGTTCCACTTATCTCATTTAGTTATGTTTATATTCATTTATGTATCTTTTTTAATGATTCTCATTCAGAATAATTTCAAGGAAGCATAATATAAATAAAAATCTTAAAGATGAATTGTATTTTCTACGATGAGTATGAATCTGGTATCGATAAATTTCGAGGATCTACAACGGACTAATTTAATTTGCATTGTTTCAAATGTAAGAACTTAATTTGAAGTTCGAACAATTCAAAGTTCGAAGCCCTATACCATGACCTAGAACGTATTATGTTCGAATTTCGAGGATTCACTATATATGTATAATTTTTCTCATTTATATAATATGACCCTAATCAATCAGGTTTCTAAAATTTCTGTAGTACGAAGAGAAACTTTTCTATAAGTAATAATAATTTTTTTATAGTGCAGAGAAACGCTGATGTAGAGTTTATAGGAAGGAGGAGCTATCTTATAGCGTTTAAATGAAAAATTCCAGTACGCTAGTAATTAGAAAACATTTTTACGTTAACAACATGATCGGTCTTACCTTTTACGTGGTAAACACGTTTTCTGATTTACGGACGAGATATTTTGAAATTAATATTAATACAGTAACTTTATGTTATTTGCTTTATTGGAAATTGTAGGTAATTTTTTCGTCTGTTTGAAGTGAATCTTGTGTGCAATTGAAAGGCTCGGCGCAAAAATCAGTCAGCTCCATTGTTTGAAATTTTACAATATTCACAAAAAAAGCTTCGGAACTAACTGGTTTTTTTGCACCGGATAGCGCCAAAAAGTTACTTATTCAGCTTCATTATCTCGTTATTTGAAATGATATAAAATGCAGCACGGTTAAAAGTCGATTGAAAAGCCAATTCTCATCAAAAGTGGCACCAACCGGTTTTTCCACCGATCCTTTCAATTTTGTTACACCATAACAAAGTTCTATATACAGTAGCTCGCGAAAGTATTTTAACACTTGTCGTGAAAAATTTGGCTAATTATAATGTACATGGTACAAACAACTTTAGAGTATTATTAGTACCGTAATGAGGCACGATTATTACGATTATTCTAATAAACTTTGAAATAATTCAGAAAGTGAACACAGAACTTAGAGGAAGGTCTCGCAGTGTCGATCAAAACTATTTCTGATTTACACTATTCGATAGCGACGAATTAATTGCATAAATTTTACAAATTAGTATTTAAAAAATGATACAATGCTATAAAAATTGGCATAGCGAAATTGTGCACACCTATCTTGTGTAGTTATAATACATTAACAGTAAAGATGAAAACGAGGAATGTCAGAAAGTAGGTTTATTGAGAAAATGAATCTTTAGTATTTAATTCGTCATTAAAAAGGCACAGTTCCATCAATTCAATTGTACTGTTCGTAACGTGGAATTTATACCATAATTAGTAATCGGAAAATAAATGAATATAATCCTACTTATTTCACAATATATTACCTTTTCTTCAAGCAGAATGAAAATGGACATTCCCCGATTTTTCTTATACTATTTGCGTGGAAATAATTTATCACAATTTTGCAGAACTTCGTTTCCGTTTTTTAAATTTACATCGAACTGGTTACCTTGAACTATTAATTATAATTAATTCTTTTAATTTTATATTATTTGTTATTACTTTTTCTTTCATCGATAGCCATACAGCGTTTCTGAATCGTTGCGTGCCTAACGATTTTTCCGAGACGGCCACTTCCTTGATCAGAACACTCGGTTTGGAGAACTTATATAAGGTTTGTAAATAGATCTCTTACTTATAAAGTACCAGAAGTTCGTGTGATTTTCCTGCGATAGACAAACAATGTATTGAATTCTTTTATGACACTTACAGAAATAATGATAATAATGATTTTCTATACTTTATATTTTGTTGAACAGAATTATATTTTAACACGTTGAATTCCTTGGTGGTTATCGATGGTCGGTGCACGTTTTGATCGTGACGTCATGTAGGTCATTGGTGATCGGCGACGCTGAAATTAACTCTCCGTGAACCATGTGCGGCTAAATGCTTTGATTTATGCAAATCACGAAAACCCGATTTTTTTGAACCTGTTACGCTAGAATTTCCGCTTAACACGATCATACAAAACGATTTCATGTAGCACGGCTTCATAAACTTGGGCAACCCTCGCATAGCACGGATATTTCAAAGATACATTTACACACTGTCCAATTTAAAAAAATAACACGGAACATCCCTCTTGCGTCACCGTATCGTTCGCGGTAGGATAGCTGGCAACGCTACCTTTACTTTAACTTAATAAGGTGAGGGTGAATTTTGGTCGAAAAGAAATTACATATTGACACTCGCTAATGCTAACATAACTGTTTATTATAAACTTGACGTGTGTTTGTGTAAGCGCGACTAAATATTTAGTGTCGCGGTTGTTAATGGAGTGTACTGTTTGAATGCTTTTGATGGAGTGTATTGAAATGTTGTGTTCCGATGATATAAACAGTGTGTATCTTTTCCATTGGTGAATTTGAATGTTTTGGGTGAATGTAACTGAAGTTTGGTTAAATGGTTGCAGAGGTATGTTGCGGTCAATGAAAGGGCTGGAATGTGGTGGAGATGGTAGATGGAATTTCTAACTTAAACTAATAAAAAATACCTTACCTTTTCACGTCGAAAAATACTAATTGTAAGAAAACGACGACAGTTTCTATAATTCTTTTTTTTCTTGGGTATTTTGTTATAAAATTTGTTGTAATGTTTTGGTAAGGTTTTTCTTATTTAAACGATACCAAACACGATATAATTTGGATCATACTTACTTATTAACGTATGTACTCTGAAAATTTGATTTTGATATAATATGGAACGAATTAACCGTGTTATAGGAGGGATGACTGTATTATTAAATCCACACGAACTATTTCCGGTACTTAACACTTAATTTGCGCGTCATGGGAAATTCTGTTAACTTTTATTAAAAAGTGTTGTGATTTCTCGACCAAATCATTATATATAGGGATTCTGCAACAAAAAGGTGAGCAAAAGTAAAAGAGAATCATTCAAATCCGATGTATATCAACGGATACGTAAAAGCGCGCGCATAATTGGCCCGCAGGTTAAGTAATCATAACACCAATTCAAGTGAATGTAGTGTTTTCTATTGCATTAATTAGACATCTACGTAAAACAGAAGTATACTATTATCAATCCATTAACTGTCAACGTTTCTCGTACATTTTTTTATAATTCTATGAATTTTTTCAAATGCCAGCCAGCGTTATATATGCATGATCTCTAAATTGAAATCCTGGCAATGCAAAACTGAAATTAGTACTCACACGAGGAACTTTTATTTAAAAAAAAAAAAAATGGTGTAGAATACTTTAACTTTATTTTCCTGTTTTAATGTTAATTTCACTCTCTAAATCGTATTCAGAAAGAGATTCCTCCCTTTTCAGGAAGCCTCCAGGGATCTTAACGTTGCTCGATGGGAACTGGTCTACTTATTATTAATCGCTTTAGGTACGCATTTAATTTTCTCGTTCTTTACTGAAAGTATCTCTTATTTCTATTTCATCATTTTCTTTTATTTTCAGCATTTTCATTGGGTATTCTAATCGCCTTCCGTTACGCAGTGCAATGGGTGGTTTATATCGTCCTAATTGGTGCTATTGTGGCGTGCATTGGCGGTTCAACATACCTCTGGTAAGTTTTTTTATCGAAATGTGTAGTGCAAAATCTTTGCGTTATTCAGTTGAAATTTTAAACATTTTGTTAAATTTTCTTGTTCTGGTTATGAAACTGTTCCATTATATGATATTAAATACTTGGGTACTTAATATTTTTCGAGATATTTACGGTTAAAGTGATGATGGGAAACTATCGACAGTCAGCATTATCGATATTTCCCGAGTTTCGAATAAATTATTGATAATCTTTGATAGTGTTTTATTTAAATTTGTAGAGAATTATGGGGATCATTGGCTTAAGATATGATTAATTTTTAATAGTCATTTATTTTTATCCGTAAATTGGAAAAGAATATCAATCATTTTTTCTTTGATTGAGCTCGTGTTTTCGTTGTTATTTAACCTACTGTGCCGACATCTCAAAAGCAGAACTACACACGCGATTCAAACAAGGCGACGTTACCGCTAATGTAAAAAGGTATACAATATTATAAAGTGAAAATATTATATTACGCCAACCAAAGCAGGCGAGTTTATGAAAGCAATAATACAATATTTATTTACGACTACGTACAGATCTTTGTCAAACAAACATTTCCATTTTACTTTAAAAGAGTAGTAAAATTGTAAAATACATTGATATTAAAAAATGTGTAAAAGATGTATTTTACATCGGGAACCTCATATAACATTTTGTTCTTCTTTTGGGTCCTACGTTAAGAGGAATTCTCGTGTAACAGCTTAAAAAAAAATCGGGCTTTCGTTTTTCGCATAAATCAATAGTGCGATGTGTCAAAAATGTGGCCTTTTTTAGTCATATTTAAAAAAAAGTATCGATGTTATAGCCCGTTAACGGACAGATATCGTAGTATCGTGAAATCTAATTAAAAACTTTAATCGCGTTTTTCTCAATACCGTGTTGTTTACATTGGCGAGCAGGATAACTGAAAAACTAATCGACTAATCGGCTTGAAACAAAGATTATTCTTTTTGTTACAACTTTCTTCAGGGATTGAACCTAAAATTGGGTTTTATCTTTCGCCTATAATATTTTGTAATCATTTTTACGCGGGCACCCAAACATTTTTCGAGGGCACTCCACTATAATTGATTGAGTTTCTTGTATTTCCCAGAAGCATTTCCAAAAGATTTATTCACACGATAGGATATGTGACCATTAATGTGACTCGTTATTTTCAACGAAAATTCCCTCTTTATTTCGAATGTATCATAAATTTTCTTGGATGGAAAGCATTGTATTTTCACAGGTTCGCGTGGTACAATGAAAAGAAAGCTGTGGAAGCCCATCAAATTGCTGAGGGGGACTCCAGTGAAAATGCTTACTTCGTCTACGCAATCATATTGTCTGTCGTTACGGTAAAAATCTTGTTTTTTTCTTTTTTTTTTTTTTTTAGATAAAAATTACTCGCAACGAATTGAAAATATCTTCGAACTATTTTTGAACGTAAAATAGATGTCAGAATAGCTTGTCATTTAAAATATTATTAAAACAAGTTAAAGAATCGTGTCTATGAACAATTGTCAAACGTAAAACTAGTCAATGATATTTGATGCTTAATAAAATAGTATGTACTGTAGAAGGATATGGAGGGTAAAGAGATAGATCAGGAGTCCGGAATAAAACACCTTCAACTCCTACTAACTATGATATATATTTAAAAAGATATATAATCGGAGGATGCGCGCGGGTGTCCGAGTCAATCCTCGTCAGAGTCTACGCTGTAACTGACTTTTTCCGCCGTTTGGCCGTGAGGCTTGTTATTTTATGACCCGACCTGCTTGGCCCAGTCATCCCTGTGCCGCTTTCCCTTTTCCTACGTGGAAAACGAAACGGCCTACGCTACGAGCACATGGGTTTTCCCCGTACTCTGTCCTTCATAGGCTAAAACTCCCGTTAGCCTTCTACAGTACTGCTACTATTAACTCGGTATAATTTAAACAGTTACTTAAAATGAATTAAAATTTCCTTTAAACTATTTTTGAACGTAGAATGAACGTCAAGGCATCTTGTTATTTAAAATCTACTCAAAATGAATTATAAATCTTATTTTTGAACATAAGCTGTTTATTGACCGGTAAAAGATTTACCAATTTTCGGGATTTTACAATAACACAAGATTCTATTATATTTGATACATAACGAAATAATATTGATAGTATTAATTAATGATAATTTACAGGTCATCATCCTTCTGATCGTGCTGGTAATGAGGAAAAGAATTGCTCTCGTGATGCAGCTATTTCGCGAGGCAGGAAAAGCTGTCTACGCGATGCCAGTCCTCCTTCTTCAGCCTATATACGTAAATATTTGATAAAACGAGTGTACACAGGGTGAGGCAACAGTTTCACGGTCCACCTGAAATATTTCCTCTGTTTTCTGATAAACAGCGTTATAGCGCATCAAAGAAGACATACTGTGATGGCGATAGTTCCTTGAACAAGATTCCAAAGCTACCTTCAGATTCTATTTCAAACCTCCTTTTATGAAAGACACATCACCGTTTCTTATCTTTTCACTTATCTGTTTGCTTAGTTCTTACTGCTTCTAATATGCAATTTTTCCAACTTTCTTTTCTTTTATAATACGTAAAATGTAAGAAGGTGGATCGAACTGCTGCCTTACTATTCCCAGTTTCTTTTCAATTAACGGATTGCAATGAAAAGTGAAGGTAGTAACAGAATTTCTACCTTCACCCTTTTTTCATGAAACTGTTTTAACTGGCGAGGAACGTAATTTATGGTAAACTAGAAATTTAAAATGAGCAAAATGAATTTCTTCTATTTTCGTTAACCCTTAAATGCTATTATGAATATCAATAAGGAGAACAATTGTTACTTAATAGGGTGTACAAATATCCAAAAAATAATTGGCACCGATTCTCAAGCTTCTCAACAATATTGAAACAAATCGGATGTTTGCATCGGGTCAGAATCAAAAAGTATCCGAGCTTCGAAAATATCGAGATTCTCCAGAAAATTGAGATTCCCGAGACTCTCTTGGGAACTGTAAAATTATAAAAAAAATGGAGCATGGAACAAAAATAGTAATCAATTATGTGATATATACATTTCTTTTGTAATATTACAACAGTTCAAATAGAGACAATTCGTTTTATTACAATTTAAGGTTGAATTCCGAAATATCAGTCGAGTTCTCAAAATTCTCGGTAATTTCTGAAATTATCGGGAATTCCACCAATCTCGAATTTCGAGATACTTTTGGGAATTCGAGCCTGTCTCGATATAAATTCTCAACCCAATCCTGCGATTCAACATTTCCAGGTTCTTACACATTTCTACAGAATATTTTATCAAAGGACACTTTACTATTCGTAAATAAATACGGATTTTATACACCTTTCCTTCTATTGAATCTTACTTTTGGAAACGAAAGGCACACATACCATTTTCACGGACGTATTGACGGTTTTGCCGCCCTAGACTATCAAACTTTTGTCGCTCCCCAACAACAATACAGTGTATAAGAAATACTGAATATTTGTTTCATTAAGGTCTTTGAGGCTTCCGCGGTAAGATTCTTTATAAGACTTGGCTTCCAGGATGGAGCCGCGTTGGATGACGGTTTGTTGCCGACGTTTCGTAAACATTGCAGTGTACTTCATCAGGGCGAGAGACAACCTGATACCAGGGCGAGAGACAACCAGTATCAGGTTGTCTCTCGCCCTGATGAAGTAAACTGCAATGTTTACGAAACGTCGGCAACAAACCGTCATCCAACGCGGCTCCATCCCGGAAGCCAAGTCTTATTTGTTTCATTGTTTGATGTTTATGCAAATTCATATTTTTACAACCACAATTAATGAAGCAAGGCAAAATAGAAATTAATTATATACCCTCTAAATACGGCTAGTTTATTTTGATTATCCGATATATTTTTACATATTACATGCTCCGTTTACCTTTGTACGTATTTATATTCGCCATAAGTGCATGAAAAACGCTCGCCTCATAAAAGCTGCCGCCGTAGTCTATCGCCTGCTTAGCCTACCTCTAAATCCGCCTCTGACTATTTTCGATTCTCATTAAGAGTTGCAATTGATTTATTTTAAAAAATATAAAATCGTGTTGCAGACGTATGTTTTGATCGGTCTGACCGTGTTCGCCTGGGGTTACTGCATGCTTTGGATAGAAAGCGCAGGAGACATTTACAAGAACAGGAAGGGTCACATCCACTTCAGAAAAGATGCTCTTGTGATTGTAAGTATTCGAATTAATTCAGCAAAGCGTTTACAGGAACGGAAACGATAACAAGGCACTATTTTGCAGGCGACTAGATGGTACAATCTGTTTTTCTTCTTCGTCACCTGCGAGTTTCTCCTGGGCTGTCAGCATATGGTTGTTGCCCTCGCCGTTGCACGGTGGTTCTTCACCAGGTGACACTTTGATCAATATCGCGACTCATACGCGGATTGCTTTCTCCTCATGCAATGAAATTCAAAAAATCTGAAACTTTGCACAAACGTTGTTCAAGTGATCTTACTAATGAATTCATTTTTTTTTTGTTGTGGCAAAGAAGCGACCCCAGGAGTGAAAGCAACCCCTTAAAGAAAATATAAGTTATCATATTATTGTTAACGTCTTCTAAACCATATATGAAATGGAAAAATTGTTAAATTCAAAGTTATTTCTTTTGGATTCAATTTTGCATGTAGAATCACTACTCGGCCAGTTGTACTACAATATTTGGTATACCCTGTATAAATTACGACTTTTACGTGATTGAGAATTAAAAGAGAAAAAATTTTTTCAAATAGAGACAAGAAACAACTTTCATTGCCTGTTGCACGGGGCTTTGGCTACCTCGTGATATACCACTTGGGCACAGTGGCATTTGGTGCACTAATCATTGGCATAGTTCGATTGATAAGGGCTGTTATTTCCTTTGTGCAAAATCGTTTGAAGAAATACGACAATGATTTCGTACGAGTGATATTATGGTGCTGTCAGTGTTGTTTCTGGTGTTTCGAGTGCGCCCTCAAGTTCCTCACCAGGAACGCTTATATCGAAACAGGTACTAAAATACAGTAAACTAGGGTGACCAACTCTCCCGTTTCTCCTGGGAACTCCCGTATCTTATGCTAATTTTTTACGTTCTCCCGTCTCCTGTATTGATCTTTCACTTTTCTTACAATTCCCATTAACCATTGAAAGCGGCAATTATTTTTATTTACACTTTTAGACTTGTACATTATCATCTTCGTTAAACATCTTTCAACTTTGCGCAAGGTGTTGAAAAAACTTAATTATGCAGCATCGGTTGATAAATACGTATAATTTGCAATCGGATAAGATATAAATATATTATTTAAATTTATTCGCTTCTATAATTTGTGCGTGCAATACTAATATAGATAAATATAATACAAAGTACAACTTGATTACTTTGTTTAATATACATCATTCATCCTATGAATGTGCATATTTGTTGTAATCACGCCGGAAAAAAGTCTTCCTTTTGTTCCTTGTCCAATGAAAAATGTTACCTTTGTTTTTAACTATGTATTGTTCATTAACTATTGGATTTTAAGTTGCCCAAATAGAAACAGCATTCGTTCAGATTAAGAATGCTATTATCCAACTAAAGCTGGTAACAAATAAACCTCTTACTGTTCACTAACTACTCAACAGAAACGAATATTATCAAGGGGGCTACGAATTTTCCGAACAACACAATATTATTACACACGCCAAATGTGATAGGTGGACGAACACTTATGCGTCCGACTGTACATATATCGCGTAATATTAAGTGTAGCAATGAATAATCCATTATTTTTTATCCAAATCAGCATGTATTTTTAACAAAATCAGATACGTATTCTATTTTATTTGTAATTGTTATCATTCTGCAATACTTGACGCCATGTTTCGGGAAATTACAAGTGCCTATTTGAATTTTCGATCAAATGTAATTTGTTAAGGCATTTAAACACAGTGGATTATTGATTGGTACACCTACTACACAAAGAAAATTTAATTGGGTAAACTACTTCAAATACAATCTTTCCTTATGTAGTTTTCATTTTTCCTTTCGCTCTATTATAAATTTACAATATCGGATTTTAGCTACAGAAATAAAAACATGAGCAATTTTTTATTTTATTTTAACTTATAATTTCTTTTATCTTATTAATTTTTATTTCTTTTCAGCTATATACAGTTGTAATTTTTGTACGGGAGGCAGGAAAGCTTTCCAAGCTTTATCCAGTAATATTCTAAGGGTTGCTGCTATTAATAGCGTTGGAGATTTTGTTTTATTCTTAGGAAAAGTGTTAGTGGTTACGTTGACTGTTGTTTCAGGAATCTATTTAATGCAGGTACGTCGTTATCTTTCCACTTTTGTGTGCCTTTCTAACGCAGATCTGTTAATGTTCTATGTATTCAGAAGAAGGAAGGCCTTAATTATCCGTGGATACCGATTGTGTTGGCCGGAGTTTTCGCTTACTTGGTAGCCCACTGCTTCATTTCCATCTATGAGGTAACTTTTAACGAACGAACAAATATAGAGTGTACTAAAAATTGTACAGCTTCGGTTACGATCCTTTTAATGAAATTTAAATTATTCACTAAAATAAAATATATATTAATACGCTATTTGAAATGCTTCTCTTTGCCGATTACAACGGTATGCTTTTCATTTGAATGTATTTACGTTGTTCATTTTGATTCCACAGTATTCTTTGGAAGATTCAGTGAAATTACAAAAATTTATCCCAGCGTTTCTCAACCAATGTTGGACCGCATTAAGTTTTAAATAGGCCGCGATATGATTGTTCGTACCGTTCCCTTTGGAATTCAACTTTCCTTTAATTGATTCGTCCTCGGTAGGGGATTGGTACTATAGCTCACACCGGATTAGGGTGAAAGCTTGTTTGATAAGTAGTGACACGTTTATTATGTAACAATTCTAACCTTAATATATTATAGATTCTGGTGTTCTCGTATACATCTGTGTGATGACTGTCTTTTCACAATTCGAGCAGAGTTATTTATTCGACTGAATGGAGGGTGTGTGAGAAAGGCGTGTTTTTTAGTTTGAAGTTGATTGGCCGAATTGCAACTTGGAGGGAATGAAGGAGGTGTCAATGGAAGTGGTAGAAAGGGTAGATGTCTGCGGGTGAAGGTGGTGAGTTCATGGGTAGCGCAGGCAATAAAGTCATAAAGTCGATAGATTTATGGGTCATGCTGTCTCGAAAGGGAAAGTTAAAGATGTCTATTGAAATGTTTTTAACTGATGCTACATCTGTTGACTTCATGAGTTTACTGCTGCTACGTGACTGTGCTATGTGTTGTGGAGATTTTCACCAGGGAAACGGCTGGCTGCAAGATGTCTTAGGGATGTGATTTTCGGTACCGAACATGCCGTCCCCCGTTGAACAGGTAGGTTCAACGAAATTCGGATGCTGTGGTGGACATGGTGTGTAATGTTCAATTGGTGAGTTAGGTTGATGGTAATGGCGATATGCCTCGAATGTTTCGAATGACTGAAGTTGTTGGTGTCTTGATGGTGACGGTTCGTACGATGCCATCGGAACCGGGGTGGGTTTGGGTTACTCTACCCAATTTCCAGTGCAGAGGGGCTTGGTTGTCGTCCCGGATGATAACCAGGGAGCCTTCTTGGATGTTGTGGATTCCTCGCGTCCATTTGCTTCTAACATTTAACCCGTTGAGATATTCCTTATGCCATCGAACCCAGAAGTCACGGCGTAATTTTTGGATGTGTTGCCAGCGTGATAGTCTGTTAGTTGGAACTTGTCTGAAATCAGAATCTGGGAAATCTGTCAAAGGTTGGCCAATTAAAAAATGTCCTGGTGTCAGAGCCGACAAGTCGTTCGGATCTGGAGAGAGGGGTGTCAAAGGTCGGGAGTTGAGAACGGCCTCAATTTGAGTGGTGAGAGTGGTAAATTCTTCGAAGGTGAATAGTGTTCCTCCGACGTCTCGTTTGAGATGGTGTTTCATAGATTTAACTGCAGCCTCCCATAGCCCCCCGAAGTTGGGTGATCGTGGGGGGATGAAGGTCCAGGAAATGCCTTCTTGGGTTGCTGCATTCTCGATTTTGTTTTTACTATTTTCGGTGTGGAATAGGTCGTAGATTTCTCTGAGCTGGTGATGGGCGCCGATGAAGTTAGATCCGTTGTCTGAGAGGATCTTGTCACATTTTCCTCTGCGAGCTATGAATCTTCGTAATGCTGCTATGAAAGCTTCTGTTGTCATATCACTGACAACTTCCAAGTGCACTGCCTTCACTGCTAGGCAAATAAATACAGCAATGTATACCTTCACGCCTTTGCGATTCCGTAACCTTTTTTCCTTTATGAAGAAAGGTCCGCAATAGTCAATGCCGACGGTTTGAAAGGGGCGGCCTTCCGTTACCCGTGCGGCAGGTAGATCCCCCATAATGCAGCTTGGTTTTTGTGGACAGAATCGAAAACATTTGATGCATTTTCTGATGATCTTTCTGACTTGATTTCTGCCGTCAAGTGGCCAATACCTTTGTCTGATATTGTGGAGTGTGGATAGAATGCCGGAATGTAAGTTGCACGTATGGTGATGCGTTATGATAAGTGTGGTGACGTGGTGGGATCCTGGGAGAATTATTGGATGTTTTCGGTTGTATGTCAATTTTGAGTGTCTTAGACGTCCTCCTACGCGAATGAGGCCTTCATTGTCCAAGAAGGGATTTAAGGTGAGTAATTTGCTGTCGTGACTAACCTCCTTGTTCCTTGTAAGATCTTCAATTTCTGTGTGGAAGCATTCTCGCTGGACTAGCCAAATAATTCTGTTGTGGGCAGCGGTCAATTCTTCTAATCGTAGTGGTCCTTGGAAGTACTTTGGTTTTTTAAAACGTAAGCAATAAGCTATTGTTCTCGTGAGTTTGCTCAATGATGAAAAACGATTCCAAATTTCGTTGGCTTGTAGTTTGGTGATCAAACAATGTTGGCTTCTGATTTCTGGGATTTCTGCGGTGAAAATGATTCCTTCCTTGGGCCACTGGGATTCTTCCTTGGTCATCCACCTTGGTCCGTTTCGCCAGGTACTGTGCCGTATGAAGTCTCTGGGAAGTGATCCCCTGGATAGAAGGTCTGCTGGATTCTGTTCTGAAGGGACATGTCGCCAATGAGCTGCTCTTGTTTGTTGTTGGATTTCTGAAACTCTGTTTGCAACAAAGGTTTTGAGAAGAGTGGGTTGCGTTTGGATCCAGTGTAGAGTAATGGTGGAGTCGGTCCAGAGAAGTGTTTTGGTTGGCCTGATGTTGATGGTTTGTGTTACCGAATTGTATAATTTTGCCAGCAATAGTGCACCGCAAAGTTCGAGACGAGGAAGTGAAACCACCTTGAGCGGCGCTACCTTCGACCTGGCACAAAGCAATAAACCCTGCACCTGTCCGGCCGTAGTCGATCTCAGGTAGATGCATGCTCCGTAAGCCCGTTCACTCGCGTCACAGAACCCGTGGATTTGAATCTCGGCTGCCTCGTCCAACAATGTCTTGCGTGGAAAAGAAATATTGTTTAAGGTATCGAGTTGTGTGCAATAGTTGTGCCATGTGGTGTGGACAGAGGATGGAACGGATTCGTCCCAATCCAATTTTAATAACCAAAGTTGTTGCACTAGTATTTTGGCTACTATGATTACCGGACCAAGTAAACCGAGAGGATCGAAAATTTTGGCTATCTCCGCTAATATTGTCCTTTTGGTGATTTTGCTGTTGAGGTTGATGGGTTTGACCGAATATGTGATGGAGTCATCTTGAGAGTTCCAAAATATTCCGAGTGTTTTCAAGGTTTTGTCTTCGCCGCAGTGTAACGATAGTTTCGTCGATCCTTCTGGCAGCCCTTGTAAAAGGGTCGGATCGTTGGATGCCCACTGGCGAATGTGTATGCCGCCTTGTTGTAATAGCTGAATGATTTGATCGCGTAGTGCTGTTGCTTCCTTCCTTGTCTGAGTTCCGGTGAGCAGGTCATCGACATACAAGTCGCGTTTGAGTGTCTCTGCCGCTGTTGGAAAGTGCATGGATTCGTCTTCTGCGAGTTGCTGTATGCACCTCGTCGCGAGAAACGGAGCGGCCGACAGGCCGAAGGTCACGGTATTTAGCTGATAAGTGTTGATGTTGCCGTGGATGTCTCTCCAGAAGATCCGCTGAAATTTGCGATCTTGCTCCCGAATGAGGAACTGCCGGTACATTTTTTCGATATCTCCTGTCAAAACATATTTGTACAGGCGAAATCGAAGGATGAGTGAATTTATGTCGGTTTGAATGGTCGGTCCCACCATCAGGGTGTCATTAAGGGATAATCCGGTGGTCGTTTTGGCGGAGCCATCGAAGACAACGCGTGTCCTGGTGGTCTGACTGCTTTCCTTAATAACCGCGTGATGTGGCAGGTAGTAACCTGATTGACCGTCGTCTGCTATGGATAAATGGCCGAGATTTAAATATTCCTGGATGATTGACGTGTACTCCTGCTTCAATGTTGGGTTGGCATTTAATTTGTGTTCTAATGAATGGAATCGTCTCAGTGCGGTTTTTCGTGAATCACCTAAATTGCCGCTATTGTCCTTAAACGGTAGGGCTACCACGTACCTGCCGTCGGGTGACCTTTTAACGTGGGTCTGGAAATGAGTCTCGGCCGCCCTTTCTTCTATTGTGAGGTGCGGTGTGGTTGAACCTTCTTCTATTTTCCAAAACCTCTCCAGTTCGAATTGTATATCAGAATAATGGCAGGTTTGTAGCGATGGGCTCTGTTGATTGCTGCGGGATGGAATGCTTCCTCCGATTACCCAACCAAGTAGCGTTTTCTGAAGTATGAGGTCTGAATTTGCTGTTGTTGCAAGTCTGATTTGTCCGATGCTCAGAAAGGATAGTGTTGGACCTGTTCCGATCAACATCTGGACCGGTGCTGGTTTGTCGAATCCAGGATCAGCTAATCTGATATTTGCTGGTATGGAAATATGCTCACGGTTGATGTTCTCATTAGGAATGAGTGTAGATATGTGTTGTACGATGAAGAAGTTGAGTGTTTTTTTGAGATTCGAGTGTTTTGATTGAATTGTGGTGGTTGTGTAATGATTGCATGTGGTGTGTAGTGAGTTTAGTGCGCCTACAGGAACTGAACACCGTGTCCTTTTCAGTTGTAAATTTCTGGCTAATTCTGCTGTGATGAAGTTGGCTGTGGAACACGTGTCCAGCAATGTTCTGCAGTCGATAAGTGTCCCGTTTCTTGCGTGTACCTTGATAATTGCCGTGGTCATAATTTCATCGGTGTTTAGATTAGAGGTTAGGGAGTGTTGTTGTGCAGCGTCGATGCTGTCTAGTCAGGGTTGGTCCAGATCTGGTGGATCTTCGTGCAGAAGCGTGTGATGTCTTGTGTCGCAGG
Organism: Eucera pruinosa; assembly: GCA_028830335.1. Lineage (NCBI taxonomy): Eukaryota > Metazoa > Arthropoda > Insecta > Hymenoptera > Apidae > Eucera > Eucera pruinosa. Next base: position 3,973,903 of record JAMYCR010000015.1, on the reverse strand, counting down.
TTCTGCATGTAATAGATCTGCATTGTGACGTTGAATGACCCTTACGCAGGCAGTTGGAGCAGAGGTTGGCTTCACTGATCATCTTTGTTCGTTCTGGCACCGTTGCCTTGCGCAATACTTCGCAGTCGTATATTCGATGGGTGTTATTCTTGCATAGCGAGCATGATATAGTGGCGGTGTTGAACGTCTGGAGTTGTTTTGGACGACTTCTGGTGGGTTCCGATTGTTGGAATTTTATGTTAGGTTTTGAGCTGAGTGACGGTTGTCTCGTGTTCTGATCCCCAGCTTCTAGGTATCTAGCTCTGTCGAGAAGGAAGCTGAAAAGGTTCTCCAGTGTTGGAACTTCGTCAGCTGAGAGAGTTTTTTCAAACTCCATTCTTGTTTCTCGGTCGAATTTACGCAAGAGAGTTAGTATAATCAAGGTGTCCCAATGATTGACTTGCTCTCCGAAAGTTTTTAAGGAATTGAGATGTTGACGAACGCTGTTTGTGAGACGGCGTATGGATGCTGCTGAGTGTCGTTCCAAAGGTGGAACGCCTAATAAGAGATCACCTTGGCGCCAAACAATGAACCGTTTATTCGCGTAGTTTTGATTCAACAATCCCCATGCGTGGTGATAATTGTCGTCAGTCAGATCGAGTGAATTTAGCGTTTCGGCTGCTTCGCCTGATAATGCCGATCTTAGATAGTGCAATTTTTGATTGTCAGTTAGTGTTACCTGTTTGTCGATCAGCGAGATGAATTGGGATTTGAACGATAGCCACTGCTCCAATTTTCCGTCAAAGCGGGGTAAGTCGATTTTCGGGAGTTTCACTCCGCTTGATCCGTTGACCGTTGTGGATGGTGAGCTGCACGATTGAACGTTCTCGGTTCTGGGGTTGAGAATTTTTTCGGCGTCTGTGATGAGGTGGTCGTACTGCTGCTCTATCATCTCTCGTTCAGCTGCGTGATTGCCCTCTGGGTCTAGATTTTCGATTGCCAATTGAACGTCTTCAAACGCGTCGAAGCTTTTGTTCGTCCGCCTCATCTTTACTGCTAGTTTGACGGGATCTGGTTCTTGTGCGTATCTGCTGAGGTAGTTTTTGAATTGTGTCAAGTGCCCCTTGAGGATACCGCGTCTTGCAATGAGCTCCTTGAGTTCGTTGGTTGTCATTGTAATTGTTACACTGAGATTGTTTCACTGTTAACCACTCGTTGTACTGTAACCTTCACTTATCACGTAACACTGTTTTTCACTGTCTGTTGGTGGAATCCGGCTCGAAGGACCAATTTGTTCGTACCGTTCCCTTTGGAATTCAACTTTCCTTTAATTGATTCGTCCTCGGTAGGGGATTGGTACTATAGCTCACACCGGATTAGGGTGAAAGCTTGTTTGATAAGTAGTGACACGTTTATTATGTAACAATTCTAACCTTAATATATTATAGATTCTGGTGTTCTCGTATACATCTGTGTGATGACTGTCTCTTCACAATTCGAGCAGAGTTATTTATTCGACTGAATGGAGGGTGTGTGAGAAAGGCGTGTTTTTTAGTTTGAAGTTGATTGGCCGAATTGCAACTTGGAGGGAATGAAGGAGGTGTCAATGGAAGTGGTAGAAAGTGTAGATGTCTGCGGGTGAAGGTGGTGAGTTCATGGGTAGCGCAGGCAATAAAGTCATAAAGTCGATAGATTTATGGGTCATGCTGTCTCGAAAGGGAAAGTTAAAGATGTCTATTGAAATGTTTTTAACTGATGCTACATCTGTTGACTTCATGAGTTTACTGCTGCTACGTGACTGTGCTATGTGTTGTGGAGATTTTCACCAGGGAAACGGCTGGCTGCAAGATGTCTTAGGGATGTGATTTTCGGTACCGAACAATGATAATTGCCTGAAGTTGTCATTGAACATTATGTATTATTTTGTTCATTTACATAAACGTACATAAGAGTTTAATAAATGCAATACAAACTATTTTATTGATTTTCGTACTTTTAAAACAGCTCGTCTTATTTAAAATCGTTAGCCTTACATTTTTTCATAATTGAACATTAAATTGAAGTATTTGTTACAACTCGAAATTCGTTTGAACCACTATCAATACAAATGTAAATACTTGGTGCTATTTTTCACGTGTAAAGATTACTGTTAAATACAAGGGGTACTCGAATAGCATGGAAAAATAAGAAAAATATAAGCAGTAATATTTTTCCATCTTCGGATTAATTTTCAAAATAATCAAGTATGAAAATTCCCTCGTATATACGAATATAAATTGGCACAAAAACTATGAAATTGCAGTGTAGTCAACATTCGATCTCATTTAAGTTAAATTTGTAGAATTCTTTGTGCCATCAAAAGTTTAGAGAACAATTAAGTGGCCTATTTTAGGTGGGATACTATGTATATATATAATTTTCTTCATTTGCAAATGACTCCAGTCAACGAAAATTTACAAATTTTTAAATTATACACATTTGCGGTACCATTGTAAGCAAATCTGTTGGGTAACGCGACAAAAAGGTTGAGAAACGCTGATTTATCCCATATAACTATAAATTAATTAAACTAAATTTTGTATGTATTTGGAAATTTTGTCCACCTTCAATTCTTTAAAGATCATAATGTATTTGATTAGGTTGGTGCATATAAGTGTCATCTTTCCATAGTTTGAGATTAACAAATAGATACTGTTCGTTCAATTTTGTAAAATGGTTAGTTGTAATGAACCACATTAAAAAAGAAGAAATTAGATGTAATATAAATATGTATATGTATTATAATAAAATTGTGAAAATTTCAATGTTTGACATTACGAATAATCGGAATATTTAAGCAAATTGAGGAATTACATATATCATGAAAACTATTGAAACTGGGATTTGAAGAAATTTATGTAAATAGAGAAATAGTTAAATATTGATTTGCAACATTTACGATTAATAACTTTTTATTTGACAGAAAGTCAGGAGGAATATTAAACAACCTCGGAATTGGTGATTTTTGATACATATATAATAACGAAACAAATTAATTGCTGGAAAGAATTGTACAGAATTATATAAAATTATTTCAACTAAGTATATGCATAGTGTTTTGAAGAATTCACTTACTTTACTTGCTTTTACTTTGGAAATACGATATTTCATATGCACCAACCTAATGATTATGTAAAACAATATTAAGTAATATCTGGAATCAAGGGTGGATTTAGATATAGTCTAAGTAAGCTATAGCCTAAGACGGTAATTTTTGGAAAAAATTCACTTTAGTTTCTTCTATATACAGTACAAGATATTCAAAGAAGTACAAGAAATTCACTATTTCTTACCATTCGTATTATTCCGAGTATTCTTCTCTGAATCTTTGGATTTCTTCTGTCCACTTTATTTTCTTAAGCGAATTTATTGTCTAACAACAGCTGCTTATAATTCTTTAATGTTGTATTGTACACATCAATGAGATTTTTAACTCGTAAACTAAAATGAGCATTTAATTGTTGGAATGTAAAAATATGATAGCCTAGGGCAGCAAAAACTTAAATCCGCCCTTGTCTGTAATCTAATAAAATTTATTTTTCTATTCCAGATGATTATAGACACCATCTTCCTTTGTTTCTGCGAAGATTGCGAAAAAAACGATGGCATCAGTAAGCCTTACTTTATGAGCCGTGGATTAATGGTAGTTAACCCTTTACACTTTTATTTATAATTTTCTTCTTCTGTATTAGAATATTATCTTTTAACAAGATTCTTATTGCTGTTTCAGGAATTCGTTGAGAACAGTAAGAAGGCTCTTCGATACATGGATCATCAAGCACCACCGAATTCCCACACGTAATGATGACGCCGTATCGCTCGTTAAAAGTTAATTAAGCACTCGAGAGGTGCCACTCTCATACCGTGTCGTCGGAATCACTGTGACTGATGAAACTCGCAAAATATCCGGCAAATGAACGTCATTGTTATATTAAACCTTTAACGTTTCTTCCCGTTTCTTGCCGTGCTATTCGCGAATTTTCAAAACACGCTAGACGCGTTTTATAATTCTACTATTAAGTACAGTGTCACATATTATAATTTTCTATAAGATAGTTCAGAATAATTTAGAAATTCTTGCTACAGTCTATTCAAAATAACCGTATTTTAAATATATTGGTAAAATATTGAACATTATTTGTGCTGATAAGTATAAAGGTGGCCTAAGTAGAAACCTCAAAGAATATTGAATTTATGTGACCTATAGTGAGTCGCAAAATTAATGGCACAAATAAAAACATATATCAGAAATATATATAAAATAAGAAAAAAAAACATATTGTATATACTTTTTATTTTAAAAAATGTTGAATTTTTAATGTTAAACATACAATTTTAAAGATATAATCAAACTTTTTGTTACTGATAAAATCGACGTGCAAAATAAATTCATGAAAGTACCCCAACATTGAAAATTATTTAAGAAAAATAATAGAATCAGTGCCAAAGAGACTCGAATTAGTAATTACGTAAAAAGGATAACCGAGAAAATATTAATTATGCCAAAATTAGTAAACTTTACGAAATGTGCCAATAATTTTGTGACTGAAATCAACGTGGAAAATTAATATAGTATCTTCCTTCATAACTGTAAGCCATAATTTTGTTGTTCTGTTTAATGCTTTTATTAGTTCAAAGCCTGAACCATGCATTTGTAAATAAGATATATAAAACGTTGCTTTATTATCTATTTATTTTTAATATTTCCGTAAAATCGTAGCTTATGCCAATAATTTTGTGACTCACTGTGTTATAATAACATGAAAGCATTCTTTTTCCTTTTTAGGCCATTTTAATAATAATCGGCACATATGTATAGAAAAAAATTGTTTTGAATAGCTAAATATTTAATCTTGAACGGACAAGTTATTACTAAAATGTTAAGAAAGGAATAATTGTCTGCATTTCAACGTAATACTGTACATATACTGAAACCAATGAAATGCAGTGTACGCACACTTATGTTCTTCCACGAAGAGGAATGAACAGAATTACTGTCATCGTTTTTACTTGTTATAAATTACCTCGAGCATTCTTTATCAAAGAAACCTGTGATTCAGCAAAGCACAGGTTATTAAACTTCGGCTGTAACTTTTGCAATACAATAGTTTACTGTATATCGACAAATGTTATACAAGGGTCGTTTCATGCAAAACAACCGTTTTTTAACAATTTAGAAGTTAGAAATTTTGTTAAAAATAGAATGGAACAAATATTTCGCAGCGCACGCGAAATCAGCACAGATACGTCAAAACCGAATCTATATTTATGCGTTTTTATCTTAGAAAATATTTCACCATTGATTCATTTTAATTCAGAACGTTTTACCTGTTCTAATATTTCTTTAAATTGCAAAATTGAGTTTGTAATATTGAAAATTACTAACAAATTCTTATTTTGTACATTTCTGTTTGAAGGTCGGATGCTTTTAAATTTCAAAGAATATGAAACCTTCCGTATAGTTTTGCCTACAAAGAATAGCGAAGATTATAAGTTATGCGGCTTGGTTAGCTAATAATTTCTCAATTTCATAAATTGTTCAGCTCAAAAAGATATTACTAGAACACGCCAATATTCTAAATTAAAATGAAATAAAAATGAACACAATTCGACAAACAGTATCCAAGATAAAAATTTACAAATATAGTTAATTCTCATGAAAAATAACAAAAATTGCAAAATTCAGAGATTTGTACTTTTATTAATATTAACAAAATAATGACTTAAATCCACACTAATGTTACGTGCACTACGTTATATTTTACTCCAAACGAAACTGTTAATATAGACACTGTCCAAAAGTGATTGATTTAACGTGCAATCACCCATAATTGAAATTGACATTCCGGTTCCTATAAAATCACACGATTACCACGAAACATCAAATAAAATATTTTTAGTGTTTACATAAGTGAATCGCTTCTCCATGACTCGTTTCATTAACGTAGATAAGCCCCATTCGATAAAGTAACATGCATTGTAGATCATTTTGTACCATAAGCGTATAAATAATACTCGGATAGTTCAAGCAATGAAAAATCACTGCAACAGCATGAAAGCTCAAAATACATGGCATTTTGCAATGTGAAAACGTGTCTTGGAACATGTTTGAAAAGCCCAAGAGTCATTGCCAAGAGCTGTCTAAATACGTGCCAGCAAGCTTGAAAATTGAGCAAAAGATTATAATACAAGCAGACTGTACTAGTGGAAACGATAATGCATGGCTGTCTGAGTAATTGCAATCACATCGACCAACATGTGTTATATGTATATATATATTTTTTCACGCGAAACCGCCCATCGATGATACGCGTCGCGTCTTTTGATGATCGATCGTCAACGACGAAGTACAACGTTATTTTTAAACATGGTTGCTGTTTTACGTTATTCGATCAACCACAAATGATAGTATTATAATTTTAATAAAAATTGTATTTTATGTATGCTCTTGGTGATAAATAAAGAGCTACAATTTTCAGAAATACGTTTTATTTTCATCCCTTCGGTATCCTATATAGCAATACTGTTCAGTAGTCGTTTTATGGGGCATTTATTAGTTAATGATTATCGTGAAACGGCGGGCAGAGTAGTGAATAAAGAGAAGAATTGAAAAAAATTCGACACATTTTAATGGGTATTGGCACAATTATTTAAAAATTTATTTAATTCCATATTGTCTCACTAAATTTTGAATACTACTATGCATTTAGTTTACACTTATTAATATAGCGATAAAATTAAAGAAAGAAGTAAACTGTGAACTAAACTTGAAAGTTCGAAGAATGGTTAAACTGTATAGAAGAACCCAAAAAATGTATACACTCTTTATTCGTCAAGATCTTTGGAATAAATTGAAACTGTCTTAGGGCAAAAGTGTAATGTAATGTTTTCTCAATTTACCTCTCACGTAAATTTTACATTTCGTATAAATACAGTAGTCATTATGATTTTAAAGCAATATTTTCAGTATTAAAGTATGCATACATTTTTTTGGTCTTCCTGTATTTTAGAATGAAAATTGCAATGTTCAACCGGATTTTAAAATTGGTGCGTCCAAAAATTACATTTCGATGGAGTAACTTTATACCGAACCATGTCAAAAGCCTTCCGTATGACTTCAATGCGACCAAACAATTATTGACGAGGTCAACTGCATGCTCCCGATCGCGCTTTTGTCTCTGCTAGCAGAAACAGATATTTTTGTTTCTAATCGTATCGCTATTATACGCTGCCTTTCTCGATGCATATCGCTTTACTAGTATAAACGCTTGCATTCGATTGCATTGGTTTGATTTTGCTGCTACACTTACCTCGCCGCGTCAATATAATAGTAGCATTAGTCTGTCCTAGGTACGTAATACAGGTCAATATATTTTGCATAACTTTATGGCTCGTACTCTTACTATTTACCTTTATATAGGATACATCAATTCTGAGAGTTCATATATCGTGAACGGCTCACGCAAAAATTACATTTAGATAGTGTTCTGAAAACGTTTTTGATATCGGCTATAATAATATGCTATAAGCTAATATAAATATGGGTTCTAATTTCAAAATTCCAAGTTGGCTTCTATAAGCTTTTCCAAACTTATCGGAAGGTTAAACAAATAACAGCATAAACGGTCCCCCGTAAAATTATACGACTTTTGTCTAAAATATTTTTTCATATCTTTCGTATTTTTCGAGATAATAGGACACTCTATGTACTGGTATAAGGGATGACGGAGGAAAAATTACTTTGCTCTAGTTTCAGGAATATAGCACGGAGTTAATGTTAAAAATTAAAACATGGCAGATAAAAGTACAAATATGTAGAAGTAATGGATATCATCTTATCAAATTTTTGTTTTCCATGACTTTAATAAACTTGAAAAAATTTAATTTGCCACCCTGTAAATTGCATTGCTATATTATCCATAATTGTCTTTTCAAATCATATTTATTTTATCACTGCCTCAGTCCCGAGTATACCGGAAAATCAGAATTCTATTATATTTTGATTCTTTTACCTCTCACTACTTTTAATTGGCAATACATGTTTAATTTCTTTTTAGCTCAGCTAGTCAGTATAAATGGACCCTAAATCGTATTTATAATATATTATAATATATAAAAACGAGTTTAATCCAGGATATTTTTTCTTTTAAAGATTTTAATATCGTACCTAAGTACAATATAAAAGATTACTGGGTGGTTTATCGTAAATGGGTCACCCTCTACAACCTACGCTAAAAGTGTTGGCTACCGAAAGTCATTTCGTGTGCCATAAATTATTTTCAATACGATCATTGCTTCTAAAGTTTCTTTGTATATAAGAAAGACGAATAATTACCATGGAAAAATGCCAAATCCTTTCTTCCTTACTTTAGAACGACGGATAGATGAAATACATATCAGTAGTGAAAAAATGAGGATAAAGAATATGGTAGGGGAACTGGATTACTCGATGGCCTTCATCAGCCACAATGTTTGTGTCTAACTATAGGGGATTCAGTATGGAGTAGAGCTTTTACTATACGAATATTCGAGTAGCCAAAATACTCATTTAAACTTAAAGTTGGATTCGAACTGTAGGTTTAAGTGTCCGGATATCTAGACTTAGGCCCAAGTATCCGAATATCCGGATCCGGGTCTCGATCATACTTGTTGATGACTCAAAAATCAAACTCTTCTTATCTGGATTCCAAGTAAATAAAAGTATAAATAAAATGATAAATATAAGGAAACATGTTCATAATCAGTGTACATATTTAACTTTATTTTCATATATCATTAAATTTTATTCTCTTCTCATAATCGCAATATATGTACATACATATATACTAAACTTTATTCTTGTATATACTAAAATAATAAAAAAAGGTTTTCCTGGATCACTGTCAAATGTAAACATTAAATGAATTTTGTGAACAATAAAAAGCCACAAGCTGACTTGATATCCAGATAAAATAAAATCAAAAGAGGTTTATAGTTGACATATTAAAAGAAAAGATTCGCGTAGGAACATCCAGATGCTTGCGAATCCAAGTTTGAATATCCGAGCGTTCGAAAATCTGAATCTGAAAGTACCTTAGTACTGAGAGACCCAAACTGGGAATCGAACTCGGATACCTGAGTCTTGAATATTTCAGACTCGAATACTTCTAAATCCGAATAATAGTAAGAGCCCTAATATGGAATAAACTAAAGGCAATATAGGAGAAACTGAACACAAGTTCAGTAGAAACTCTTTCGCCTGTGGTTCATTACTTTTCATTTATTCGTTTCGGGCACACAGTTTATTGCATGAATGATTATGCGTACCGCGACAATACGTTCCGTGTCGCCGGCACACGCAAGTGGATCTTTTATTTTGTTGTCTGGTACACTCAGCTGGCAGTAAGTTGGGCCGACATTTACGAAATCTAAAGCGGACACTTGTCTTATATGTGTATGTATGTATATATATATATATATATATTTATATATGTATATATATATTTATATATGTATATATATATATATTTATATATGTATATATATATTTATATATGTATATATATATATTTATATATGTATATATATATTTATATATGTATATATATATTTATATATGTATATATATATTTATATATGTATATTTATATATGTATATATATATATATTTATATATGTATATACTCTTTATTTTTTTTTTCATTTTCGTTCTCATTTAAAACCGAGATACGGATGCTTGATGGATGTGTACAGCATCGGTTTGGAAAAGGGGAATATTGTTTCACTTATACAAAAAATCACCACGGGACATTGTACTCTATGCGTGTGTAGCGTTGTTCGGGACAACTTCGACTAGCGAACGAGAATTAGCGTTGAAACGACGCTTCGCTATTTTAATGAAGCGATGTTTCCATGGGCGACCCCTTCGATCAGATCCTCGTGTTATTTTTTCTCCTCTTTTTTTTACAACGCACGGGGAGGGGGTCAGCTGCTAATGGATTCATTTACAACACGAAAATATCTCTTATTTACCATAGATAGCATTCGCCAAGGGACAACATGGCGTCCCGGAGCGCAGGAAGTCGAGAAATAGCTCGCTGTTAAATTGCAACGCTTCGCTAGGTTACTTGCAGCTGCAGGCATATACAATTTTTTTTTTTATTTTATTTATTCAATTTGCACATGTTCTGGCAAAGGTATCTCTAATATTGCGTAGAAAGTGATCGAACTGAACGGACACATGGCGTATATAATCCTAACGATTGTTCCAAGGGGAAAGTGTGTAATTGGTCAAGCTTGAATTCACCTCCGTGACCCATAATGCCCGGCAACGAAGCACGTTACTCTGGTTCCGCGTAGCTTTAATTAAATTGCAAAATTCGCGCGTCATGGTTTTCCTGCTCTCTCCCTCTCTCTCTCTCTTTCGTTCTCTTTTTTCTTTCTCTTAAATTTCCATTCAACGGAAATAGTCTTAATGCCCGTTTACACCTTGGTCGCGATTCGTTGGGACTCGAAACGAACGATGAACAAATCGTTGAGTGTAAATTATCGTTATTATTATTATTCTTTTTATCATTATTATTATTATTATTATTATTAATATTATTACTATTACTTCATTTAGCCAACAATTCACCCAGGATAAGGTGCTCGATAGCGTACGCTTAGAATGCAAAGAATAATGGTTACTCGAGTAACTTTCGAGTATGATTCGTTTCTTTTTGGTCTCATCGAGTCATCGTCATCGTACGACACAAGGCATCCAAGCGATTACGGAGATTTATTGTACAATTTGCTCAGTCTTTGTCGAGGAAGCAAACGATCTCGTTCCCGAGGCGACGATACGAGGGTGAGAGAAATATTTGAGTGAGAAAAAAGTGAAACAGGGGGGGGGGGGGGGGGTTCGACGATTGTCGGCAGTGACGATTTAAAAGGATCGTCTCTCTTACCCTCTTTCTCCGCAGGATTTATAATAAATTAATCTTATTATACTAGAAATAGTGGAAAAGTGTGACTCGATACACATACAGTTTATGATTCGTACACATAATTCTTTAGGTACATACAAACGGGCTCTTGGCCTACTGGGGGCAGGGGAGGGGGGCAATGAAACGTTACCATTCATGGAGGTTTTAGAATTGAAGGTCGATATCCTATTTATAACATTTCAATAAAACAGATAAATTTAAAGATCTGTTAACACATTTGGTTATTAACTCTGTGACGATGAACTTCATATAAATATAAAATATATTAATATAAATCATGCGGTAAAGTGTTAATCTAAAATTGAGAAGCACAGCGAAAAATACGCATATACTTCAATACTATTGGGTTATTTCATAAATGTTTACATATTAAATCCTATAAACAGGTAATAATTACTTAATTTGTTCATTTTACAAATTAAAGGTGGCACATATTAAAGCTGATAAGTAAGCGGTTGAAGCTTAAAGCTTTCAATTTCAAAAATTTATGAAATAACCCACTATAAATTTACAGTAAAAGAACTGCTAGGAAAAAAGGTTAAATTGGTTTACGTGGTGGAATAAGAAATAAAAAATCTATGAATATGCGTGGCTTAATCCCTATGAGTCCTTTAATTGAAGATTGTTAAAGCATTTCAAGTTTTAGTTTATCTAAGTCGATCGAAAAGTAAATGGTAATTTCTTCGTTGGTATTACTAAGAATGCTCCCAACTTTAATATGAACTCTATACATTGCAATGTCCGACATGAAGGCGTTAAGACTTTCGCAACCGGAGACGTAGTCCTACGTCATTTCAAAGTCTTTATCTAAATACGGGCAACGTAGTCCTACGTCATTTCATATTACTCTAAGTTAATGTAAATTTGATGTATCTGCGAATTCATCATATTCATTTTCTAAAAAAAAAAATATTTTTTCAATATGCATTTGATATGTTTAACTTTTCTAAATTTTGAACAAAAAATAACTATAAGCATCATACTGAGAAGTGATACTTATATTCACGTACCTACAAATAGCGGAACCTTGTACTAAGCTAGAGACTTTCAGAAATTATCTATGGTATTCAGCTAAACGTTTTACTCGGCTATTGCCCGTCACGAAAGTGTTAATATTGCTTCAATATGTTTGAGGACCTTTCTGATTTATATGTACAAATTAATTCAATGTCTGGTTTTGCAAAATTCAATTCTTACTTACAAAAAATGTGGACAGCAATTTTAGAATTGCAAATAATTAAGGAACTCCATTAACTTGGATTTTTTCATTTGTAGCGTGTTATTAACGGCTTCTCCCGATTAATCTTGGTAATTAAAAACACTATTGCCTTCTTGAAGTACTTGAAATTCTTTGTTATCTGAAGAAATGCAATTCAATGTTTTGACAGCTTTTGCATACTCTTTGATTAAAATCCGCCGTAGCAAAAGAGTTAAAGATGAAGGCATAAAATTAATTTGCACATTAAGATATGAATAAAGTATTAGGTTCCGGTAATAATTAATGTCGTTTTTTAATTTCACAAGCGTATGATACAAAAATAACATTAATTATTGCTAGATTTGATACTTATAACTCTAAACATATAGCAATTATAAATATATATTTTTGTCTAATTTATAATGTTTCATTAGAGAATTTTCATTGATACTGCCAGATATTAATATTCTCATTTCATTGACACTAATTTTGTATAGACTGAAAAGAGGGAAAATTTTTACGTTAATATCGTTAGGGGAAAAGGAACATTATGTACAGAGTGTGTCAGGTTTTTCTCGCAAAACTTTATCAGTATGTTCTGTGATCGTAAATAAACAAGAAAGACTATACAAACATAGGTCGTTTGATGCTGCATTAAAAAATTCTAACAAAAAATAATACAAGGCAAAAATAGGTTAACAACTAATGTAGTTATTAATTATTAATACTCCATTTTAAAACGTTCACTGTTCTTGTCAATATGATACTAATGCTGTTAAAAAGTTGAATTTGTTACTATATGAAATTCATTTTAATTTCACTTTATTTTAATGAATAAGTCGACTTATTATACTACCATTATTTTATCGTGTAAAGTCTAGCTTTTTCTTTAGGATGACTTTAGATTAATGCTTTGAGAATGTATTAATGCTATTATCGTAGAAACACGAATAACTTTAGAATTTACCAAGAGATCACTGAAATTTGAAGAATTATTACTTTTCCATCGATCCAATATTTTGATCGCAACTTTTTAACGAAGCTTCAAATGACCCATAGTTATACCAGATTTTCTGGTTATTCATTGTTATAAAATATACTGACTAAGTTTTTCAGAAAAATTTCAGACACTGTATATCAGTGTGACTCGATCATCTCTATTCTAAATTCTCCTTCTAAAACAGTTTAGAAAAGCAATGAGACGAATTCTGGACTGTGATGTCGTGGTCCCTGTTCTGATATTAAATTTTAATTATAAATTTACGATAGATAGAATTAGTTAGAAATAGAATCCATATTAATGAATAACAGTTAGCAGATTTAGAAAAGGGAAAGCTGTCTTTTTGCACACATTAATTGGGATAAGTGAATCTAATATTCTATGCATCGAAGAAACGTTACAGATATGTTTAGAATGTCGAAAAGGTTTTATACTACTGTAAAGATGTAGACATTGACCCACAACTAGAGCAAACAACTACCCAGCAATACTACTTTATCAATTCTCATTTCTGAAACATCGATCAATTAAGTAGAATTAATATCAGCAGTATCAATATGTTTCCAAATTTTTTAAAGACACAAAGATTAATTTAGCGAAGTTAGTATCGGAAAGATTACTGAATTGGAAAAAGTTATTATTTTTAGTGAGAACAAATATAACAGTTCGTAACTTTTTAACTTTAAGGAAACAAATATTCACTCGTTTCCCAATCTTTTCCGCTTTATAGCGGAATAGTCTTTCAATATTCTCTGTAATATGGAAATTACATACTTAAGAGAATCCAGCAAAAACTCCGGACCTCCTAGCGTTAAATTTGTCAATTTTATACAGAGTGCCTCAAGTTATTTCGACTAGACATTGTCAATATGTTCTATAGGTATAAAGAAGCGAAAAACGTTATACAAACACAAATCGTTTGACGGCTTACTGAATAGTTATAACAAAAATATAAAATACGAAAGGAAATATGATATAAGATAAAAATAAGTTGGCAACTAATACATTAGTTAGTTAGTAACCCTCTATAACACCACATAATTTTTGAAGTTATTTCATTTTGTAATTATTGTAAAATTATATTGTATTACTGCACTATTAAACTACCAGTGAATGATTCACTTATAACAATTATTATTTCCCAGTTTTCGGGGAAGAAGTAAAGAAACTCTAATTAATTGAATCCAGGAACTCAATAACAGAGCTAATCCATTTCTGGACGTTACATTAATTACTCATATGATTGCTTCCAACTCGCTCAGATGTATTTAATAATTAGGCTGCGGATTGTTATGCAAATTCGTATCGTTTTTAGCATAAAGTCGCAACGAGCGTTTTCTTGATGGATAATTGTACGTTTTTCTTTTCCTTATTAGACTGAAAGGAAAGACATATGAACGTCCACTAAAAAGGCGCTTGTGAAACTCTAGCTTTAATAAAATTCGGAAATAGAACCTAGATGGAAGATTTTTACATCCCAAAAATACAATACTTTGTATTGTATAGTTTGAGTATTTCGTGTATTAGATGCATTCTGCGCCATTTTATACCTTCAATCTTCCCATAAATGCACAAAAAACCGCGGTCTACCAAGCAATTTCTATCACCGTAAAAGTAAATAAAATTCATCTTATAGGGGGTTAATACTGCATTTTACAATGTTCTTTGTTCTTGTTATGTTGCTTTACGAAATTCATTTTGATTTTATTTTTTTTCAGTGGATTTATATAGGTTTGTGGGAAAGCAATCTCGGCTCTGAAATACGAAAACAAATTGACTAATCGTACTGCCATTATTTTATTTAACCGATTGCATAGCGTCCAATATTTTTATACAACATGATTTCAGATTTATTAGTGTCATTTTCATGGAAATGTAAATAACTTTAGAACTATCATAAGCCGACGTTACTTTCACACAAATTCAATGTTTTCACCATAATTTTTTTAATGAAGTTTGACATGACCTATATATATATTATATAGGACGTTTTTTGTTTATCCATACTTATAAAATATACTGATACTGTTTCACAGAAAAAATCTGGGACACTCTGTATACCTTCCTCTCACAAACTATTAGTGGTACTGAAAACAAATACTGAATCGTATGTTTCTCACAAATAGATACGCGAATTGATGTATAGGTATTGTTGTATCTTGCTTCATTCACTAGTAGCATGTTTCTATTAAAAGACCGTATCGAAAGAAAAGTTTAAATGTTTTTTAAAAAGTTGTAACTCTGATTCAATGTAACATTTTTCCATTCTATCGTATAAATATACAGTAGTGGGCATAGATATTGCATAGTCTTAGAAATATTAATATTTTTCGTTCAACTCTCACATGTGTAGCGATCATTTCTGTTTTTGGCCATTAAAGGTTCGATTTACGTTGAAGAAAACATTGTTTATTAGAATGAATCGATAAATAGATCGACAAAAATATACCTTTATTAACCCTTTGACTGCGGCGCGATATTAGAGTGATCGTTGCTGCTACGATGAATTGGTATAATTAGAAATGCACACATAGTCTACATTTACCAAATCGGTTAACCAGAAGCGTAAAATAATAAAATGTTAAACTACTGTTACAATGAACCTTCAAATATTGTTATATAATCGTAAATTAGAAATTTATGTTGTATTATATAAAATCTTTTGGGAGTATGTATACGCCTTTCGCAGTCTAAGGGTTAAATTAAAGAGCGATGTTCACTTTTTACGGACTGATGCAATTTCATTGGCTGCCACTGTATCTAAGAAGATATTTGACTTACTACATTTTATTATTCATGAAACATTTGATTTAATTTGGCTTGAATATCTCTTACGGTTCTTGAGAAGGAATTGCATAAGCTTAATGAATTAAAGTGAGATTGAGAAGTGACTTTTCAGTCACTTAAGGAACTCCAACAATAATGAATGAAATATCGATTACCTTTCGTTCGAATTGAAAGGGCACGAATTAAATAGTTAATTTCATCGTGTGAAAATATTATATTAAACAAAAATTGATTCAGACTTCGACCTTTAATTCAGAAACCACCTCACTAAGGTGACACACATATAAAAAGGAGGGCGAAAAGCGCGTGCACACAGATTTCTGCCGAATGGCCCGCATTCGATCTTCGAAGCAACCGATTTATAGAGTCCCAAAGTTTTCTTCTATCATCCACGAACTTCTTTCTCGCACATTTTTCAAAAACTTTGTCGATCGACACAGGAAAAAACGTGTTCTGTCATGGATTAATTATTCCCAGTATCGAACTCAACATTACAGTTCTTTTTATTCAGTTCTTCGTATCGTGCAGCAACATCCAGTGATTCTGCGTTCTCCAACGAACGCGTGCATTCGGCAACGACGATGACGATGACGTTTAAGGATGAAGACAATGATGAATGACGTGCGCTCAGCCGGCAAGCGCGCTTATTTTCGCTGCCAATTGTTTCGATGAGCAAAGGGGATCGTCACTTGAATTATACAACGGGAAGAAAACAGACAACTGTAGATTATTTGATTATGAGACCTGTGTCCTAGAAGACTTAATTTTTAGCAGTTCATTTCGTGAAATCTGTGTACTCAAATTTGATGAAGCTTTAGAACTTTGTATTGTCACTTCAATAACTGGATGTTAAGTGTACGCAGAGAGATAAAGTTCCTTTACTTGTACAGATCTTCTTTTGGTTCACAGTTTCGTAGGAATGAGTTCATCAAAGTTCTCGAACCTTGGTCTGTTGGTGTTTATCGGTTTGACAGTGGTTAATATACATAATTCCCTAAATCTTCTGTCCTTGTGCCAGTTGCAGAATGTTTTAAACTTTGTACCCCCTTCAAACATGTAGCAGGAGTTTTCTTCTTAATTTGTTCGATCTATGGAGGCATGAGGACTTATTTACTCTTGCTGAGGACTTATGAGATCTATAGATAGGAATTAAAATTTATATCTTCAACTCTTCGTCTTGAAAATTTCTTTTCATTGTCGTTCGAAGAATCTCATTGCCTTTTGCTCTCGTTGCAGCTTTAACAGACACAAGATTTCTTATAAATTCCTAATTGTTCATATCCGTTCAAAAAAATTTAATAGTTTAACATTCTCCGTTTCCACTTGCAATTTCTTCTTCGTCGCATCGAGTCTTCGCATGTAGCACCACAGAGAACGTTTTCCAATCAAAACATTACGCCTGATCGATCATAATCGTGATATATATAAATTACTGGTGTCGTTCGTGTCTTCGTCACGATGCGAGTGTGTCTCAAGCGAGCCACGAACAACACATGCTACCAGGGCGTTGTTACAAGTAGTATAGGAAAAGAAGTATAATCGCGCAATGTGTGGGAGGAATATTGGGAAACGGAGGCAAGGGGGGGGGGGTGTAAAAGGGGGATTAATAGATAAATAAAGGAGAACAGAGAGGAAGAACCTCCTCCAAGGTTGCGAGATTCTAATATCCGTGAATGTCAAGACACTGCGTTCGATTCACGTCGATGTCTACGTTATAGCAATTAATATAATGACAATAATAATAATCAGAATAATATTAATAATAATATTAATAATAAAATATCAATAATAATAATATTAATAATAATATTAATAATAAAATATCAATAATAATATTAATAATAATAAACTCTGTAATATTTAATATAGGTTTGTTCACACGGACTAGATACACTTCCCGCAGAGCGACTGATCGATACGCTCTCTCTCTCTCTCTCTCTCTCTCTCTCTCGACACGTATTTTTCGTCATCGCGTCTAAAAGAGGTTACAGGATCGGGTGCTGGTATTGCGTTTACTGAAGGGGACATGACGTGATCGATTGAATACATTGACCATTGTGACGCATGCTGCATAATCGACTGAGAGGTCGCGGTCGTTAACGATCACCACGACGCGACGTTTATAGAAGAAGATTCTCCTTCTGTCGGGCTTAATTGCGTCGTACCATGCCGCCTCGCGTGCTTTTCCTTCCTACCTCTTCCTCCCCTGCCATGCGAGGCGACCCTCATCAAATTGATTGCACTTCGTGATAATCGCGAATCGCGTCTTTTTGCGACTCTTCGCGCGTGCTCACTTCCTAGTCGCCGGCAATATCCGCCACCAAACAGTAGCGACTTGTTCACAGTCGTACTGACCGATGGACTCCAAGGGAGCCTAACTACTGCAATGACTCTAGGTCAATGATGCGCGACCCACGGCCTCTTCTTTCGACGTCCTTTGTGCATCGACCTTGCCATGCAGATTTATCAACAGAGGCTGCAACACTTGGAAGCGTCGCCCAAATGAATGTGACAAACCGTAGGCAACGCGCTGCAACCTTTCCCCACCACACTTTCCTGGACCAAGTGCGACAAGCCGAGATTTTGGTTAATATCCCCGTCGCTGCCCCGATGTTGATGCTTTGCATCGCACCACTGTCCCCGATCTCGCCATTTATCATCCGTGGTAGCGCAGAACAGCATAGTCTTCGGTGACGGAGGACTGACACGGTCTCTCGCAATACTTCCACAAGATCGAGCCTTATATAGTCGCCCTTTACCGAATAATCCCGGCAAAGGGACGCAGAGTTTCTTATGCACGGCGAAGTACCGGCTGAGTAACCGGATTTTCCTGTTCTTGCAATCGTTTCTGTTCATTGAACCGTTTCGATTCTCTTTGTCGTTGGACGGTATCTGGTTGATCCCGCCGCCGTTTAGCTCTCTATCGTCACAGCAGATCTCAATCCTCTGATAGGCGTCCCTCTGAGACTCCTGCTTAGTACACCTACCATTGGGACTGCAGTTGGTCTGCTTGTTCGACGGCGTGGACAATGAGGACTTGCCTGTACTCAGGGACCAACTTTGCAAAAGCCTTGCTCCGAAACCTTTAGCCTTTTGAACAGTCGCTGCAGCTTGCGACAAAGGTTGAGGTACCCCATGGGAACCTGTACTACTTTGAGATACCGAAGACGATGAGGAGGACATGCTTTGAACTCCTAGAACAGCAGAATTGCGAGAGACATGACAGTGATTATGACAGGATGAAGGTCCTTCCGCTTCCTGGACTTCTGTGATGCGGTTTAGAGACTGACTTTCGCGTAGTCGCGTTTCACCGGCTCTTCTTCTACCCGCGCGATGCCTCCTGCCGAATATCACTTGGTTTTCGGAACATCGATGCCTCCCCCCAGTCGTAGTGGTCGTGGTGCTTGTTGTATTCGTGCTGTTTCCACTGTCTTTCCTGTTGGTTTCTTGTGTTTCTGTATTACGCTCCCCATTCCCTACACCTCCGCCTCCACCTCCTCCACCGCCGCTCCCTCCGGGATCTTGTGAGTCACTGGAATCATCATGACTATCGCGTCTGGAAGGCATCGATTTACCAGCAGAGGTACCCAATTTATGCGCCCTTTTTTTCCTGCTCTCGCTATCGTCGTCACTGGCATCCGAGCTTGAACAAGAAGTTGTGCGTGTCTTGTGGAACTTGCTCTTCCGTTGTTCGTACCCCGTCCTTCTAACCACGCGACATTTAGAACCGCTGCTTTCGCTACCGGATACAGGTAACGTATCCCCATCCTCTAAGATCTCATTCAATGGAGTAGACGTAGAACCTTGGCTTCCTGGTGAAGGCATGGTCTTGTACTTAGGCGTCAGTGGCAGATTATCATTAAGCCCACTTAGGGGTCGCAGTGGAATCGACACCGTGGAGGCTTCTGTTAAAATTGTCGTCGTTGTAGTCGTCGTACAAGGGTCAGACGATTTCCCTATCATTGACGAGTCCAACGAGGATGCAGAAGATCGATGCTGCGACCCCATCCTCCATTTATTCGCGGGAATAGGTCCCACCGATTTTAAACAGTCGGAGACCGACTTTGGTCTGTTCTCCGAACCTTTCCTCGACCAACTAGGAGAAGATCCGTCGTCTAGACGGTTCTTCAGATTCTCCTGGTTGGTGCAATCGAGTTTCACTGCTACAGGTACTTTATCTACGAGTTGGTGACCCGCTTGTGGCCTGCCCGTTATCTTTTGCTGGACAGAAAACGAAGAATCGTTACTGTTTCCGCTTTTTGGACTAGACTTCAGTCGATCCTCTCCTTCGATAATCACAGGAACCACATTGATGTCCTTCTGTGAATTCCGCTGAGATGACATTGGCTTGAGGTTCGGTTTCTCCGGAAGCTGTGACAGTCTTTCCTGCAAGATGTGCGACAATTTCCCTTCCGAGCGAGACCCCCGACGATTAAATGAGTTTAGGGCGGAATTGCTGCCTCGATCGTCGCGACCTGAACATGAGGATACGTCGTCCTCGTCTTCTTCTTCTTGGACGATGCTACATTTTCGTGTTCGAACATTCTGCAAGAAGTACAGATATTTATTTTTAAGAGATGCAGTTTGTGTTGCAGATACATAACTGTTGTTGCTATAGTTAAGTTTTTTTGTTAACACTTTGACTGCGGAGCACTCTAGATTTAATCGCTCGCTGTGGACGGAATACTTTTTCGCGTACCGCATATTGTGAGTACCGTCTATTACAGCGTTTCTCAAACTGTGGTCCGCGGCCCAGTACCGGTCCGCAGAAAAAAATAACGGTCCTCAGAAAAAATTAAAAAAAAAAAAACCTTTTTCGGCATAATTTTACGAAAAATACGAGATTTGAGAACAAATTAACATCTTTCTTCGCTACTTTGCAATTGTTATGTGATGACAAATAACATCATCTTTCACACTCGCACTAAAATATGTAAAACAAAATTTGCTACTTAAATTATTATCATTATTAAAAATTGTTTAAATTTATACTGAAATGTACAATTTATTGATTTTAATAAAGTCAATTTAAAATAAATAACCTAATATTTTATTAACCGATTTATCAAAAATTAAAATTAGCACTTTAAATAATATTACATATGTTTTTTACATAAAAGAGGGTTGCGTAAAAATCTGACAAACAATGCTGGTCTGCAGTCGAAAAAGTTTGAGAAACGTTGGTCTATTGTATCGATTACAGTTGTCCGTCAAAGTAGCCAGAGGTTCGGGACATTGACGCAACTACTGCCTTCCTACCACAAATTTATATTATATACATAATTACATACTATTGACCGGAAACTTCGACTATATATTGTGTATACACTAAAATGTAATAGAATTATATATTACAATTTTTAACAAAATATGTACGTTAAGAAAATAGAAGTGGTATTCAAAAACTCCCAGAACTTTACAACATATTTCAAAATTTCATAAAAATCAAATAGGCAATTCTAAGGTAAATAGGTACTCAAATGTAGCCGAATAGTATTTTTTTCATCCTGTAAATAGCATAAAATACACTGCACTTTAGGTATTTTATATACTTTTGCATATTACGTGTCGCCTTTATTCTTTCAAACATCTAAATTCCCTATAAATACATGCAAATCTGCAGTATATTTATTATATATTGTCCACCTGTATTATATACATTTTATGGAAGAATATTATCATTTTTGTAATTCTCCAATGTGGCGGCGACTTCAAAGTCCGGCGAAACTACGAATTTCGAGGGACAACTGTAACTGTACACCATGCAATTAAATTACTGCTTAGTTATTTTTTTCGTGTCTATTTCAAACAAATTGCTATATAATATGATCGCTTTGTTTAGTTTAGTTTTCTAAGTTCTTGTGTATGATACAATCCTTAGACGCGTATATATTTCGCGGATCCCATATATGCATCCATAGCAGTCAAACGGTTAAAAACATAATTCTTATTTGTTGCTTAAAGAGAAATGATTGGGTATGTACCTGAGGCACATCACCTGGTGTCCGTGGCACGCTCAATAACGATTGGTTCACCGTGCTCAATGAATTTTGTTCGACTCGCATATTGCTTGCTGCGTCATCTTGCCGACTGAAAAAAAAAGAATAGTTATCACAGTTTATTATACATATGTATATCTAGGAATAAATCACTTTTTCTAGACGATAGAAAGGAATGAGATCTAACAGGCGGTAGAGTTCGTGTCAATTTTAACTCCACTGAAATCAAATTCCCTGTCTTTATCTACTTCATACAAGATATGACTAAATTTTTTACTTAGCTTTTGGAGAAGCCACAGTATCTTTATTACGGTACAAAAATAGCGTAAGTTTTATAGATACAACAATACAACAATGCACGATAGGACGATTATATATTAGATTAGTCAAAAATTTCTGTCGTACATTAATGATGCGTAGAAACAAAACTTTGTTAAATAATCGATTACCAAGTTCTTTCAACGTATTAGATAGTTTCATGATATTATCTTTGATGAGTTTTCATATTTCCCAGCGAAGAACTCGTTTAAGCGGATTTTATAAACTTTCAAATTTTCCAATATTTTTTTAATTAAATAATTTGATTAAGTGCTTAAAACGTAGAAATCTGGCAACACTAATATATTCTATCGTTCACACTATTCTTTCTTAGCTTGAAATGCATTTTTATATTTACAATGTTAACATAATATGCATCTCATTTATTTCTGCTTCAAGATAATGTTAAACATGTTAGATACAATCAATCTATATGACTTTTTTCAAATGATACTTCGACATGTCTACTTTCAAATGTTACTCGTGTTCACGAAGTTAGTAGCATATTAACTTATGTATCGCAATACTAACGCCACGTTGCAAAAAAACTCGAAGACTTTTTGGTCAACCTAATATTTCAGTGTTTAATCATTTTACCTTGTAAAAATATAATTATTAGGTCGTTGCATAATTTTTGCCGTACTTTCGGATAAAATTTAAACCACCAGAATTTTGAAAAGACATTTGAAAGACCTGTAAAATTATAAATACAATACCCAATAAGAAACAAAGAATTCAACACAAGTTTTACTTGAGTTTGTTTAGCGACTATTACGAAATATTGAAAATATTAATAAGAAGTACAACAGAAATCAAGCAAGGACCTAATATTAACCTTTTAGCTACGGCAAAATTAATCACGAAGCTGTACACACGTTACTACATATCGCAATCGGTGTTTCATGGTTTCTATTATACCTTTACTCGTGTTTGCGTTAATATAAAATTGTAAATGAATAAATTAGAACATTGTGAGAAAAGAAATGCAAATGGAAACGTACAAACACATTACCACATCCCATAAAAAATGTACACAGCTTTCAAAACGATATAAACTGAGCCACTATATAGGCGTATCGTTCTAAAAGATGAACTAGGGGAAGGCCACTATATTGCTGTATAGTAGCTAAAAGGTTAAATCTGTATACAATCGTGGTGTATATTTGATTCCCAGAGGTAGGTCTGCTTAGGTGAGTTGTACAGTAGAGCATACCTAGGCGAGACTTCGAGAATTTCCGGACGAGTTTTCTGCACCTGCTCCTGACGATGGGCGCGCAATTTCCTCTCCGCTAGCAAGAAATACGTCGCCGTTATGTGATTGTACTCGTTCTTATCAAGGGCTCTACAATAAAATTAATCAAGAACGCTTGTTAGTACATGTTAATGAACATTTATAATGTATGTATTATATTATAAATTTTTGCATTTTTTTATGTAAATGAATGTTATATTAAAAAATAAAATACGTATACGTAACAGCCATTATATGTATTATCTCCAATTTTTTAATTCATTTATGCAGGCTAGTTTTATTTTATTATTTTAATTATTTTATTTTATTATTATGTATTTCAGAGAATAGAGTACACAAAAATATATGAAATTACGTAATATTTCTGTTGCTGGTAGTTTTTATTTGTAAGAAAATTAAAGATTATTAAATACAAATTAATGCACTTATGGATAATTTTTATACGTTTATGAGAAACTTATATGAGCAAAAAGGCACAGAACGCACGTTACATGTAAAGATACATGAAATATTAAAAGTAAAGCATACGGTGTTATATTTGAAAGGCGAATCAAATAGCTACTGAAGTCTCGTTTCTTTAATTATTATCTAAAGCATAGGAAAAAATTGGAAGAAGAATATAAATTTAATGGAATACAATTCGGTATTTTGACGATTTCTACATGTTCTTTGATTAAAATGCGCCATGGCAAAAGAGTTAAAGGACTGTAATTTTCTGATATTTAACCCTACGTTCCCACAACAAGGTCTTTGAGTTCGAGGCAAAAATTGTATTAATCACTTTTTCCGTGACTAAGAGTTCCGACTACCTGGCTCTGATGCGTAGTTTTACTTAAGTAAGACTTGTACATAAAATTAGAAACTTTAATGAATATCTCAAAATTTTGCCAAATTTTTTTAAAGCCTAGAAATAGTAAAAAATTAATATCGGAACTGGAACACTCGTTGTGGGGACGAGTGTTAGTAAAAAAATCATTGTAGTGACGCAGGGTTAAAAAATAGACTTACTCCAATATTTCTTCTTTGGTGGCAATGTTCCCGTTGACCATCTTAGTGATTATATGATTATGATGATCATCGGACACTTGTTGCCTGGAGACCAGAGGTAAAGCTTCCACTGAATCCGAGTCGGATCCAATGGCCAGCCAAGGATCAGCCGCTATTTCCTTGAGCGTTGCCCTACCCTCTGGCTCCCTAACGAGCATCCTAGCAATCAGACGCTTGCAACCCTCAGAAACGTGCGGAGGAATCGAGTACTTGCAGTCCATGATCATCGTTAGGGTCTCGCTGTCGTTCGCCTCTTGAAAAGGCGCTTGACCACATACTAGCATGTACAAAATTACGCCAAGTGACCAAACATCTGAAAACGCGAAGAAAATCGATGAATACGTGGTATAAGGAACCGATTGGCTGTAGTCACTTTGAGTCTGATAACAAAAATCGAAGAACATACGATTATGTTAATTCGTCGAGGATTATACTTACATTTACCCTAAACTTACTTGTTAAATGTTGACAGTGAATAACAAATTCAATAATCATGACTCAACGTCACCGGTAGTTTCGTTTATTTATTTTTCATGTTGAATGAAGTATTTTTAGACATTAAATGAAAACGAAGAGGAGCTTTTACATTTTCAAATATACTTTGGATCAGTACATTTCAGAATGTTTCGCTTTTCTTATGCCAATACCACGAATTTGAGATTAGATAAATTATGGAAATTCACAATTCAATGTAAAATGTAATCAGATAAGTTTAGGGATCAGCATTTATGAAATTTTCTTGTATCAGTTTTTATTTTATATTTATCGTTAAACTTAACTACTCAGTAATTTTTACTTTTTTGTTTCCGATTTTCTTTTATATTCAACCGGTATCTAAATATATTCGAAAAGTACGAATTCGCATATCCTTTCAGTATATGGAAGAGAATTTCATCCTATATTTTATAAAAGTATTATACGCACCCCTGTGCAAAAGTATTAGGATACTTGTAGGAAATTAAGGAAACCTGAAAAGTATTAAGAAACTAATAAAGCTTTTAAAAATTATTATCTATTTCATAATGTTGGACAAGAAAGAATTCGTATATTCAATTTCATCGATTATGAATTCAGTTTTAATAACTATCTGTTCAAAATTGGTAGCTTAAATTCGTCAACGGTTGCATTAACTAATTTTATCATTCCTAGCATTAGTCTTTATATTTCATTTAATACTCTTATTTTTCCGCGCACATTACAAATGAATCCACAAGTAAGATTCAGACTATAAGTAATTTTTTCAGATTTTTCAATTTCTTCAGCAAACTTTAAATCAGATGGTTCATTATTTTCTTGTAATTCATGCAAACAATTTCCACAAATTTTTAATTTTATATATAAGCACTAAATACATTAATAGGAGAAACCCGTCCAAAACTGGGACGATCTATTATTTTTAAAACGATTTTAAATTTTCTTGCGTCGTTGTAATGACCATTATTGTCCCGATATGCATTGTTTCAGCGGCAAAACATGATATCGATATTATTGGGCTTAGTAAAGCTGTATCTTTTTTAACGCTCTAATCTAATTTTTGATGATCGAAGAATTTCAACACTTTTAACATTGTTCAAGTAAGTATGTTCTTCGTGTGGATTATGTTAATTGTTCTATACTAAAAGTGTAATTAATTAAAAGGTTCTTTTAATTCGTTATGATATTATTGATAACTTATAATATGTATAAAATTGTATATTGGGATGAAACCGTTCGGAGTAAAATCAGGTTCTTGGTTTTTGACAAAATGTGCATGTTATTTCTTAGATCTCAACAAAATGTCTCGTAGATACAAACGAGTTACAACCGGCAATCATGGGCTGATGAAGCCATACGGAATACTGTTTCAGATATTACAAATAGAAGAGACATTTGCATTTACTGCCATGATTTCTGCAGTTCATCCAAATTAAATCTGCAGTGTAGAAATTGTTTCAAGTGGGCTCATAAAGGCTGTACTGATTCAGAAATTAAAAAATTGAATGCAATGGCTAATATTTGATGCGGTACTCAGTTTTACCCAGACCATAAGGTGAAACCGTGAAAACGGAACATATCTTAATTTGTATTACATTTTGTACCACTCGTTCTATTAAAAAAAAATAGACATATACTACTATTTAATAAAGAGTTTATTCCAATGAATTCCAATTGCAATTTTATTTTTACGTTAATAATATCAAAAATATTATTTAAATATTAACGTCCCGGTTTTACCCCAAGTACCCCTACATACTTTTGTATTACGATGTCCATTTTGGATTATGATGATTACATATTTTTGTATGCACTTAGCAAGTGTCCTAATACTTGTGAACGGTGTACGTACTTTACATGACTATTTTGCTTCTTTGATTAATCCATTTCTATAACACTAGGTTTACGGACATTCATTGTATAATTTGATAAGTTTCCGGAAAAAGAGGTATACTGTATATAAGTGTTCGAGCTATTCGGACATAAGGTATTGAAAAATAATATTTATTATCTCTGTGTCTTTAAGTATAAAATACGAAATCCATCAAATTGACGAGTTCCGCAAATCTAGTGTTAAACTAGCAAAAAAATCGATGCTAACAAAACAAAACAAAAAAAATGGAATATTAATTGTACAGGTTTTTTCACACGTACCAACAGCAGGAGCATCGTAACTATCACCAAGTAGAATTTCCGGCGCCGAATATGCCAGGGATCCGCAGGAAGTTTCGAGCTTCTGACCAGGACAGAACCTATTGCTAAATCCGAAGTCGGTGAGCTTCACGGTGCCGAGCTTCTCGAAGAACACCACGTTCTCGGGTTTCAGGTCCCTGTGCACCACGTGCAATCGATGGCAATACGATATGGCTCTGACTATTTGCCGGAAGTACGTTCTGGCCACCTGTGATCGATTACAAGCATATCAGAAGGCCTCC
Source organism: Eucera pruinosa (assembly GCA_028830335.1). Classification (NCBI taxonomy): domain Eukaryota; kingdom Metazoa; phylum Arthropoda; class Insecta; order Hymenoptera; family Apidae; genus Eucera; species Eucera pruinosa. The sequence continues at coordinate 3,946,408 of JAMYCR010000015.1, read as the reverse complement.
AACAAAAAGGTCGCGGCCTTGTTATATCATCCATCACATTGAAATACAATGATACCGGGAATGTTCCCCATTTCAATAGAATTGAGTGTTAAAGTAAAGATAGGTTAGAGTGAATGAAATGAAGAAATCGTTGGGGTTGTTGCAAGAATACTCCACGGGAATTCTCAATTCCCGTATTTCCATTAATGGATAAGGAACGTTCGATCTTCGGAATACGATGACTAATACTCTGGTTTGTGATTCACAAACGGTATATGATAAGTAGGTTTCAATCAATGGTATAATTGTTATTAATAGAGCTACAGATACAATTACTAGCACAGTGATAATGCATCTTCAATGCATCTCAAGTGAATGGTGCCACGCTGCTTCTTAGTAATGGATAATGGGACATCAGTTCAAATGAGATATTAAGATTTTCCGATTCGTAGAATTTACTATTTTAAGATTCCATACGTTCATTCAGTGCTTTACCATAAAGTAGGACTGGCCGTATGGTTCGAATTTTTTGATTATCCGGATGATCCGGATATTCGAATATTCCAAATAGTACGAGAATAATCCGGATAATTCGCATAGTTCGTGTAATAATAAGAAAATAAAAGAAAATGCGCGGAACTACGGCTTCAGTTAAATCTATTGCGATATTACAATTCTTAAAATAATAAAATTATAAAAGGAACTATGTTTTGTTGTGTTTGTTATTATGTCCATAAAAAAAATCGTTTTTAAGATAGGAATAAAGACAGATCACTTTGTGCATGATTGTACGTCGGCGTGTGGAACCATGCAATTTACGTTGTTGGATCTTTACTTAAAGATGTAATTATGTAAATTAAGATTAATAATTTTTCATTGGACTGAAAGTCAGAAGGAAGATTAAACAAGCCTGAAATCGGTGAATTTTATAAATATACAACAATGGAACTAGTTAATTGCTGAAGAAAAGTGTACAGAATCTTGTAAAAATTTGTATGTATAACTAAATGTATGTGTGATGTTTTGAAGAATCTACCTATGTTTAATCTTTTTACTTCGAAAAAAAAACAAACATATAGGTGTGCACCAATTTAATACATAAAAGCAGAAGTGATTTGTTAAAAATTGGTAGAAAAAATTGTGCAGTTAATTTAAAGAACAACATTTCAAGAAAAATACTTTCGAAGTTTCGATTCGATTTATCTTGCTTACACGGTAAACTCTTCTACAATGCAGTACTCTCATAACGCAGTTGCAAATTTCAAATTAAATAATGTGAAATGACGACTGGATTTGAGTAAAGAATTAGAATCGTATTTCATTGAAAACAGTGCGAAATACAAAGTTTAAAAGAGAATCACAATGTTGATTAGTAGTTGATTAGACAGTAAAACTACATTTGGAAACGAAGACGACGATATGCAAAGTAAAGAGGACATTCGGTTCATTAAAAGGACAAGAGTTAGGCCACTAACATCTCTCAGTGATGATGAATATTAATAAGGCGTTTGATTTCAAACTTAAGTTCCTTGTTTTCGTTGAAAAATATTTTTTTAGCTTACATTTCACGTTTTAAGATTTATATTGAATCCGACCATCAACGTTGATAAAGTTAATCCTTTATCCGCGTATTAAATATAATTATACATGTGTTCATATCAAAAAAGTAAATAAAATTTGGGTTACAGAAGATTAAATGATAAAAGTCCAACACGTATAAAGATATACTTCTATACACATTATTATAAATCTAGCTATTATAGATCGATTATATCGGAAACAATTAATTAACACAGTATTTAGTTACAATCCCTATCGTTTTAAAAACGCTGTTGTTTTATTTAAGTAAGGGGGCCAGCTGGCCCCCTGATGATTTCACATAAGAATGGATAGTCTATTCTATGTTTCATCAATGATATCAAACACAAATCAGATTAATTTGTACTAATTTTTTATTTCTTATAACGCGGTACGAATTAATCGCATCATAGGTTGAGTACAATTGAAAAAATATTGAGCCCTACCATATCTCGACAACTCGGGGCCAATAGTAGTCATTTCTATTGGTTAATGGTCGATTGGTGAACATTCCACAATTGTGAACATTGAAATTGCTGTTGAAACACGTGCGGGCATTGATGTGTCGGCATTGATGTATCGCGGGTCTTTCCCGAAGCCAATACATAGACATTGAATCCAATTCTGATTCCTAAGCCGGTTACGAAGTTTAGGTAGAACTTCATTCCATTGTCAAATACACAAAAAGCTGAATATGCTGTTGTTTAAGTAACAATGGCGCGGCTTAAAGATGCTTCCGACAAATACATCCAAATGAGATATTAAACCCATAGTTTTAGTATAATCAGATTGCGCTTAGTATAACCACTTAAAATCGTTGCAATAATTCAAATCTGCTGAAACGATTGAAAATTGACATTTATAGAATATCCGGTACGTGTATAAATTTATACTTGCTTTCAATGAATCATAGCTCTCGGTTAAGCGCTGCTTGCGTTATAAAAGGCATTTTAACTTCGTTACTTATACACAAATCTCACTGTAATATTTTAAGAGCGTGTTTTTGGAAAGTTATTCTTTCAAATTATGTAATATCTTTTCAAGCCGTTAAAATATTGTTCTCGCTTAATTAACCCTTCCTTGGATTTACAATTCTAATTTTATAGTTTAGTTTCTCTTTTTAGTTCCACCACGAAATTGGTAAATACAAATTAATTTGCTTAGAAGCGTTTAAGAACCTGATGAGATAATAGAAGATTAGATATATAAATTTTCAAGCAATTATATCAACATAGATTAAAGCAAGCTTAGTTTAATGTTCCGTGAAGTAATAGATATAATCCGAAGATGTGTAAGTTTAATTATACAAGGAATCTTATAAGCTTCTGTACAAATCGTACCAATATGCTACACAGCCAAAAATAAAACTAAAATTAAATTTTCTACTGTTTAATGATACTACAATTAATCTATTAACACTAGGTTTACGGACATTAATTGTATAATTCGATAGGCTTCCGGAAAAATACGTATACTGCATATAAATATTCGAAATTAGAAGCGTGAGGATAAAGAGAATCAATTAGAATACATACTCATACCATTGTATTAATTAAAGTTAACATAAAGTACTGAAAAATAATATTTATGGTCTCTATAATTTTAGGTATGAAATTTGAAATGCGTCAAGGTGACGCGTTCCGTAAACCTAGTGTTAATTAAAATTAGGCAGATTGTCAAAAAATAATATTGTTTTTCCTATTTGCTTAAACAAAATATGTAAACATAAACCAAAAATACAATTTCATAAAAGCATACGTAGATGTATTAACTCATTGGGTTACAATGACGAGTCACATTCGTGGCACGAATTATAAATAGGTTTATTAAACGTAAGTTCTATTTGCAATACAGTGTTACTTTCATTCTAGTTTTAGTTTCACTTCGGAAGATTAAGGATCACTAAATACAAACTGTGTAGGATATTTGAATATTTTGAAGAAATATGAAAACTGTGGTCTGTTAATGATAACTTATGTAAAGTAGTCTAAAAATTGTAAAGCAAGGGAGTATTAAACTATACAAAACTTACTGTCATACATATTTTTATATTTCGTTAGATCCTCTGCTGTATCTGTGACCTCCTACATTTCGTTTATCATACATAAAATTATATCTTATATCATTTTCGGAGCAATTTTATTCAAGTGATGAATGATACTCCCTTTATGAAACGTCTTCTAGAAATTCTATTCACTTGTGATTTTATATTTTATAAATTTCCTTTATATTATTTACAAATATGTTCTAAAATCTGTAAATATCTGAAATTTAAAATGCGTATGTAGACTTTAGTGAGTGACTGACTGTACATGAATTTAACCATTTGCATTCGGAATACTAGCAGTGCTAACACAGACATTTATCCCGGCAATTTGGATTGTTAATTGTATGGAACATGAATATTTTGGGATTTTCGCATTATATAGACTTTCATGGGGGTACTGAGCATCTATTGTTGGATATTTGAAATAAAGTGCCAGGGATCGATATGTCTTTTCGAACAAAATGGAGGCGCACGAGCGAGAGAAGAGTTGTCGTCCAAGTATTTGAATTTTTTATATGAACAAAGAGTTGGTAACCATCTGAAGCTTTGAATAGATATAACTGAATATCTTCTGAGAATACAAGCATTGAATATAAGAGACAAAGTGACAGAGAGAGAAAAAAATATGCAAATCGATAGACAAACACATACTTGCAAAAAAACTGAATTACTCATTAAAATGTAAATTTACTAAATTTAAATATATGAATGATAGTAATCATTCACAGCAAATAATAATTTCATAATATGTAAATTGTAATTTTTTCATCACAAATTCGACTTACAATTACCAAGTTGACAAAACACAACTCTCTTGAAAAAGTTTCCGAGTACATATAAAGGAATTAATGTTACAGAGAAATGAAAATTAAAATCTGATTAAACAATGTCCCATTGAAAAAACTGAGATGTGATCCAAGTTTTTGCAACCTTCATACCCATTTTCACTTTATATATACATATATGTATAAACTGCATAAGAATCTCAGAATAAACCCAACGCATAAAATGACTTCATTAAATTCTGATTAAAAAAACGTCTCATTGGAAAAATTGAAGTGTGAAGTAAGTTTCTGAGATCTTTGTACCTATTTTCGCTTTACATATAGAAAGAAAAGCTGCGTAAGAATTCCAGCATACACCCAACGCATAAAATGATTTCATTTTGCCCATAGATCAAGATCATTACATGCAATAGGTTGAAACGATCGCGATATACCTCTTCACTGAGGCCGCTGTCGTGTCGCATGATGTAATCATAGAGATCGCCTCCATCGCCGAGCTCCAGGATCAAGTAGAGCTTCGTCTGCGTGTCTATCACCTCGTAAAGCCTGACCACGTTAGGATGTTGCACCAGCTTCATGCATCTCACCTGTGGACGAAGAAACAAAGAGGATGGCCGATGGTACACAGCGGTTTGCCCTCTGGTACGAACACACAACTGGTCAATGACCCTTTCTCCTTCCCCCTGTGCCATTATCTCGTTGACCTTAACAAGATCTACAAGTTCGATGAGGATCGTAGATCTTTCCTACGCGATGTCGAGCGGATCTTACGCAATCAGTCGTTAATATTTAACACCGAATGTCGCGGAACGATGGAGACCGTAGGATGCTGTATGCGCGGACTATCGTATTCACTTCCGTTGAAATGTTAAGCAATTGCGAAGCTCTTAAGGAGTTACATACACCCAGGCAAGCTAAAAGTACAAGCATATTGCGAAATTATTGTCGCTTGTTAAGTTCGCTTATTAATTGTTATTAATATCTGAAAATATGTATACAACTTTAACACAATTTTAGTGATATTTTTCTAAGAATGGCAGAAATATAACGATTTGAGTCGGCTTTTTAAAACGATATTTGCTATATTGGAGAAACCTATTAATTTTCGTTTAAAGCAAAAATAGAAATATGCTTTTAACCCCTCAACGACAGCTTTTTTGTTCCGCTCACGCAAATAGAAGAGCTTTCCGGATTTTAACGAATTTACTCCATTATGCTGCTAATTTAGTTATTTATAATGACCAATAAATAGTTCCTTCCGTTTTAAATAATTATAAATCGTTTTATACTAATTACGAAAGGAAATCAGGGTTCGTACATAGTACGATGACCGTCGCTAAACGTTTAAAGTAAATGAACAAGATTTGTAGTTATACCTCAAAAAGTCGTGTGTGCAGGCATCTAAAAACTGATCATATCTTATGTATCGAACGAAAAGAATAATAAATAAAATAAAGCAAATCCTATAAAAATTACTAAATAAGTGTATTAAAAATAAATACGCCAAATTCCAATTAAATTGGTTTAATAATTACTAAGATATTCTTGACACCAAATCTGAAAACACTGAAAACAACCCATTTATAAAACGCTAGCTTCATTTTAATACAATTTTCAAGTAAGCTGCATTACAAATGGTAAACTTAAATAAGAATATTTTTAAAAATGTTATTCTTTAGAACTACTTAAATATAAATGTACCATCTTCTCATAGTCGCCTACATGTGCCATTTTTTTCTTGAAGCATAACATAAACAAATTGAAACTTTATAGGTTCTAGTACAGCTTAATGAGTGCTTTAGTATCTGTCTCAACATTTTACTTCATACGCGATTCACGTAGCTAGGGTAGATGTCTCAATTACTGCCAATATCCCTACAATTGTCACTTTAATTATTCTATTTAATAGCGAACGAATGTATGAAGAATCGGGACTAAAGAAATTTCAATACTAAATTTGGACTTGATTTTTATGTGACAACACATGGACATTGCATATATGTTTATATTTAATATTTAAAAATAAATATTAGGAGGTGAATTGTGTCGTTTGAACATAAGTAGAAAGTATGGAAATTTTTCTAGTGCAGTAAAGGCAATGCGTTTACGATTTATCTTCTACTTGTCATACAAACTGAACTGCTAATAAATGTAAGGATCATTTCCATTTAAGTGATAACTTTTCAAATGACTACGAGGGACATTGGACTTTGTTATATATTTTCAATGAATTAGTAATTAATATATCATATTTAATATACAGAAAAATCATCATAAATAAAAGAGATTTTAACTAATATTGGGCTCGAAACCGGAACGATTACTAGGTTAAATCACTTCTAAAATAATTAAATCAAATTGCACGATAAGCTTAAAATGGCAGTAATTGGGACATCTACCCTAACTATTGTTGATTCGCTTTTTAGTTTGTAATACTCTCTGATCTGTGATACACACGTTTTTGAGCAAGAACTTCTCTAAGAAGATGCATGAAATTGAAGCTCTATTCATCTGGTTTACACATAAAAGAAGAAGTAGAAAAAAAAATGAGTCGTCCATATAATCACTACTTTTTTCATCCCACATTGCGGACAAATATTGAATATTTGTAATAAATCTATCATTGTCGAATGTGGCGTATTTCACGATGATCGATTTCTGAACTGTTAGCAACTAATTAATTGTAAGAATCGGCAATTCTAAATCTGCCGTATGAATAGTTGTTTCTATATTTTGTCAGTCAACTCAATTCGAAAAAAGTCGCCAACGACCGACGGTTCGTGGATACACAAAATTCGTATCGCGATCTTGTATCCCACGAAAATCGCTGCGTAAAAGAGGTGATAGGAACTCTAATTTAATCTTTCCTTTCAATTACTATCAGTTCTTCTTTCAGAAATGTTAAGTTACCATTCCTTAACATTTGGTCTTTTTTCCAACTATAAATCCTCCTCTACTAAAAATCTATTCGAAAAACGCGTAGCCTCGGTTTCAACCCCTGAAACCTCGTCAGCTGAAAGAGGCGAAGCACTGAAAGACCTGAGAGATTGCAGTAAAAACCCCGTGTGTTAGAGTACGATACGAAGTGCACGACTATTGAGCAAGCAAACGGAAGGAAGGAAGAGATTAGCACGCGTTTCCATTTCCTTCTCGGCCCGCTTTGTGCTCGACGTATTCCCATTCACGCGACGCACGGGGGGATAGGAACAAAGGGATGAAGGATACGCGGTCGCCTTCGTCGTCTCACATCAGCGAGACGAATAAAAGAAGAGGAAAAATATAGAAGACCGCTATCATCATCTATGTGCTCACCTCCTGAAAGAGGTGCGCTCTCGAGACCTCGTCGAGCTTGCTCTTGTCGATGACCTTCACTGCGACCTTCTCGCCGGTGAAAACATGCCGAGCCAGCTTCACGACGGCGAAATGACCGCGGCCAAGCGTCTCTTCCAGATCGTACAGGCCGGCGATCTTGCCATCGTAGTTGCTGTACCCCACCCTCCGATGCATCTCGTGTCGCTGAAACGAGGAAACAACCGTGAATGGTCGATCGACTCACGCAACGGTGAAACTTGTTCCGTTTGAAGGTGTTTGGATAGCTATAGCATCGACGGACAAGTTTTACTACGGAGAATTTGCTTGCAAGTCATGGTGTGCGTAATGATAGGTAAGTTGGTTGTATTAGGTGATATGTTGCCCTCCTTAACTTTCTAACTAGCACTTTTGAACATACAGCGCTGAACGAAAGTATTGGCACAGCATTAGCATGATTGTTACACTATAAACTGAAAAAAATGGTTTATGGACACTTAAGGATTTCATTAAGTAGATGAAAAGGAATGATGTTTTATGGCTCCTATTTTGCATTAATTTCAAATTAACATTGTTAAAATAAAAAATAACAACGAAATTGAGCAACATTATCATGATATTATGTTAAATTAATGTGAAACTTTAGTATACGTTTCTAAAGAAATATTGAGTGATCCCTATTGCCAGACGCGGCAAAGATTTCTGACATAACTTAGGAGAACTTCAAAGGAATTTGCAATGGCCATAAATAGACTTATTCAGAAAACAATAATAAAAATATTTTTCAGCATGTTAACACTTTACCAATCGCTCCTGATAGAAATTGCACGCATTCCCAACCGGCTCAATTCTAACTGTCACGTGTAAATTTATGCGCTTATTTTTAAAGCTCTATAATTTTTAAATCAGAATTTTGTGAGTGCTGACTATGTCATTCTAGTCTCTGTCGCTACACGGTACTTTAGTTTCATTATTAGTCATAATTCTGATATTGCGACTATTTCTAGACGTATATTTGCTTAGTATATTAAATATAATGTTTTTTTTCGAATAGAGAAGTATAATAAATAAATGTTGGCAGGAAAAAGCCGATTAATAGATTCTCGGTCGAGGAGCATTGGTATCCGAACGCCTATTAATAGGTTTCCAGTACGTAAAGTATTAAAAAAAGACAGCAGTATTGGCATAGCACACAGTAAGTAATGTATCATCATATTTTTCAACAGCTCTCGATTGTATCCCCATTCTTTCTTATTTTATTAGATGTTCCGGTTAATTTTGAAGGTTCAATATAGATGACCGTAGCTAGAGATCTACTAGTGATATATTGAATGTTGGCACATCGTTTCACAGCTTGCACCTCTCCACAAATAATTCGACACATATACTGTGCTCTCGTAAACGTAATCACACCTTGTAGTACGATAGAAGATAGGATAGGATAAAGAGCAATTTCGATACATATTACTTCATTACTATGATCGAAGAAAATAGCTACCAAAATTCGCCAATGTATTTTAGAAACTTATTCCGAACCTGCTCCCGCAGTTAAAACATGTAAGTACCGACTTTCATGTAAAAATATGGTTCGATAAATGGATTGCTTTGGGAGACGAACATTTCTTTTATCACGGAATTCATTTATTTTTCTAGAAAAGTGGGAAAATTACCTATAGCTAGCGATGGAAAATATTTTGAATAAAATATAATGTAACGTCTCTCTAAAACAGTATACTAAAAGATTTTTTTTTATCACGTCACCCTTTTATACTAATTGTGTCACTTGCAAATCCTCCGCCGAAATCCTCCACTGCATAAGGAAAGAGAAATTTAATAAAGTAAAGGGAACACATTGAATACAAGTATTTCAGAATATAATCGTAACTTAATATTTAATTGCCTATCCTAATACATACAATTAATCCTTTTTCAAACAACAACTAACAAATTTTCGTCCAATTATTGACCCTTTGAGGATAGGACTTAACGAATTATCGCCTAATTATTACGAAAAGTGTTTGTTAATGAAATCAATTGAAATTGTTTAGCTTAAATATTGATCTACATTGAAAATGCCAAAAATACTCTAGTGGCTGTTGGCTATTTGCCGACGCCTGTCTGTAAAAGCTTAAACTTATGAAGTCCCTCGTTTGGATAAATCGATTAGATTGTTTCTAAAGCCCTATAAAACGTAGAATAGGATAGGATATTTTAACTTTGCTTCTACTGTGAAAAATATACGGAGTTCTAAATATTTTAAAATACCCTGAAAAATAAAAGAACGGTAAACAAAACCTTTTAAATAATGAAATCAGTACATGGGTTGATTATTCAGTATAATGATAGCTTTCGTTAGTTTCTAGGTTTGGTTGTTAATTAAAACAGTAATTTAGTAGTTTAAAGCTACTTGGCGGTTTCCAAATTATTTTAACAGTAACTGCAACACTCCTGGTCAAATGATCGGGTTATTTCTTTAGATCATTTAACTTTATGAAAATTCTCGTATTATCCGATTAACCAGTTTTTCAAGTTTTGTTTTTCTTTTTGCTTCTTTTTTCACTCAGAATGATTTATTGAATTAATATGTGTAAAATGCCGCTACAGTTAGTGTTAATCGAGAAACCTTTCTCACCTGAATAAAACATTTTCGAGTCTTAACAACTTTTACTCATAAACAAAGCAGGAAATTTTTGGGCAGGTTTTTCCACTCCGTGAAATATCAATCATTCTTGAAACATTATTTGTATAAATTGTGTATATATATTTTAAATAATTAATTAGATCTCAAAAAATAATTTTAATACGAAATTTCAATATTTTGCGACGTGCATTAGCCTTTCGTAAAATGCAAGTAAGAATCCTTGAGTTAGACTAACTTAACTTTTTCTTCAAAATTAAGTTACATAAGTACCTACATCATCTTTATTACTCTGTTCTTTAGTTCGTTACACCCATAAGAATCTATTTACGCCACTTTGCAGATAAAGAAGATTCAATTAATCGTTTAACACAATAACTAATACTATAAAATATACTTATGTGTATGAAAGAAATGAAAATGACAAATGATTGAGAAAAATATATGATGCAACAGAAATGAATCTTTATTCATATTATGTACAGAAGATGGAGTGTTCTCAAAAATGCATCGTTGCAAGACTTTATCACTGTTATAGTCAATTAACGACCAGTCATTATGACTGCCTTGGTAATTCTAGTGTTAAACTGTTTTAAATACAGGTTTCTTTTATGTAATTTTAGTTTCTATTTTGGAATGCAGTGTAAAATTATAACACAGAGTATGAGTCAGTCTGATTTTATAATACAGAATTTTCGCTGTCGGCATTTTTAGTATGTAATAAAACTATTATATCTCTTTTGCATCATGTTTGATGTACATATGTAACATTTAAAATTTTAAAATGGTATTCGTCGATTACAAAGTTCCAGTTTTAATTAAAATCGTAATGTGTATTATTGATATTGCATATAATAAATATTGTACCTTTTATTAAAGTACGTTAAGTGTAAATTTGTAAAGCGTAATTACGTATCAAAAAAATATGTGAAGATTACAGTGTTTGATTGTAAATTAAAACAGTAATAGATACTGATTGTTGACGTTGTGTACATAGTATGCAAAGTGTTCCAACCGAAGCAGATCATTTAATCATCTTTTACAAATGAAAATTTGAAAATCCGAGAAAGGTGACATTGGAATAAAAAAAGAAAATATTCACTGCAGCATAATACGCCCCTTTGACATTACTAAAATTACATTTTTGTATTACAACAACTAAAAGAGGTACTCAGATGACCTATTTTAAGTAAAATATTCTCTATAACGAATATTATATCTTTTATTGCAGTATATTAATTATAAATAACCTGTATATATATTAAGAAGGAGAGGTCTGAGTAAGGTACCCATTACACCTTTGCAAAACGGTTAGGTTTCCGCTCTACATACTACATGTTTCACGCATATTTTTAAGTTTTTTCTTTAATGTTAAAGGTCCACATCTTGAATACATTCTGAAATAGAACGGTTGCTTGCTCATCCACTGCAAAAATGCAGAAAGAAGCTTATGATTTCATTAATACAAAATCGATAGGGTTGGGATCTGCATAAAAAAAACATCTTAATTTTCAATCGTATAATTCTACACTTCAGAAAAAAATTGTCAGTCATTTAAAAAAGATATACATAACTATTTTAACCTTTTCGTCGTATAATAACGTTGGTATATTGTTCGCTATAAAATGTAACAATTCATTGATAAATGATTCTAGAAATAACACATTATGTTACCAGTTTTTCCATAAACAACGTAACATTTAGAATTCCATAGCTAACCCCTTGAAAAGGAAGTTAGCGATAACTTCTCCGTCCTTAAATTGAGGTGAAAAATGAGTAAATAACAGACACACGGTACAATACTATCAATTTCCGCACAAACAAGTTTCAGAAAAACAGATTACCTAAGATACTTGATGGTACAAGAAACGCAAAATTTATTCAGATGCGACATACAGTGAGTCGTAGAAGTCTACATATGTTACATATCTAAATTTCAAATATTTAAAAAATTAGGATTGTGTACATCATCAGACAGGTCATCCCTGTATACAAGTAAATACATAAATAAATAAATAAAATAAATATGCACTTGAGGAAACATGAGATTAAAATTATCAAATACTAATCGAAATATTACGGACCTAAGAGAGAAGCATCAGAGACAAGCGTCGCATTAAATAAATCGGATACATGATGTTTTTTTTTTTAGTTTGATTGAAACTCGTTGGGGCAACGGTGCCATTGGAGAAAAACGGTTGAGGAGCCCTGATGTAGACTTTTAATATTACAATTTATTTTTATAAACTTGGTAGATATTACATACATGTATATAATATTCCTGTAAGTTTGCTGATTTTATTATCTAGTGTAATATATACACGATTTGTCAGTCTAACTCAAGGTATACCCAAACATTGGTAAACAATGACACAAATTGAAAGATGTGGCTCTCAAGTATTTTGTTAAATCCTTGAGAGACGTAGTTCCTGAGTACTTATGAATGGGATCATATGAGTCCTATTATGACAAGGTTTAGCTACTATTGCTATATTTCAGTATGCAAGCCTCATAAATAGTATAGACAAATAAGAGCATCAAAAGTGCCCTTGAACTAAATTAATTTTTTAAAATTGGTTTTCGTTATTTTGTAGCTACGGCAGATTCTTCTAAAAAATCTGAAAAAAATGGGATAGTTAGGATAATATGTTATTACCATAAAAATAGAAATATTTGGAGCCTTTTTATTTTTTACACCTAGGATTCATACCGAAAAAATTTGAAAAAATTCTTCAAAATGCGTTACCGTGTCTGTAATATACCAGTTTTTTTTCAAAATTTTTGTTCTCCATTAACTAGGCGCAATCAGGTAAAAACGGAAAATTCGTTTTTTCCTTGTTACTACCCCCCTAAATCGAAATAGAAGATTAAAAGTTTGCTTAAAATGTTTTCGCCGGATAAGCTATCGAAAGGTACAGCGCAAGTCTAATTTGGTTTAAGGGCACTTTTCACCCCCTTATCTGACTATATCCTTTATTTCACTGCTACAAGCAATTCTACTCAAAATACAATAACCAAGCTTCTCCGTGTCCAACAAAGAGCAAATCGTGATGTGTTCACGTTGTCCAGCAAAACAATTCGAGCACAGTGACTCCAATAACAACGTGCACGCGATACGTATTCGAGAACGTCGCATCTGTAAGCAACAACGAATCGAATGTTCACCTTATACGGAAAATAAATTTCTACGCCCACTGAAGTGTTAGGAACAGGCTCAAGGCAGTCGTGTGTACTCTCACTTTTGCACTTCGTCTATGGGAGTGGCGCTGGCATCGCCTCGTATATAAGGGTAAACGAGTCTCACTTCCGGCGTCCCTTCCCGAACACCGAAAACGGCGTTCGCCGTACAAAATCGATCGATCCCGCTCTCGTCGACCGTTTTCCACTGCAACGGGTTTACAGGATCGGAAAAGAGGGTAGGTGTTTATTTTTAGACGAGAAGTAATAATTAAGTGGGCCCCGATCAAATGATCGATTGGTAAAAAGAGGTTTCCATCAGATTGGCTAAGGTTAAATGGAAAGTGGTCACGTACCGATTATAATTTGCGATCACAGCTCTATAGATTGTTTCAACTACACGCGAAATTGCATTCTTATTGTCCGTTACTATGCACATTGAGAACCTCCAGTGTTTGACGAAAAGAGGTTTGAATAATTTATGGCTCCATTTGAATGTACCGGTCCTGATTTCCAGACGTAATGGCCGCACTTAGAACGCAATTGAATCGCTAATAAATCAAACATGATGTCACGCCGTAAAAATGCTATACTAAAGCATTACTTACTTAGTGGAACAAATGAAGGAAATCAAATTAAGGGTAGTAAACACAATTATGCAATAAACCCGTCATATCTACAGATTCTGTTTACACGATTTTCCTTAACCATTTAAGTTGAAATTTACTTAACAAATACGTGAGCCATGAGTGGCTATTTAATTTTTAATTAATAATTTAGTAGTAAGTAACTGACGAAAATGTTCAGTAAAATAATAAATTGGAATGCATATTATTTTTGTAATTATAGTAATATAGACACGTGCATATTACTATGTATCGTTTACATTATATAACGGTATAAATCTGTGCCCACAAAAATTATTTAAATAAATTAAAAAGAATGCTATATAAAAATGAATATTATGTAAGAAAGATTGGAGCATCTCAAAGAAATAAACATGTATGGAAAAATACAGGGTGTTCGGTAACTGATGGTACAACCTGAAAGAAGGCGACTGCACATGAAAAATGTACAAACACAAAATAAAATTTCTTCATATGAAGCTTGGTTTTCGAGAAAATCGACTTTATATATGGTTATGGAACAATAGACTGACCACTATCGACTTTTATTGACGGAGTTGCATTAAATTAACACTATATTTTGATAAAATTATAAATATCGACTAATTAAAAGATAAAATTCATTTATGATTTGATAAATTAAAACAGCAAGATGCGCTAGAAATGTTCATATAAATTTAGTACGCAAAGCAGAATCGTGTATTAGGAAGAATGGACAATATCTTCAACAATTTATAAAATAATCAAATTTATTTTATATGAACATCTTGCTTTATTGTGTACTTCTAGTTGTCCAGCAGAATATACGTAAACCTGAGTCGAGACAATAATTTATAGCAAGATTCGTTAAGTCAAAACATAGTCAAGTGCACGCATATTCGGCGAATATTTAATGTCAATTTTTTTCAAAAACCTAACTTCATATAATAAAATGTGATTCTGTGTTTTCGACTTATTCTTAGTTCTTCACATAGAGTCACCTTTCTGGTTGTACCATCAGTTACAACACCGCACGTTATTTCATTGATATGAAAGTAACAATGAAAATAAAACAGGATTGATGAAGTTCATTACCGCATAATCAATGCTGTAATTAGAAGTATGATTATGTAGGTATAAGTAGAAAAGAAGTTTAGGTATATACAGATAAATTAGTAACTCAATCGAGTATCTTACGTTTCGAAGCATTCTAAAGATCAATAAAAACTGATTATAGTGACAGGAAATATAAACAATCCTTATCAAAGTAAAAAGTTCACATCACACGTGAGAGACGTTATTCCAATGTAAGTGGTTAATACATTATGATATTTTTGAAAAAATAAATGTAGAAATATATTTGAATTGTATATGTGTGTATAAGATACTTTACATTGCGTTGTTGTTCATTGAAAATTAACGCTTAGAAACACAAAATCTGAAAATCTGTGTAAAGACCGAAGTTGAATCATCCACCAGAATTTTCTATGGATCTTTCTAATTGTCAAATGTAACAAAAACGTTTAACTCTACACTAAGATTACTACTAATTGTAAGCAATTTTATTAGATACTTTTCAACATTAACGCAATTTGAACAGTATTTAAACAAATAAACTTGAATTTTAAAGACAAAAAATAAAATGCACAGTAAGATTTTAACACCAAAACTACCAAGACGTTTAAAATGGTAGGATGATAATTTATCATATAAATTGTATAAACTTCCAGCAGTCATTTTTGAAGACGATTTATTCCATGATTTTCTGTGTAAAATATAAATAAAGATTGACTTTGCTTGCACCACATATTTTCCTCAAATGTCCATTTGTTTGATACAAGTAAGTACATATGTATACTTCAGGCAAAATTGAACTTAAAGAACTCTGGCAAATATTTTGTTCTTGAGCCTAGCAATTCTGTGATAGGGAATTCCTAGAATAACCCTCTTACCCCTCTAAACCGTTCGTTTGAAAATAAGGGAGAACGTATTTTATGATTATGAAATGTTAGCAACATCTCACTATGCGTAGTATGGTAATTAAGTAGTATCGCAAATGTGTATGTAAAGAAAAAAACTATATCATTTATTACTGTCCGAGACTTTAGGCATTCACAGGAGGGCTTACATTCATACCTTACGATTACGAGGATCCTACTGTATTTCTTCTGTACCGGTCAAAAAACAATACGAATTTTTAAATATCCAAGGAACTTATATATTCATCTGTTTATTCGCATCTACATTGAAGTATAAAAGCATTGACTAAGTACAGGATAGACCCCTCATTTATAGGGAACATCATAAATTTTAAACTAAAATACCGATCGTGAAAAAGTCAAAGATTTTTATACAAATTCCGATTTAGAGTGGTAATTTTAAAAATTATGTTGGATGCAACCATCAAAGTTGACAAAGTTAATTCTCTATAATGTCATGTAACTGAAAAGTTACATGCCCATATATTAAAATTAGTAGAATTTTATCTTACTTGCATATCACTTTATTACTTCATTTTTCTTCTTTATTTTTAATATAAATGCCAATCACACATACAGTAATCATTAATACTTGGCTTTCAGGTTGAAATGAAAATTTGGACTTGATTATAATTTCTTTCATCGTAAAAATAAATAAAATTCCGGTTACAGAGATAATGATGGAATTATAACACCAAACAGGCAGGCGAGCGCGCGCGCGCTCACACACACACACACAAAATATATAATGTTATATGTGATACTAAATGGTAAGGAGACCAGGTAGCCCCCGGATGATTCTACATGAAAATAAATAGTCTATCTTATGCTTCATCGATGGTTGAAATGCAGATATTTACTCGTAAGGGCCAAGTTTAGCTTCAAGTTCTTATAAACTAACTCGCTATAACCTAACCTACAATGACCTTGAATAAAATTTTCCCAATACATATTTACTATCTTTATTTCGCAATATTTTTTTACGCGAGCCTGTGTACTATTTATCATACGCTTGATCAGATACGAAAAACAAGCAAGTTCTAATCATTACAATAATCCAGATTCATATAACGATTCGCTTGCAACATTTTAGTTTCAGCTACAACGCTGCTACGTAAAATAATAGATGTAAAATAGATGAATATCAGCTGTAAATAATGCACGATGTAATATGTACAGAGTGTATTTTACTCTTACATAATAGATAAAATGGCCGAAGTTAAAAATAGCACAATATAATGAATATTTATATCCAAACGAACCTATGCTTCAAACCTATAATTAAAAGAAGAGATATGAATCATCCCTCTTGCATATTTTAAACACTAAACAAATAGTATAAATGTAAAATTATTAACCCTTCTTCGGACTTCCGAATTTAGTTCACAGTTTACTTCTTCTTTTTTTTAATTTTATTGCCATGTTCATAAGTGCAAACAGAATGCGTAGCAGTACTCAAAACTTGGTAAGACAATACAGAATTAAATAAATTTCCAAATAATTATATCAACACCCATTAAAATGTTCTGAATTTTAATTTGTGCGAGTCTCCACGACCCACATAATCTAAAGAAAGGATAAAATTACAAGCTTTCCAATAATATTGAATAATAAAAACAAAAATAAAATCAAAGTAGTATCAATATCTAAAACATCTTATGGCGTTCAAATATTAAAAAAAGAAATGTGAATTATCTTTCTTACTTATTGATACTAAATAATGTAGAAATACTAATACTATAAATATGATCTTAAAATTATAACATTTTCAGTCAAATTAATCATTTGTTAGATTATATAGCAGAAACAATCACGCAATTTTAAACTAATTATACTTTAATGTGAGTTTGATATAATTATTTGAGAATACATGTATATTATTTTCCATTAGCTGATCAAGTTTTTTGGATACCACAAAACAAATTAGTTAGCATTCATTGATTCGTTCATGAACCTATCCAGGAACTAAACTGTAACACTAAAGATGAAAATCCGAAGAAGGGTTAAAGAAAACGTATTAAAATAGTCTATTTTTATCATACATTGGAGTGTATATTGCTATACGGTGAACGGATGCTCGTAAACCAAGTGTAATATTACTTTGTAAAATACAATTTTCTTGCAAGGGTATCATAAAAATAACTGACCTGTAAATGCTCATAATATTAAATATTCCCCATGTTGAAAGCTGTCACAGGAAAAAGACGAGCAGAAAGAGCAGAGTGAAGAGGAAGATGTTATAGGCAGATAGTCACGAATATTTGTGTTTAGTAGTCAGACACGCGTCACAGACTAGTTCCGGTTTCTTTTCGAGCCAGGCTACGAAACACATTTACGTCAAGACTACGTTCTCATACGCGTCAATGCTGAGACGATACACGGCTAGAAACAACTCTTTCGTCGTACGCTATAGCAGCGATTCGAGAAACGGATGCAAAAATACATTTTCTTTGAAGTGCACGGAAGTATGAAAGGAACGAACAAAGACGTATGCATATATGTAAGACAGCCCGCGTACCCCAGTTAAATTTAAACGTGTAACATGCAACATGTTGAAAATCTATACGATCAATCACAGAAGCTTCACCGTCCTTGTGTAATCACAAGCAAATCAAGCAGATCCCGAGCCTGGCGCTCCCTTCGAGCTCTGTACGGGATCCCCATACAAGAATGACAAAAAAAGTTCATTATATAAAGCTACTGAGAAATCAAACGGATGAACTCTGTAGAAAGAATGAATTATGAATTATTAGGTGTGCAAATTTATTCAGAGCCTTTATCTTTAAACTCTTAGTACCTTTATAGAAATCGTTACTTCACCATTTTTCAAGTGACGAATTTGACTCGTAAATGTAAAAACCTTGAAAATTTTTGATATCAAAAACTGTATTTCATTTTTTGTGAATAAATATTGAACCTCATGAAATTCGGAAAATTCAAAATTAATTTGTACACTTAATAATTTTTTAGAAGTTAATCACTAATAACGTACCCAGATAATGAAATTGAGAAATTTGTATAATGTAGAATTAATCAGCTTGATTTCGGAAAAGTTCATATATTTAATGTTATATGATTTATGTCCTTTTTCGTATCTTGAATCCACCCCTGAAATATTTTCTACATGATAAAGTACCTGTATCTTTTTTTTCACTTAAAATTTTTTTTACAATTTTTCTTTTAATGTTTTTTTTAGGTGTTTCATTTTATACAGGTCTTAATCATTTTAAAAGACTGTAATACATTTTTCTTTATAAAAGGTACACGTAAATGTCACATTATCTATGTTTTTATTAGGGACCCGGCTTAATCCGCTTAAGTCAGTGATCACAAAAATATTCAGGAGAGAATTATGGGTATATGTCGGCCTTTCGTAACACAATAATTCTGTTCCATAATCCTTAACGTATACCTTATATAAGCGACGCATGAACGTACATATATGTACATACGTGTAACAAGTGAATTTATTTTTCTCTGCCGCATTCGTTCATCGATCTGAGATTTAACAAGCTTGTTTGCTCGTCCGCTGAATAAATGACGTAAAAGAGAATTGTCCGACGGTTGAGAATCTTATTAGACTAGTGATGGTGATATACGACTGGTAATTTTACGTAATTGATTAATAATATTGAAGAATGAGAGAGGACAGCAACTCAACATATGAACCTTTCTAAAGATTAACACCACGCGTTATGCGGTACACAAATTTAAGAGAAATTCTCCCGTCAAACGACCGGATGGTCGTGCAATGTACAAACGTGTGCCAGAAAATTTCTTCGTATTGTCCGATCGAGCACAGAGGCAGACAAAAGCGCCGGTTCTAAGAAAAGCGAGCATGGAGTGTCGAGTTAGGTCTCCACTTTCGAGGCCAGTCTAGGTTACAAAGTTAGTCGACCATTATTTTTGGTCGAGTTGCTCTGTCACGGCGCGTATTTCTACCACCCTGCTAAACACAGCGGCTAGATAATCGTCTCGCCCCGATTAAAATGCATGCTATGCGGAAAAAGCATTTACAATGGCTATCGGTCACTTTTTAATGGATTACCGTCTGATATTAGTACGCATGCAATGGTATCAGTAATAAATAGACTGCGGATGTTTAAGTAAGTTCATATCTTTATAAACGAAAGCAGATAATTGAAATTTAAATATCAGGTTATCTCACTCTTTAAACATAAGATAAGTGTAGATAATATTGAATTTTGTAATACCTCGATAATTAAATAGCAAATTTTACTGGCAGCCGTGTATTTGAGTTCTTTATAAACAATGACCGAATATACTGGTAATTAAACATCAGTAGAATATCCGTTATTGAAAAAGAAATGTTTTCCTCGTTTGCGGTGTACGAAAATTTTTGAAAGCCGAGTCAAATAGTTATATATTTTAGAAGAAGTATACTACGTCAAAAGAATATGGAGTATCTAAAAGGTATTTGTTTACTTCTATCTTTTGCTTAATCAGATATTCACGTTTAATAATAAACATAAAGTTCTCTTAGTTTTTTTTTTATTAACTTTCTAAGTGTTTCATGTTGAATACCACTTTTTTCAACTGCCGAATCTCACTTCTGTTAGTTTCTTTACTTACATAGTGTCAAAGCATTTGCACTGTTTCACTCTTATCAAGTTAAAAATGATTATGTATTAGTTCCTTCGTTCAATCGCTATAGTTTTATTAAAAAAGACAATTTCTCTCATTTTAGCAAGCTTTTAAAATCAGGTGTTCCATATTACCAACGTTTACCGTGATAACGTGTACATATTTTGCCTTGACCATTTTCGACATTTTAGTATGTCGTGTATATTCCGTACCTTTCTGGGCATCTAAATTTTTTATAAATGCATAAACATCTGCAGCCCAGTAATGGCTCATTAGCGGATTTACAAGGATTTAAACACCTGTTGGGTATTTGTACACATTGGGTATGCAAATTTTTAGTTATTTATTTGCGTCTTTATTACGTAAATGTATAGTTCTAGTAAGCATACAAATTCTTAGTAATATGGATGAAATGTGACGGCGTGATTTATTTTCGTGGTAAATTTTAAACTGTTTTTAATTGGCATATTTTTCTTCTGTTACATTTTGTATATAATTTTTATAGTATTAGTTGTTGATCATTACAAATTATGTTCTGCAAAAGTTAACATCTAACATACGAAAATTTTAAAAATGTAACAATTTTATTTAATTTTCTACTGTCTGTTACAACCTAACCTGACCTAACCAGTATCAATCTTTACTGAATTCTAAACGTGAGATTAGCGTAGCGATAAATGTTTAGTCTACGTTTTTAGCTTGTAGGATGAAAACAATTCACAATGCTATCCCGTAAAGCTATGCTTATCGAATCGAGTTCAAAGATTCAAGTCTAATGTTAGATATCACATCGAAATCAGGTTAGGTACTTTTTTCTTTTCAGAATAATTGCGGAACTAATAATATAATTAGACATACTGTAAACCAATTACACACAGTGAAAAGATCAAAATAATATCTCAGATATGAAGTATGCTTTAGTAAAATACATATATACGAGTTTTCTCATTCGCACGAATATTATATTAGACGTGTAAATTAATTCAATGCTTTCACAGTTTCTAACGTTTCTAAAAACACTTTCTTGTCCATTTCTATTAACGATTTAAAATTCAAATATTTTTCCGCTTCAGAAAAGAGTGGATGCTATATTTTCAAAATTATAGTAGTTATTAGTGATTACTTTGATGATTAATATATATTAGGTCAGCATTTCTCGATCTATGAGCTGCGGCCTAATTAAATTTTTAATGGGTCGTGAAATGATATGTAGTTGCTTTAAGCTGCCATTGAATGTTATCTTGCATTCTTTTGTTTATAGTTTATATAAGAGATTTTACAAAATATAATACAAACTATTCGGCGGGATAAGTGTTCTTCCCTGTGAACCCATATCACGTACTTATCGGCCTAGCAAAGAAAATATAGAATCGATTTCGAGTTACCCAAACCCCGGGAGGGTAAAAGCAGTGCAGGATATTTAGCGGACTAACGAGCTATTTACTACGTCGACTTATACAAAATTTTCGGCTTATAGCTAAACCATTATACAATCTTTCGAGGAAGAACGCGACATTCCATTTCGACCCAGAGAGAAACTGCGCATTTCAAACATTAAAGGAACACTTAGCGGTAGATTCAGTATTAGCGGTGTACAACCCCCATTTGAAAAGCGAACTCCACTGCGACGCAAGCGCCAATGGATTTGAAGCTATTTTATTACAAAAACAACCGTGTGATCTTCAAAGGCCTGTGTTCTACTTCAACAAACGAACAACGCCTCATAAAAACAAAGTACCATAGCTTTGAACTTGAGTGCTTAGCAGTGATATATGCAATTAAAAGATTCCACATCTATTTGGGCGCAATCAAATACAAGATTATTACAGTATGCGACAGCTTCCGGTTCATATTATGTAAACAAACTGTAAACCCACGAATTTATCGATGGGCACTTTTTCTTCAAAGTTATGATTATGAGACAGAACACCGACCTAACAGTAAAATGAATCACGTCGACGCGTTAAGTAGGTGTCACAATATATTAATCCTAGAACCGAACATGTTCGAGCAAATATTGACGATCAAGTAAAGTTAACACTTTAAAATTCTCAAAATCAGACAAAAATTAGAAACCTCGGAAAATACATTTTTCTAATTAAGGGAAGAATTAGTGTATAGAAAAATAAAGTCGGGAAAATTATTGTTTTACGTTCCGAAATTCTTGGAGACGAACGTTATCAGATCGTGTCACGACGATTTAGACCACGTAGGTACCGAAAAAGTCGCAAAAACTATCTGTAAAATTGACCGGTTTCCAAAGATTAAAAATAAAATAGAGAATTATATAAGTAATTGCCTGAAATGCATAGAATTCTCGAACATTGAAGGACGAAAAGAGGGTTACCTTCAAAGTATTCCGAAAGAGAACATTCCTCTCCAGGCAGTACATTATAGACCATAACAGCCCACTAGAAAGAAGCGAGCCTGGATACAAATTTATTTTTCTAGCAACAGACGTGTTTATAAAATTCGTTAAATTGTATACATGGAAATTGACAAGGGCGGAAGTAATAAAGCATCTACACCAGTGTTTCCCAACGTGGGGCCCACGCCCCACAGGGGGGCAACTTGATTGTTAGGGGGGGGCATTTCGAAAATGGCCTCGTCCAGAGTCAAAATAAATCGGATGAATATAACACAACGGGGAGATTTGAGACTGAAGCTAACTAAATTGGAACCTAACATAAAATCTCTTTGCAGAGAGCATTAAGCGCAAGGATCTCATTAAATATAAAAACGAAATACGTAGTAATAATTAAAATAACATAGAAAAATCTTTCATTAAAATTATTTGTACTTGAATTTCAGTTCTCCATTATATGTTTTAAAAATTTACTTACTGTGTTTCCTCAACAATTTCCTAGTGATTTCTCCTTAAAACCTCTCATTTATCTTTCTTCAGTGAATCATTCAATTTTTGAAAATTAGAAATTATGTATATGTTACATAGGGGACATAAGAATTTTAGAGAGGCTTAGGTAGGGCATGGCACAAAAAAGGTTGGGAAACACTGATCTACACGGATATTCTAAGAAATTACAGTAAGCCACGCAAGATTGTTAGTGATAGGGGATCCGCTTTCATGTCTCATACGTTTAAGAAATTCATAAGCGAAAGTGTTTCACATACGTTAATAGACGTAGGTACGCCCAGCGCCAACGGTCAAGTGGAACGATATAATCGTTCACTGACCCCAATGCTCCCAAAATTGTCCACAAACACAAAGAATTACTATCATGTATTGTGCTGTTATGCAGGAGGGAAGGTTGAAAAGGACTCTTGACTAACTTTAACAATCCTTTGGCACTTCACTGAGGTTTATTGTAATAGACCGACTGACAAAGATTTTCACATTTGTAATCACAGAACTTGTAAATCTTGGACGCAACATATTAAATTGACGCTCGGAGTTTTCCAAGGGTCTTTTATATCATTCGGTGGCAAAGCCCAGTCGCAGGATGGGGGTTCGCATGGGAAAAGCCACGTCGGCTGGACCAAGGACTGTTTTGACTGCCTTATGTAATCTGTTTTGCTATGTGTGACATAGGGACCAACCCAAGTATGTTGCTGTTCGATATAAATCAATTAGGCCGCATCAATGATCGATTACAACCCGATCTTGATACCCATTCCGAGATAGATCGAAACATAGAATAGCTTTGGGACGTTGCATGTAAAAGCATTAAAGAAAGTCAGGAGAGAAACGAAAGAATTTACAATCTACGACGCAAACCTAGTATTTGTCACTTACCAGACGGGTGATTATGTAATAATACGGATCCATAATGTGACCCCGGGGTTAACAAGAAACTGATACCTAAATTTAAAGATCTGTACGAAATAACAAAAATCCTAGACCACAATCGTTACGTAGTTCGAGACATGGAAGTGTTTCAAATGACCCGAACTGCGTTTTCGACGGTAGTAGGCCCTAATTAGATGAAACTATGGACTCGCTCATAATTTCGTTATCAGATCATACCATGTACATATTAGTAATATTTAATTCTGTCTTTTTTTCCCCCTTTCTACGGGTAAATATAAGTTAAGTATTAGTTAATAAGACTCGTCTCCCCCGTAACATTCCAAACAATATAAAAAAGAAAATAATTTTATTAATTTTGTCACAACGCCTGATAGCCGAGAGCGGCTATGTAGTCAGGTATGACCGTGCTATAAGTGTATGCGTATGTGGATAGGCAAGTGTAGAGACGCGTGTTGCCGCCAGAACCGTCTCGATTTGCACACTTGCGTCTAAAACCTTCTCGATGCGTCGCGTCATCTGTTTCTGGAATCGTCGTGGGTTCAGAACCGTCTGGATGGCGATCATCAGCTGATCAACCCCATTATTTAGGGCACGAGCGGAATAGCGAGGCAATTACGTTTCGGCCTGCCCAGCGAGAACATTGTATTAATAAAGCATGACCTCCAGAATAGCGTGGCGTTTTCACGTATCCCAATCTTCTTACGGTTACAAATAGAAATTAATCTGAATCGCTTTCAGGTAGAAATGTACTGACGATGAATGTTATTTTTCACATATAGAAATCACTGCTGAACATGTATAATTTTTTTCATTTATACAATATAACTCGGGTCAGTTAGGTTTTCAAAATGTTTACACTATAAACACTTAGGGTGCGGTACCATTACACAAATGTGGTGGATCACACGACAAAAGATTAAGAAATGCTGCATTAGATAATTCGGTAAAAGTTTAAACTGAAGATAATTTTTTTCAAGCTCGCCCGATCTATATTTCCTTTAATGCTAAAAAGACCTTTCATAATTATAGAAAATAAAAAAAAGAATTAAGGCAAAGTCACTAAAGTAAACTTTTACCGATAATTCATAAATACAATTCTAATTTTGTTAATAAGTAAAAATGATGTTTCAAGTAAATCATTCCTCTTATTGAATTGCCTTATATAGGCCACAAATCGCTTTGAAAAGAATCAGAATATTTTACAGCATTATTTCAATTTAAGCGAGACTTATATTAATTACACAGTGCGAAAAAATCTCAGGAACCTATACGTGCCATTACATCATATCTGCAATGTGCATTAATAGCGAAACAAGATCAGGTCGCGCGTGCTCCCTTTAAGCCCATCTTCGCTCCTCTTCTCTTTGAAATACCCAAGGGTATCTTATGGAACTTGCTATTACCGTGTAGCTAATTAATTTTATCGCGTTCATCGGTGGTTACCTGTATCTATCGACCGGCCGATATTCTGGAACTCACGCCGCAACTGCAAACGAGAGACGAACGAATACACCGACACTGTGTGTACCCTTTCAAACGTTTTGCTCTATCGGCGGGCGTAAAAAACCTACAATACGTCTATTCGTCCAAATACATCTCGCCACGACTGATTGGACTTGACATTTTCCCGATAACAACCTTACATTTAGCATCCACCTGCGCGCGATGGCGTATCTGTCGCTCGCCCGTTGACCTGGTTTTGTTACAGTATAATGAGTCGCGGGCCGCCTACCAACCTAAGACAAAACTTTTACGATGCCCCTCTGGACACCATGGCGGGGAACAACGCGTGCCCCTAACTCAGAAACTATGTTATCGACGCACCAACGTTGCATAACATTGGAGGAAGTGTAAAACTCGTGCAATACAGATACCGCTACATTCCTCGGTGAGGGAGCGGCGAGTTTACATACTTCGACCGGCCCATATCGGTGATTCGAGTTCAAAAAAGAAAAAAAAACGCGATTATTGTTTCGAATAAATAAAAAATGCATATTTAAATACATTACAGAATGAAGTTCAACAAACACTTGTTTTACAATCATTTTTAAGCAGCAACTTCCTCATGAACAGTGCTTCTCGACGTTTTTGTTGCGTGGTCCAACATATTTGTTTGTAATGGTACCGCGGTGCAAATGTATATAATGCAAAAATTTTAAAAGTATAATAAACAGGGATCATATATAAATGAAGACAATTATATATACAGAGTGTCCCAGGGTTTCTCGCAAAACTTTATCATTATGTTCTGTGATTGTAAATAAACGAGAAATGTTATACAAACATAGGCCATTTGATACCGTATTAAAAAGTTATAACAAGAATATGTAATACGAAGGGAAGTATAATGAAAGACAAGAACAAAATGTCAACTAATATAATTATTAATTATTAATACTGCATTTTAGAACGTTCAATGTTGTTATCAATATGATACCGGTGGCGTTAAAAAGTTGAATTTGTTACTTTATGAAATTCATTTTGATTTCACTCTATTTTAATGAATAAATCGGCTTATCATACTATCATTATTTTATTGTATAGAGTTTAGTTTCTTCTACAGTATGACTCTAGTTCAATGCCTTGAGACTGTATTAATGCTATTTTCATAGAAGCGCGAATAACTTTAGAATTTACCAAGAGATCATTGAAATTATTAAGAATTATTACTTTTTCATTGATCCAATATTTTCATCGTAACTTTTTAATGAAGCTTCAATAATTTATAGTTATATATCATTTTTTATAGTTATAAAATATACTGATAAAGTTTTGCAGGAAAAATCTGGGACACCCGTTGAGAAGGTTTAGACGAATTTCGATTTGTAACAAATACTCTAATTTCATATTTAACTAAGAAAAAATGAAAGACTAATGAATTTCGATAATACAAGCTGTTTTAAGTCTGAATTTCTTATATAAACTATGAACAAACTAATACACGATAATATTTCATGGCAGCTTCAAGCAACTACCATTTCGCGGTCCATTAAAAACTTAATGCGGCCCAATATTGGATCGCAACACTGGGCTGAGAAACACTGCCCATGAATGGTGCCGTTATTGTTGTATAATGCGTTATTCTTTGGAGAAAATTTGATGGGGGATTTATAGAGTTGATAACCAGTGTTATAGCATACTGACAGACACCGAAAACAGATAATCCCGAACGTGAGCAAATTGGATTCGGGTACGAAGCAACGGAGATACTTAATCCGACCATGCCAGCGGAATCACACGTGGGATTATCTAAAGTAATTCAATTAGGTTAAGATTCGTATTCAATTTCATCGCAAGGACACACTATTTACGATCCCTACATAGAAATCTACAAAATAAAGCCAGTCACACTACTACCCTAATAGGATATAGTCAGCCACAAAAGTCTACATACACCTTTAAAATTCAAATATTTAACAAATACACGTGTTTTCATCATTATGAAAATAAGAATTTAGTTATTAATTAAAATTAGGCAGTTGTCGAAACATAATGGTTTTTCCTAATTGTTTACGACAAATTATATATAAATCGAAAATACAATTTCACGAAAGTGAATGTACGTGTGTTAAAGTATACAAAATTTATTGTTATAACTGTATATATCAGTCACAAAAGTCTACATACACATTTTAAATTTCAAATATTTACGTATTCTACGAAATATTTTGGAATAATAAAAATGTCATGAAACTTCATAAAATAGAAAATCACAACTGAGGAAGTTTCCTAAAAAAAAGTTTTATGAAGCAGACTTTATTGATTGCATGAACCAAATTACTCCTGAAAGTACACAGATGTAACTTTATTTATACTAAATAGATTATAAATTATAGATGTATCAGTGGATCTAACAAAGTATATACGCAGTTATAGCAATAAGTTTAATTTGTTATAATTTGTTAAATAAGTTACAATTGTTAAAACGATCGAAACTCTTCCACTTTCCTAAATAATTGAGACTCCGAAGGTGCATAGACTTTTGCGACTGACTGTACTTTATTAGATCCTCTGATGCATCTGTTATTCTAATAGTTTGTTTAATATAAATAAAATTATGTTTTACATATCTTTAGAAGTAATTTTATTCATGTAGCCAATGATGCCCATTTTATGAAGCTTCTTCTAGGAATCTTTTTCAGTCCTAGTTTTATATTTTATTTACATATTTTAGATGTTGAATTTTAGATTTAAAATGTATATGTAGTTTTTATCTGAATAAGAATGAATATTAATTCGTTCTTTAAATGTGGTAGAAGAAAAAGGGCTCCCATACTTTGTGATATACATACATATGTAAATCAATGAACACAAAATAAGTGAGAAGCTCAAAATTAAGTTTTTTACTTACATCACTTTCATAAATACCAGCACAAATATGATTTATTTTTAAATAATTGTAATAATAAACCGCACTGTAAATGTGGTTTATTTTTTAATAGAAAACCATCTTCTTTATCAAATTACCCTATATAGGTTACGATATCGTTTAAAAAAGGTCAGGACGTTTTACCGTAACGCTCCATTTTAAACGAGGCAAGATCGGAGAGTTTCGAGCAAGCGCAGTGAGCTGATTTCCAGGTTTATTAGCCTGAAATCGAGCAACTGAATTACGGTGATTTCATCATGTCAGACGCTCAGGTAAAAAATTTCATTAGTCTGCAATTTCTCGAGAAGAAAACAAATTTCACTTATGAAACTCGTTAACATTATCATAGAAGACCAACTACGATGTAACTATGAGGAACAACCAATGACCCTCATTAAACTAAGGTCGCAAAATTTTCCCATAAAATTTTATCTCTGTCGATATGGGACAGGTGAAATGCCAACGACTCGCATGGGATGCCGTCAAGCTAATAAATACGCAAAACGAACACAACGCGCTACCTACTTAAAGTGAATGCGAGAGGAGTGAATTAATCTCTCCTTTCTCATAAGAGACCATAATCTAAGCTTGTGAAAGCTACGACTTTTCCCTCTGCGATTTTCTTCTTTATCATCGATTGCAAATCACGCGTAGTATCATAGCTAGACTACGAATTTTTATGCATATTTATATTATTGACAAAACTAAAAAAATGGAACCTAATTGGGTGGTTACTCCACCCTCGAAATACGGTAATTTGTACTTTATTTTACATATTTTTGCATGTTATTTGCATTTTATCTTTTGCACACTTCAATTTCCCACAGATGCATAAAAATGCACACAAAAAGAATAAACCTATCATCAAATGTATTTTTCTGTCACGCGGTCTGAGGAGCAGAGTTGGACATACGCATTTGATTCGAATGACATTTCGAATAAATTGTTCGAATAAAATTTTGTTACATGTTTCGTAGTCTTAGTGTTAACTATTATCTTGTTTCAAATATATTTCACTAATACTTCCACTTCGAAGACTACTCGAATAGAATGAATGTTAGTCGAAAAATTTATTCGAAATGTTATTTGAATAAAATTTTATTTGAATAAGGCCCAACTCTGCCTGGGCGCTACGTAACATCCGTTACCATTTTCATTTTTACCTTTTCGATTACGTAAAATCTATAGCTTTAAGTTTCTTTTTACATTTTCCATACTAAAATACTTTAGAAGTAGTTACATTTCTTTTCAAGAAATAAAAAGGAAGATATTCTTTGGAAAACTCAGATTTTTTTAGATGACAGTATTTTAAACCATGTAAAACGAAATCTAATGCAACCCTGCTATCATTTGTAGTAATGTCAATTATCATTGGTAATAAGATTGTTACCGAGAGATACATGAATATTTTATTGCACGTAAACAACGGACACAAGTATTCTCGACGATGCTTTCATTGTCACGACGAATCAATTTTTACATTCCTTGAACTATTTTACTGTCGCTGCACTACCGGTGTGTCACGTGGTCACGCTTTCCAACGTCCAAGAACATCGATTAAAAAAGACAAAACTGCAGATTGCACAATTGCCGCATTATTTCGTGAAAAGGAGTTTCACAACGCTGAAGGAAAGTATGTTGGAGAAGAACGGTGATATACGCGTACAAGCCTCCACACGTGAAATTCACCATTTAAGAGGCGATAACCTATAGTAATGTGTAATGTAAACGCACCACCACGGGTGCGTAACAGGTAGCGCTTACGTCCCGTTACCAAGATTCCTCGAGTCTTTGACATGCGGATGTGCCGTACGCGAAAAACCAATAATCCAAACACCGGATAAAACTGTTACAGGCACAGTATTTCAGTGTTGTTTCTCTGTCCTAGAGGCGAGAACAATTAGTAACGATTAGAATGTTTCTTCGCTCGCGACCATGGCGCTGAGTGAGACAATTTCACGGGTGCAATGCGACGAAGTGCATGCGTGCATTCCACGATATCTGGAGAGAGAGAAAGAGAGCGCTCAAGACAGAGGGAGAGAGAAAGACGGAGGAGAAAGAGGGACGATCGAAACTTAGAGACTCTGTAATCTGTATCCGTGAGACGATGGCATACCGTGCCACACCATTTTTAGTCGTCTCGCACTCTTTTCCTCCTCCCTTTCCTTTCGTCTCTTTGACCCCTTTCTCTGACCACGGTAAACGAACGTGACGTAATATGGCATTAACATTTCAGAGAGCTGCCGGTTCGTTAACCTGCCGATAATATCGGGTCCCTCGCGCTTCTCTCTCTTTTTTGGGGTCACCTCTCAAAAATATTCAAATTCGTATAACAAACGAATTTTATATAATAACTACACTGTTACAAAAAGTTCTAAGCCAATAATATAATTAAGTAGGTTTAGAAAAGAGACTGGATAGAAGTTTCTAATTACTATACAATTCTGTATAGCAACTTTGCACCAGTTTCTGCACAGTGAAGAAAATACTTTCACATAAACATTTTTAGGCGTTCGAAATATGTCGATCCTATTTTAGAGATCTACAAACTACAATTAAAAAGGAATCTCCGTGATCTACATAATTGGAAATGTACATGTACGTAAATGTTACAGTAAATGTATACACTTACTAACTAATGTATACAAATACTAGTTTGGCCAGTACCCAACCTGAATTTAATTTGTATTTTAGATACTTTTAAGCATCACTTTTGCTAAAATTCTGCGTCAATGCATACATTGACTAGTACATGTATATATTTACTAAGTCCTACACTTTTACTCTGTTATATACCTAGAATTGTACAACGAGGTTCATGATTGATGGGTTAATACACGTGGCACACAGTTTGCACAAAAAGCTTGAAAGTTAGACATCTATTTGTCTAATTTACTAGTGTTTCAAGGTCGCATCAGGTTATGTATCCATAAGAAATAAATATGGCGGAATGTCAGACTTACGAGGAACGCAAAAGGATGTTTCTGAAAAATATAAGGGGTGTCGTGTAAACAATAACCCTTTCTGTCATTTATGTTTATCGCATTCAGCGCTCCACTTATACATATCCTGAAGGGTAGGTCATGAATGTTTATAAACGAATCACGTATCGATACTCGAATTCCGTGTAAATATATGATCGTAATTCTCATATGATCTAATGTCAATTATCGTAAAATAATTTCTCGGTTAACAACAATTTACGAACACAAACACCACAAGATAGTTAGGTACGGTCAAAATTGAAAAAGTGGGAGTGTATGCACGGAATAGATGAAGAGAGGTGTAAGGAGCCATTTTTACAGAAGAGTCCACTAAATGTACCGTTGAATAAAATTACACGTACCGCTTTGCCTGCTAGACCAACGAATCCAGCCAGCACTCGACTTCCCTTCTCGTCCGATGGACTGTCATTTGTGATGAAGGTTCATACGCGTGTCAAACACTGCGACGATTGATGCACACTACACCTGAGGCCGTTACTCGGCCAATTTTTCGTACGTATGACCCGGACACACGTCTCCTTTAGTTGCCACAAAGAGACCATGCAATTTCAACGCATAATCTTGACGGTGAACGACAACGACAACGACAACGACAACGAAAGCGACGACGATGATATTAAGTCGTCGCTGATTGCCACTCGCGCACGCACTCACGGCAATAGGATGTATGTTTACACGGCACCGCACTGTCTCTTTCTCACACTCTCGTTTGTCCACACAAAACTCTTCCCTCCCCGAGACGATACACCCTTTGTGGCTAGATTGCCTCCTCCTTTTCGAGCTGTCTCCTCACTGTTTCTCTCTTTTCGGCACCCCACCCACCCACTGCACACCCTCTGGCCCTTCGATCCAACCGTATGAAGAGGAAAAGCAATATTTCCCTGCTCCTTCCTCGATGTAGTGGCCCGACACACTTCTACCTTCTTCTCTCTTTTGCTATTTCGTTCCGTTCTCTATCTCTCTTTCTCTCTTTGTCTCTTTTCGTTCGCCCCTCTGTTTTCTCTTTCTCTGCCAGCGTTCCCGTGTGCTCGTCTCTCACCGTCGACTGCCTCGTCGCTCTTCTTCTTCGTTCCACGGACCCGACCAACCCTTCCGATCGCGTGCACGCCACGCACGCTCCACTGAACACTCGCGACCGGTACTCACACTCTCACGGAATTTAATTTTTCTTCAGCGATTAGATAAAACCGACGGACACCGCGAGCGTCGACGACAGACGCGCTCGCGACACCGTGACACGGGAAAGCTGAGAAAACGTACTCACCAAACTCGAGCAACAAATACTTGCGTCGCGTCTGCACATTCACGCTGCCGCCACCTGCTGACGTACGCGGCATACTTCTGGCGCCGCGCAAACGCGCGAACATTTAAACCGTTTAAACTTATTTTCCAGAATGTCAGAGTATTTACGAAGTATAGAATAGACTACTCATTCGCACATAGAATCATGGGGAGGCCACCTGGCCACTGAGTAACTTCAAAGGCGAAACTCCGCCCACTTTGTGTCTCTGTTTTTCTTTCTGCGCATGCGTCACTTATGGTGTGCGCCTTGAAAGGAGCTGTCACACTATGGTGTGCGCTATGAAGGGAGCTGCAAAATTATGGTGTGCACCATGAAAGGAGCTGCAAAATTATGATGTGCTTCATGAAGGGAGCTGCAAAAGCAATGGTGTGCACTATGAAGAAAACCGCAAAATACTGCGCATGCGTTAGAATATTGTGCATCATGAATTCAAAATACTGCTAAGGATCTTTCCACGCTAAATTGATCATTTTTGTACTCGATCTCTGCGATTTCATTCAAATTGAAATATGTGATAGTATATGCGCAAAGGAGGGGGGGGGGGGGGGGGGTTAAGTAATCATTTTGCTGGTTTCGAAATTATTTAATTCTTCAACGACGGAGCAGTTTTCTGTTCCTCTTATGCGGATTGAAGAGATTTCTGCATTTAAAGAGATAAGTGGATTATTCCAGTAATGTAATTCAATATGCCGTAACTTAAAACATAGAGATTGACAGTGCGTCAACATACTCGCGAATGAATGGTTCTTCTACCTTAATAATTATTCAATTATTCCCATACAAAGAAATTAGGATCCATACGGTGCATAGACTTTGTTTATTGCAGAAGACGTTATGTTTACGTATTTTATGATGTCCATGAATAAGCTATGAAGAATTTTAAGGTATGTAATAAAAGTTGCTCACGTTATGGACCTGGAAATTTAATAAGTGTCCGCAACTGGCGGGTTATTGTCATCTATAATACAAATGTCACTTGGGTTTTTCTATTTTATAGGACAGAGCGGTTAGCCGCGCGCAACTGAAAAATCATTATCATATTGCTCCTTCTATTGTAATACATATAAAGTATATTAACTAAAAGCTACTTTCTAAGCTTTTTATATTCAAATATTGCCGCTCCCTTCGCTGTTTCACCAATGCATTTCTATCCCTTTCTACCCTACAACCAATATAAAGAGACCCAAATAAATCCATCCAGAAATGTGGCAACGCTGTCTGTATGGCGTGCGGAAAGCGAGAACACGAACATCAAAGGTGCGGACAATAAATTTCGCCTCTGTAGTTACTCTGTGACCTGGCCCCCTTACCATTTTAGTGTAACATGCGATATTACCAGTTGAGACTAGAATAAGGCAACAGCGCTCTTAAAACGGTGGGAATTATACTAAGTATTGCGATAAAAAACCACAGACGAGACAGAGTATAGACACAGACGAGGTACAGAATAGACCACTCATCTTATGGGACTTCGTGTCACATGCTCTGAAATACCGACCTCGAAAAAAATTCGAGTGTTTCATACGCCCTCTGCGTTTTAATGCGGTGAGTGTAACAACTATCTGTGGAAATGTCGCTGACGACGGTAAAGTCAACAGACTCAAGTAGATCGTTCTCTTTCGCGTCACGAAGAAATCTGTTTCACCACTATACACGGTGTCGCATTTAAATAAATCTATTTAAAAATTTTGTAAACTGCGAATGATGCCAAAAACTGTTTCAGACAAATATCGAATAGTTTCAAAGAGTACACAATTTAATAACAGTGATTTTTTCCAAGTAGATGCAAACAAATTGTGGAGATTATATGCACACTCTGTGCGTATAAAAGAAATATAATTATGATTTATTGTCTTACATTTTGTAATACTTCCCAATAATGTTATCAATGCATAGATAAAATTTTTCTTGTAAAAGATAAGCAAAAATCCGAGCTCACTTAATTAATTTTAATTTCTTTGCACGTCTGGAATGTATATTTACAATGTAGCTATCAACTTACAAAATTAATTACGTTACTGTAATATCATAATTATATGCTCCGAACCATTATTGCAGAAGAAAACTCAAACTTCTAATAAATTTCTAGAAGCATATAATAAAAAATATAAAAGTATGAAATTAAAATATAAATAGTTTCAAATGTAATTCCTATAACTCTAATTTATTATGCTTGTAAGGCCATTGTGTTAGAAATATAAAAATATCACTTGCAAATTTGTTTAAGATTCATCTACCAGAATATATTATCTAAGTTATGCCGCCTCAATGCAAGGCTCGTTCTTCAACATCTAGGAAAAAGTAAGCAGAGGTATACTTACGCAGTTTTGATAAATGCGGTTTTTTTGTGATCTTTGTAGTCACCGCGACTGTGAAGAATCACAAAAATTACAATATACTTTCATGAAATATAACTAACATATGTACACACTATATAATAAATTCACTACAAATTTTTATGCGTTTATAGGAACTTTAAATGTTTGAAAGAATGGAGAATACGCGTAATATGCAAAAATATATAAAATATTCAAAGCGCAGTATATTTTATAATATTTAAAAGATGAAGGAAATTCTATTTAGGCAACACCTGGGTATATATTTATATTAGGATTGCCTATTCGATTTTTATGAAATTGAAATATGTTATAAAATTCAACATTTTGAGAAACTTTTTCCGATTTGTGCCTATGATCGGCATTAAAGGATAGATCCTCGAGTTCTGGGAATTTTAGAATAACATTATTCTTTTCTTAACATACATTTGCTAGTAAATATATAAAATGCAACACATGTTTAACATTTTTAAACAATAGTATGCGGCTCCACAGTGAGGTAGGCGGTATTTCCTAATAATCGGAAGCTTATGTGTCATGAAATAGTAGTGGTTCTAACTTAGAAGTTTAGAAATATTAGCAAAAATATATTAGTATAATTGCATTGTAGGGACTTGGCCGTGTGTGATGTGCGTGTACGAAGTGTGACTGGTAAACGGACTGCAATAAGAGCAGATTTC
Source organism: Eucera pruinosa (assembly GCA_028830335.1). Classification (NCBI taxonomy): domain Eukaryota; kingdom Metazoa; phylum Arthropoda; class Insecta; order Hymenoptera; family Apidae; genus Eucera; species Eucera pruinosa. The sequence goes on along the minus strand of JAMYCR010000015.1, from coordinate 3,910,244 downwards.
TTGTGGATTAGGGCAAAGAAAGGAGTAGGATAGGGTGTAGGAGAGAAAAGAGAATAGTAGGGAACAGTGATAGTAGAGATGAAGGAGGAGGTGCGAAATTTAGGGAAAGATTAGCGTTAGGGCAGAACCGGTTTGTATTAGAGGTTAGGATGGCGGACGCGCGAAGGTCAGCGGAATCTAAGGACGGGAGAGATAGGTCGGTAAGGAAGAGCCCTGTGCCAGCTGAGAAAACGGAGGTTACAGGTAGACCGCTAGGGGTAGGAAAAACATCAGGTAAGGAAGAGAAAAAGAATGTGATGGAAAGATACATGGTAACGAGAAAAGAGGAAAGGCGGTCGGAGAGAGAGGAGTTAGGGACGTCGAGGGAGGTACAGAGATATAAGGGAGGTGAGAGGAGCAGAGAGCTGTTGATGGAGGAAAAGGAAGAACCAGAATTGGGAAAAGAGAGCTGGATGTTAATGGAAATGATGGGAGAAATGAGAGCAGACATGAAAGAAATGAGAGAAGAGGCTCAGAGCACCAAAAGGGAACTGATGAGAGAATGGAAGGAGAGAGAGGACAGATAGGAGGCGGAGAAGAGGGAAATGCTTGACAGAATGGTAGTAGTAGAGAATAAGGTAGAAGACTTGCTTAGAAAAGGTAGGGTAAGCGGGAAAGACGCAGCGGATGAAGAAAGGGTAGAAAGCAAGCTAAAGGAGGTAAGGCAAAAACTCTAGAGGCTGGAATCAAGACAGGCAGAGGGCGTAATTGCTGAAAAAATAAACAGGTTAGATAGAGTACTAGAGGCCCAGGAGAAGAAGGAAAGACGGAAGAACATAATCATAAAAGGCCTGGATACAAGCGAACAAGGAATTAAGCAGGAAGTGGAAGAATTCTTAGAGAGGGAGCTGAAAATTGGAGGAAAGCTGGAGTGGGCAAGAAATGTGGGAGGGAGGAGAGGGAAGGTAATATTGGCACGGGTAAAGGACGAGGAGATAAAGGAGGAAATAATGAAGAAAAAAAGTGGGTTATCAGGACGAAAGGTTTTCATGAATCATGATCTCACTAAACGGGAAAGGGAGATACAATGAGAGTTAGTGGAAATGATGAGAGTAGAGAAAAGTAACGGGCGTAAAACTAAAGTCGGGTACCAGAAGATATGGATTGAAGGGGAGTGAATAAGATGGCAGGATTTGGGGAAGAAAAACGGAAGGACGAATTTTTAATACAGCCCAAGGTACAGAAGTGGAGAGCAAGTGAGGACGGCAAAGTAGTGAAGCAGAATGAAAAGATGCTGTTCTGGAATGTGGCGGGGTTATGGGGAAAAGATGAAGAGTTTTGGGAGTACATAAAAGGCTTTCAATTTGTGGGGTTGGTAGAGACGTAGATTGAGGAAAGTACTTGGGCCAAATTAAAGGATAAGCTACCACGAGAATACGTGTGGAAGTGCCAACCAGCAACTAGAGAGAAGAAAAGAGGTAGGGCGAAAGGCGGCATAATATCAGGAGTAAGGAAAGAATGGGCTACAGAGGAGGCGGAATTCGAAAGTCTCGGAATAGTTCAGAGGAAGGTCAGGATACAAGGAAGGATATGGGAAGTCTGGACCACATATTGTGGAGAAGGGATAGGTAAATGGGAGCAAGCGGTGAACGCCTTAATGTAGGAGGAGGAAGATGAGGAGTTGATTATCGGCGGGGATTGGAACGCAAGAATAGGAAGAAAAGGCGGAATGCCTAGGGAAGAATAAGAAGAGGAAGAGATGGTAAGAAGCTCCAGAGATAAAACAGTTAACGCAGAAGGAGAGAAAATGCTAAAGATAGTAGAGGAACGGGGCTGGCTCATCCTGAACGGGCAGACAGAGGGAGATGAAGGCGGAGAATTTACGTACGTTGCAGGAAGAGGGGCATCGGTAATAGATTATGTAGTTACGAATTCGATGACGAAGCAAAATATTAAGGGGTTTAAAGTGGAGGAAAGGATAGACTCGGACCATTTACCACTGAGGGTCGAGCTAGAGGGAACGATAAAGGTGGAAGAACTGGGGCAAGGATATAGGAAGAAAGTGTTAGTCCGATGGGATGAAGAGGCGTTAAACAAGTATAGGGAAATATTAGAAGGAAGGGAACTCTATGGCGAAGAGGTTGAGGAGAGCTGGCAGGTGTTGAGGGAGACAGTGTGGGGCGGGCTAGTTAAAAAGGAAATAATAACAAGAAAGAATAAGTTGGGGGAAAACAGATGGTGGGATAAAGAATGTAAAAGTCGTAAGAGATGCGTAAAGAAGGCATACAGGGGTTGGAAAAGTGGAAAGATATCGAAGGAGCAATACCTGCAAGAAAGGAGAAGGCTGAGGGTGCTGATAGATAAGAAAAAGGAAGAGTTGAAAGAAAAAACCTGGGAAGAGGTGAGAAAGATAAAGACACAGACAGAGATATGGAAATTCATTAATAAGGAGAGAAGAAGAAGAGAAATGGGAACGCAAATATCGAAAGAGGGATGGCTGAACCATTTTATTATGGAATTGGAAGGAGTCAAACAGAGAAATGTAGGCGTAATAAGAGAGGAATGCGAAACGGAGGAGGAAGAACAGATGATCACAGACGAAAAAATCGAGAAGCAGCTGAAAGGGCTAAGGAAAGGGAAAGCAGCGGGCATAGATGAGATACAGACAGAAGCATGGGCTTATTGCGGAGGGAATGTGAAGAAGAAGCTGTTTAAACTAATAAAGGATATTTGGAAGTGGAAGGGTTTCCCAAATGAATGGAGGCAAGCGGTAATTATGCCATTGCATAAGAAAGGTGATACAAACATTGCAAGCAACTACAGGGCAATTACACTGCTGTGCACGGCTTACAAGCTGTAGGCAGCGGTGCTAAACGAAAGGCTAAGGGCGGACATAGAGCTGAAGGGGATTATAGACGACATAGGAGTACTACGGACAATATTTACATCTTGCAGCATGTAGTAGAGAGGGAGACCAGAAAGAAAGGAGGGAAGGTTTTCGCCTTCTTTGTGGATCTGAGGGCTGCGTTCGACAGTGTACTTAGGGACAAGCTGTGCGATGTAATGAAGAAGAAAGGTATAAGGAAAGGTTTAGTGGAGAGAATTAAAAAAATTTATTACGAAGTAATAAACGTGGTGAAGGTAGGAGAGGAAACAACTCTGGAATTTTGGACCATGAAAGGAGTCCGACAAGGTTGCTGCCTGAGCCCCACACTGTTCTCGCTTTACATCGCGGACTTGGAAGAGACGCTCCTGAAAACGATAGGAACAGGAATGAAGATAGGTAACAGGAGATTCTGCTCACTGGCCTACGCGGACGACGTGGTACTGGTCGCGAAAACGGAAGGAGATTGTAAATTGCTAACGAGAAAACTGGAGGCTTATCTGGACGAAAAAGCATTGACTCTGAATGTAGCTAAATCCAAATTGATGGTTTTTGGGAAAAGAAGAGGAAAGCAGAAAAAGACGATATGGGGATGGAAAGGAAAGTTAGTAGAAGTAGTTAAGGAATTTACATACCTGGGGGTAAGGTTCCAAAGGAATGGGGATTGGAAAGCTCACATAAGGGAACGAGTGAAGAGGGAGGTACTAACGATGAAGGAGGTGGGGGGGGGGGGGGGGGAGGAGAAAGAATCATGAAAGATGACTTTGGTAAGAGAATATTCATGTTCAATACCCTGGTGTCAAGTGGGTTGTTGTAGGGAGCTGAAATGTTTGGCCGGAAGGAGTGGGAAAGCCTGGATAGAGTACAAATAAGATACATTAAGTGGTGTTTAGGACTCCATAGATGTATGCCCTGGTATTTAGTATTAGACGAAACCAAAATAGATAAGTTAAAGGTTAGAGCAGGAGAGAGGGCGATGAAGTATGATAAAAAAATTAGAGGTATGGACGACCAAAGACTAGTTAAAGAGTGCTAGAAGGAGAAGGTAGTAAGTAAGTTAGAGATAAGTAGCAGTTTAGATAGGGTAGAATATTTGAGGAGAAATGGCCTTAGCCAGGAGGGTTTAGAGGCCCTGTACGAAGAGAACAGAGTAAACGAGACACAGATTCGTGAGAAGTTGACAGAGAGAGACAGGGAGATACAGCTACAGGTGCAATATGAGAGGATTGCCGCCTCCAGATATAATAATAGATTTAAGTACATAAGATATACCATGAGACCGGAATACCTAGTCAAGAAAGGGAGTAAGGCAAGTCAGTGTATATTAGCCAGAGTAAGATGTGGGAATCTGCAAGAGTATAACAGGTATTGGCTAATAGAAGAAGACAGAGTATGCAAGCTATGCGAGCGGGGACCCGGTACATTAAAACATCTGATAGAAGAGTTCGAGGAAGTAGAGAGAATAGAATATAGTCTTGAACAAGTGGTGGAGGGAAGAACCAACAAGAACGTGGTTAAATGGCTTACGGAGGTAGAAAAAAGGAAAGAGAAGAGGGTGAAGGAGCGTAGGTAATAAGGGAGCGGAGGGATGAATGTGACTGAATGTATGTAGTTTTGTAAGCCAAGTCCATTTCTGGGCCGAAGAACCGAAATAAACTATTATTATTATTAATTCCATTGTATTCTGCCCATACGTACAATAGCAATGAGGACACCACTAATAATGCAGTCGCATTGTGCCACAAACGGAGTGCCACTTCGCGACGAGATGAAAAATAAGCAAACCAAATCCGCCGGCGAGCGAAACGTCTGATGCGTTGGCTGGCTGTGCACGCATTGTGTACATATACATACATATATATACATACACATACAACATGCAATGTAGTTGTACTAATATGTTTTTGTTAATATCTTGGAACCTATACAAGAACCCTGTTACTACCATTGTAATTAGTATTTATTTAGAAAAAAGGGGGTCTTACCGATTTGGATGATTTTTTAATATGTTGTAGATGTTACGTGTGGGTAATATTTGAAAATATTATTTCGTTCACTGGAATTTCTTCCAGCTCTCGTCTAGAAAGGAACATGAAAAGACGCACTGTTTAGAGTTATCTCCCCCGATACGAGGGAACTTGTCCCCCGGATTGCTGGAAGCAGAACTGACTCAACGTCTAACCCCTTCATACATTTCCTTATATGGAAATCTTAAAGAATTCCTCGCTCGATTTCGGTGTATATAAACCCCGGAAATCTAAGCCTCGTGGGCAGTACCAAGCAAGAAGTCAGGACGTTACTCTGCTTCGCGTACGTTTGAGAATCGTCTGTTCCAGCAAGATCGGGCGCAAGTTCCCTTTCGGACCAACATTAAACCATATAGGATCCTCGAGTCGGTATAAATCCTATTACGGCAACTTCTACAATCGTTTCTCGAATCAAACCCCCGCATTGCCAGTGCGTCAAAACCGAGCATCAAATAGGTAATATATTTTAACTTCTCAACACTCTACATTCGCGACACTGACAATTGTATAACACTATTCAGTAATATATTGTTCATTGCCCGTGATAACTTAAGAGTCGTTAATTGAACCCAACCTTCAATATCATAATCCAAATTGAAGTAACGATCCCACACGATACAGCTTTACCGCTCGAGCTGTATCGATATATTAAATAATTACTAGTTACGAGGCCTTTACTAACAATCCTTGCGACTCCCTGGTTTCGCATCAGGTTCGTTCGCAACAATCTATATCCAAATTAAAGCTCATTCCAACCTTAGTGGCTCCCCGATTTCGCATCGGGTTCGTCCACGCAACTCGCCCATCCTAGCGGCTCCCTGATTTCGCATCAGGTTCGTCCGCATCCTAGCAGCTCCCCGATTTCGCATCGGGTTCGTCTGTGAAATTACCAACCTCCCAGCAGCTCCCCGATTTCGCATCGGGTTCGTCTGCAACGTTGTACCAATCTCCTAGCAGCTCCCGGATTTCGCATCGGGTTCGTCTGCGCCTTCACCCTCCTAGTGGCTCCCCGATTTCGCATCGGGTTCGTCCACGACGTTTCAACCTCCTGCGGCTCCCCGATTTCGCATCGGGTTCGTCCGCGCTTAAACCACACTCCTAGATGCTCCCCGATTTCGCATCGGGTTCGTCCTCGTCGTCAATAATCCTAGCGACTCCCTGGCTTCGCGTCAGGTTCGTTCGCGCACCAAGCTAACAAATTCATACCGTATTCCTAAACAAAACTCCGCCGGCCTCTCGCGCTGCTCGCGGCCCGGGCTCGTAACATACAAATCAACATTTTAAACAACTTTTTCCTATACATATAACCATCGCTCGGTCTTAATTTCCGAGATTTTATTCGAAGGATGATCGGTACTACACATTCAATTCTTTTCACAAGTACGCGTCCGTGGCAGCGTATGCGAAAATATTTGAACGTTGATTGCCCACTGTTTCTTTAAACGCATCGAGGCGGCCTGCAACGGACGTGTATAATGGGAGTGCTTCCGAACTCGATTCGGGTAGCCGGCTGTCTCATGGCGGCCGGAATAATAATCCGGCCCGAACCTTACTCAAATCGAACTCCTCTATCTAGTAACTAATTTAATGAAATTTAGGTTAGTGCCGAAGTATTCATTCCGGCCGCCGTGAGGGGGTCTGCCACACATTCATTTCTGTTTTAATGATCTTTATTGATATTATCCAAAGTTGTCAACATTTCAGTCATTATTTCAAAAATGTTTTTTACACATTGTATAATGTTCGTCGCTGGCTGCTACGCTGTTATATATATTAACGATAGACAGTTGCCGATCAAACACTTACGCATACGCTCCCACGGACACGTACGTATAGGCAGAATTCAATGTAGTAGTACCGATCTCTTTTGAAACTTTCGGAAACGGAGGCCGAGCGACGGTTATATGTATAGGAAAAAGTTGTTCAAAATGTTGATTTTTATAACATACTCGAAAATCATCGAAATCGGTGAGACTCCCCCTATTGTATCAATCATCAATATATTATTCAGGCATATCTTTCGATTAATATCATCCCCATTCCCTCCTCTTTGTCCCAATAACTAAACTTTTACCCAATCTATAACTATGTATGTATTTGTGGTAGAAGTGAGAAGGGATGTCTCAAAATTACGCGAGTCTTTATTAACGCGATACATCAATGTTCGGAACCCCCGCGTATTTCGAGGGACAACTGTACATTGTATATTGTGTCGTTCAACTTCTGGTTTGCACCTTAGTGATCATACATGATCCATGAGTGATGTGGGTGCCCGATGCATACACATACAATGTTTTATCGCCAAGATTTTGCGGCCGGGCCCAAGTCCGCTGAGGACACGAAACTCAAACCTCGTCTAATCTCTGTCATCAGAGAGGTCAACGAGCGAAAGACAAAGTGAGAATGAGAATCCGAGCATTCGAAGAAGTTTAAATGCCCATGTATCGCTGCGCTAATGCAATGCAAACTTAAAAGCTTTTTATTTTTTTATCTTTCTTTAAGGTAATTTATTTATCATATTAATGCAATTTTTTTTTTATTAAAATGAAACCAAACATGATATAATTCGGACCACTTTTATTTAATATTTATGGAATAATTACGCTGTTTTGTAGATTCTGACAAATTGCAGAAATGAATTATTTCTAGAAGAGTACATAATTTAATAACATAATGGCATTGGATATGATGTACTCACTTAAAGTATACAATATATAAGTTTTTCAAAAGCAGCTGATATGTGCAATACATGGACTACGCACTTTACTCCTTGTAGCTTTCTTTTACTCTATACAATACATCTGTTCCAGCGATTTACTTCTTTTCTATATCCTACTTCTCTTATCTCCTCTATTAATACAATATTTTTACATTTGAATATGTAAGTGTAATCCATACTATATTGTATTTGGTCTTATTTTAACAAGAAAAGTTTCACGAATATGTTAAAAGAAATTTTTTTATCCTATACTAACGTATCCATGCATTGAATGTGGATTTAAACCGCTTGGCTCTGATCACAGGCGAGCCGAACTTACTTCACTGGTCGTGAATCGTGGTTCCAAGAGAGGTATTCCTCACGGCCTTCTCTGGTGTAGGGTAGAACACGAGAAATTTGGCAACGCTGTCACCAGTCTTACGACGACTGATCAGACTGATGATTTTTATGTTTGCGGTGCTGTGATACGTACAATGTATGTTTCGGCTGTTGTGTAGCGATGGACGTTGAGCCCCCCCCCCCCCCCCATGGGAGTTAGGGCTGAACTCGACGTATTTATCCGCAGAATCGCTACGATATATGTATATATACATATCGAATTATATACATACATATTAAACAAATCTTACACGCTGAAAACAAGCTCTCTTTGCAATTCCGATACGAACCTGTTCAGCTGCATGAAAGCATTCACCCTAATAAATCGCCATAGTGCCTAATTTAAAGCACAGCATACTACTTGTAAAGAAGAATCGATGTGACATTGTTGCAGTCTAGGTCATTCACATTTGTTATTACATCACAGAGTCCTAAACGTAGCTGTGATTAATAGTAACCGTTCATCCAACATGAACGAGTAATGGTAAAAAATTGTTACATGAAGACAAAAGTTTCAATTTCCATAATATTTATTTTCGCGTTACGAAAACGATATTAAGGGAATATTACATATTCATATAACTTATACTTGTTTTACTGGTAAACAGTATTGAAGGAACTCAAAAGTTTAACTCGAAAATTATTTGTATTTTACAGTTACTCATCTATTAGGACTCAAAATTTTGAAACCACTTTAATATAGTTACTATACGCGGGATGCGATTTTTGGCTCTCATTCATTTATGCTGAGCTTCGGCAGTTTTTTTGTGCTATGTAAAGGTTTATTTACAGCTCGTTCACACAATACGGTTTTTGACCAACTCGGTTATTTTACCACATCAACATTAACCGAAAACGGTGTCCACACACTTCCATGTCTCCACAGAAAATTTAATTTTCATGCGTATATATAATACTTACTAAATTGGTTGCCATGCTGACTCGTTCTCAGTTTTATCTTTAGATAAATGTAATGACTATGTACTAATTTTAAATTACGTTTTTTAATGTACTTAGCTCGAACTTTACCATATACATAATGAATATGTTGTTTGGATACCTATATGAGTTTGTTATTGCCGAGTATAATTGCACTTTATGGTATACATGATACAGGTACTGTGGAGCTGTAGAGAGGGGATAGAATAGGAAAATGGAAGGGTGTTGCGTTTCGTCCTGGGCCTGCTAGTGGACTCGCCAGTAAGGCTACCTAGCAGGCCCCTTTTTTTTTTTTTTTTTTTTTTTTTAATGAGCGTTTATTGTGCCAATAATAATAACAAAGTATATACAAGGGTGGTACAATAAACTAAAAAAACGCACAAATAGTTATCATAATTACACGGAGTACTTAGGTCTAGATTAATGGCTCTGATATTGAGCACTCGCAATCTATCATTTACAGGCTATTTAGTATTGCACTTATTGCTACGAAACTAATGATACTAGAGAACTTAAGAATTAAAACTTAAACAATATAGGAGCTAAACTTATTTGTAAAATATGGCACGCTAGAATACAAATTGTCTTTGGTGGATGTGAGGTAGTAGAAGAAGAAGAAGAAGAAGAAGAAGAAGAAAAAGAAAAAGAAGAAGAGAAGAAGGGGACTTTGTTGTGCAAGATTGCACTATGCGATGCTACTTGAGCTATAATAACTAAATATAAGTATGTACAGGAGTCTTAATATAAAATAACCTGGCATCTTAAAACTAAGAAGGTATATAGTGTGTTTAGTTACAACCATGAGGAGTGACTACACTTTTTTTTTCCAGGTGTTATAGCCACCAGTATTTTTTTGTGTTATTTCTATGCATATCGTTTTTGTCGATGTTGGATAGTTTTGACATGAAACGCATTTTATTATTGTCATTTGTGATGTTTTTATTATACGCTATTGTTTTATCGGAGAGTTTTCTAAAATAATGATAAATTATTGGTAAATTATCTTTATTTTGGATTAGCCCTTGTGTATCAAGGTGTAAAAATGCTTCTGGCGGAATAAGTCCTGTGGATTTTGTAAAGTCGTAGTAGCCTGGGTTTGGGTATGTTGTGTGGTAAATTATACTATTGCACTTGACATTTCTCGTGTTAGCCCAGTGGTTTCTTATTAATTTCAGAATGAATAAATCTATTCGTATTATTTTCGCTTTGTCGTATAATTTGTTATTTCTGATGTGCTTTTTGTAATTTGATTCTGGTGACCTATACGCATCTAAGCAGACTCTGAGGCACTTTCTTTCGAATTTCCTTAGTTTTTCCATAGAATTTGCGCTTATGTTAAACCATATGGGAGAGGCGTAGGTAAGGATGGGTCGGATCAATAATTTGTACATTAGGAGTTTGACAGATTTTTTTAAGTCTTTGGCATAAAATAATAAAAAAAAAAAAAAAAACGCTTTTTGTGCTTTCTCTATTTGGGTATTGACGTGTTCGTCGAAATTTAGCCTAAAATCTATGTGAATTCCTAGGTAGCGTACTATTGGCTTATGTGTAATTTTTATGTTGTTATTGCTATTTTCGGTAATGAAGAAGTTTTTTGAGTTGATTCTAACGTCTGATTCTATTTTAATTCGAGAGTTGATGTTTGGCCTAAATAGAATTGTTTCACATTTTTTTGGATTTATTTTTAACTTCCAATTGGATAGATAATTTTCAATTTTATAAAACAGATTCTGCAGTTCGGATTTGATTATTTTTGGCTTCTTATGTTTTACGTATATTAGCAGGTCGTCGGCGAAAGCTATGGCGAATTTATTCTGGTCGTTGTTTAGGCCGAACATCCTTAATATGTCGCTTAAATAGATATTGAATAATATGGGAGAATTCACTGTTCCTTGTTGTAGACCGTTTGTAATGAGAAAGGATTTTGAGGATTTAGTTTGCCCCTCTGATAAATAGAATTTTTTGTCGTGGGTCATGTCCCATATCATCTTTACTAAATGTTGCGGAAAGTTTTTTTTCGGAGTTTGAAAAATAATCCGTCCAACCAGACAGTATCGAATGCTTTTTCTAGGTCTATTAAGATAGCACCTACACATTCGCCAGCATTCCTTGCCCAACAGATGTCAGAAGTAAATTTACTGATTGCGTGTATTGTGCTGTGTTGAAATTTAAAGCCGAATTGAGTTTCCGGGATAATGTTTAGGGTATTGCATATCTTGTTAATCGCGTCGTTTATCGTTGTTTCAAAAAGCTTGCTGATATTAGGAAGTAAACTGATTGGCCGGTAGTTTATTGGATCGTTGCCGTCTTTTCCCTTTTTCTTCAATGCTATCAGTTTAGCAGTCTTCCATGGAGTTGGGAAGTATGTTAGGTTGAGGCAGTTGTTAAATATTATTGTGTAATAATTTACGTAGAGTGGTATGAGGTGTTTTAGTGCTATATTTGGGATCCCATCGAAACTGGCAGATTTTTTGTTGTTTAGTTTTTTAAATGATGTCTTTAGTTTGTGGAAACAGGTGAAGTAGTTGAGAGGGATTTCGTCTGGATTTGGGTCGTTTGCAGGGTTGGAAGAAGAGAAGTTACATACTGTTTGGTTGATGATTCTGTCCCGTTCTATTTCTAATAATAGTTCGTCCGTTTGTTTTTTAATAATGTTTGATAACTGTTCATTGCCCATATTAGTATTTTGTAGGTGCACTGATTCAAAATGAGTGCCTAAAATATTTAATTTGTCTATGGTATTTGAGATGAGAATGTTATTATGGGTGTCCGTATGGAAGTCATCGGGGTTTAGATTGGCTTTTTCTATGATCTCCTTATTGTTAATCGGAATTTTGAGTGTGTCTATGGAATTGTAGGTTCTGCTTCTGAAGATATTATTAATATCTGGGAATAGGGTTGTGTGTTTTTGTGTGGATATGTTAGAAATTTTTGTTTTCCAATATGAGTTGACTGAGTTGTGGAATGCCTTTTTGATTTTGGATCTTGTTTCTTTTAGCAATTCTTTTAAGATTTTTAATATGGAGTCGTTGTGTGGTGTGTAGTTTTGTATTTTAGATAGTCGATTTATTTGTGTGATGAGATTGCTTTTCTTCTTTTTTAGGTTAATGATTTCGTTTGTAATGTATCTGTCTGTTGTGTTAAAAGTGCCTATGCGAGGAGTAGCGTAATCTATTGCTTCGGTTATGTGTGAATTGAGTTGTTCTATGTAGCTGTTTATTTGGGTTCTTGTGAGATTTCGGTCATTCGGTATTTGAACGATGTCGTTATTGTTTAGAGATTTCTCGAATTTGTTCCAATCTGTTTTGCGGAAATTGTATTTTATGATGGTAGGGGCTTCGTCAAGGATTAATTGGTTTTTTGAACTTATGGAGATATGCATTTGAATCGCTCCGTGGTCGCTGTCATAATCGAACGAGTCAAGAAGATTGTGATTGTAATCTACTAGGTTGTGGAATTTAATGCGATCATCTGCTATACAAATATCTATATAGGTCTTGTTTCTAGGAAACGAGGGAATTGCAGGGCTGAGTAACTTTAATCTATATTGAATTTGATTTTCGGCGATCCACTTTTGGAGGGAGGTACCACGAAAATTATTGACCTCATTGCCCCAGTCTTTATGTCTGGCGTTCAAATCTCCTGCTAGTAAATAAAAGTGCTTTGGATCATGGAGTTGCAAGGATTTAAACAGGTTTCTCAATTCCGTGGTAAAACTTTTACATCCTGAACCTTTTGCATATGCTGATATTAAGAATAGTTTTTCGTTGTTTTGCAAGTTTAGTTCTACGGTCACATTTTCGAAGTGAGTGTTACTTGTGTTACTGTCTGGTTGGATGAACTTAGCTTTAATATCCTTTCTTATTACAATGGCTGTTCCTCCTGCCTGTTTAGCATTAACTCTATCGATGCGTAAAACGTTATAGTTTTTAAAACTGATTTTATGGTTTTGGTTTAATTTAGTTTCTGATAAGAACATTAAATCAGGTTTATGTTTGTTCAAACAATCCAGGAGAGTTGCTCTCCTCTCGTTTGTAATAATGGAATTTACATTTACTTGGATGATATGGAGGGTTCTTATTGATAATTTCTTGTATGAATTATTTTCTGCTAAAGTGGCCATTTTTAATTTGTAAATTCAAAGTCGAGTGCTTCAGCTATTATCTGAATTTTCGTCGCGTTTTGTTCGGTGTGTTTTGCAATGAGCCTTAGTTGTTCATTTATAGGGTCTGTGATTAGCCTTTTTATTTCGTCGATTACTGAGAATTGTAATGAGACATGAGACGATTCTGTGTGTTGTGTGTGTTGTGGCAGAGTTTCCTTATGTGTGTTGTGTGTTTGTTTTTTTTGTGATACGATGTCGCTAAATGAGGTGTGAGGTTTGATGTAGTTATTTATGGATAATATTTTTTTTTCGCGATTTATTCTGAGCTGGCTCTTTTTTTCGTTGATTTTTTGTTTTAACTCTTTTATCTTTGGGCATCCTCTATATGAGGCAGGGTGTCCAAAATTTTTACAATTGATACAATATGGACGTGATTCACCGTCTTCCGTATCTTGCATTTCTTTAGAGAGTGGGCACTCTCCTGGATTGTGTTGTACGTCGCATTTTACGCATCGATATTGCAGGTTGCAATTCGATGCTACATGTCCAATGCGTTGGCATCGTTTGCATTGTAGCCTATCTTTTCTGATTATCTTCTCCCAAGCAACTAGTGAATATAATAGTGTTTTTATTTGTTTTAAGTTTTCTATTTTACTCTCTGGAGATAATTGAACTAGGTAAATGGGTAGTGTTCTACCTTCTTTTTGTGATCTTTGGGTCTGGAATTTCCTTACTGATACAAATGTTACATTATCTATTTTCTGTTTTTTTAGTGCTTCGACGACGGTTTCTGGGTCAAAGTCACCTTCTAAGTGTTTTAATAATATTGATTTGCGTTTTTCTAATTTCGGAGTATAAGTGAAGAATTCTATGTTCTTTGACTTGAGGATATTGCATGCTAATTTAAAGTTTTCTAGGCTATTTACATATATTAAGTGTTTGCTGTTATTTATTTTTTTAATGTAAAAGTCTTTGAAGGAGGCCGAAAGTGTCTCTATAGTTATTTTGCAAGTGTTATTGTAAATTACTATTGGGGGGGCTCTGCTGTTGCTCTGGTTTTGGGCTGTTCTTTGTTGTGGGTGTATTACCTCTGCTGCTACCCTTGGGCGTTTGCTGGTGGTGGTAGTTGAAGGCTGGCTCGGATTTGGTGGGGGTCTTGTGTTCTTGGGCATCGCTGCTTTCTGCTGTCCCTCTGCTTCGGTGGCCGGTTCGTTGCGATCCAGCTTACGTTTGTGCGGAACCTTCGTCCATGCATTTTCTTCTTCTGCGAGCAGGTCAATCGGCGGTCGTACCGAGTCGCCGTAAGGGTCCGAAAGTACCGCTACATTTTTTCCGGCTACCTTTTCTCCCAGGGCTGTAGATATTTCTGGGTACTTTTTATTTTTGTTTTTCTTCTCCTCTTCTAATAGCTTGAAGAGATTTTCGTTTGCTTGTTGCAATTTGTTTACCATGATAATTAATTCTTCATAGGTAGGTTTATGTGAGGTTTGAGGTACATTGTTTTCTTCAATGTTTTTTAGTTTGTCCACTTTTGGGCCAGTTAACGGTGTTTGTTTTTGCATATTTTTTTCTTTGGATATGCTGTTCTTTGTTATTTTTGCTGTTGGTATCATTGTTCCTTTTGGGCTAATTTTTCCCTTTGTGGTAAGTTTTACCAGAGAGTGGAAATCCAGGTCATCTATGTCCATGAGGTTCTTCTTTTTTACAAAATCTATAACTCCTTTTATTTTTTCTTTGGAAATATCCCTGGTTGGGCTTTCCTTTTCATTTTTTCTCTGTTGGAGGATGTCTTCTTGAGATGATGAATATGTTGTTTCACTTAGGGAGTTATCCCCGCTGGGGCGGCCCGTGCCGTCAATTTTTGAGCACTATATTTTTTTTTCCTTTTTTTTTTAACTTATGCTTATAAGAATAGAAAAAGCAGAAAAGAACACTTTCGATTTCACTTTCACTGATGTATTTCTTTCTTTTTTTATGAATGTACATAGAATTTGCGCTTGGATCGAATTTACACCGTAATAGCGAAATACACACTTTATGCGTGACACCCAGGTAGCGGAAGCTCCTTCAGGATCTACGTCCGAAACCTACGAAGGTTAGTGGGACTCTGACTTAGCAGGCCCTGCCTTAGACGTTGGGATGCCTAGCAGGCCCTGCCTTAGACGTTGGGATATCGGAAGGAAAGTTAAAGGCGGTATATATATGGACGAGGTAGTTGGAGCGAGTACTTTCGAGAAAGTCCTATTTCATATGCCCCTCTAGTGGTGGGTGCAGGAGAGCCGCCACAGGTGCCATTCCGATACGTGACAATAGTAAGCATAAAAAATAACCGATTCAATAATTTTATCGTGTATACACATACAAAATATAAATAGTATTTCGAAAGGTGATATAAATTTGATTCAGCAAATAATTGATTTGCATGAATGCAATAGTTTGTACATACTTCAGTAAATCGGTTAATTCGGTAAACTAACTAATGAAATGAAACGGCATCGTATGACCGAACTATTGTATGCGACAAACAAAAGCATTGGATGAGTGGTCTATCCTGTTCTTAGTCAATGGTATAGACAAATGCGAGCAACAAAATAAACCTTTCATCTTATGAAAATTTTTGTCTCACATTCTGAAATATCGACCACGAAAAGAATTCTTCTGCTTTTTACGCCACCTACGATTTAGAGCGGTAAGTGCAGTAACTATGATCGATTCAATCATTGACTAAGAACTTAGCCATTGATTGAATCATCCGAAATTATAAAAATCGCTATTCTGTTGGCGAAGTAGGTATCTTTTATTCCGTGTAAATTAAGGACTAGAATATCATCAATAAATGTATCAATTATTATATTTATGGCTGCAATGAATTCTCTAGAGCACAAATTTCACTAAAAGTGAAGCGATTAGAAACCAAGATCTAAGCACTTTTCTAATCCTATCGAGAATGGCATCTTGACACGTCACACAAATTTGTTTATATTTTACGAACCGATTCACGTATCCGATCGTATCCAATACGTTATACCGTTCTTATTTTTATAATATTTCGTCTTGATATTTTAACTTTGTATTTCTATCGAGTAGAAGATACCTATTTCACCGATAGAATGGTGTGGGGGCGTCACAGCGTCGGCAATACTAGCGACGAATAAGGGACACTGATGTATATTCATTGAAGTTGTTCAAGGAAGGAGCCAAAGGGTACTATTGATAATACACAAATGAGGTACAGGATAAACCTATCATCTTATGGGACTTCGTGTCACATGCTCTGAAATACCAACCTTGAAAAAAATCCGAGTGTTTCATACGCCCTCTGTAGTACTCATAGTTATTATAATTCTTGCATTCGCCTTAGCGTATAAAAAATATGGAAGCGTTCTCTTTAAAATCCTTTTTGTTTCATCTAAATCATATTTTTTATTGGAAACATATGATTGTCGAAAGAGAATATTACGTTTTATTATTTCCTAACCAATCCCAAAGCATCTATTAAAACGTCACAAAATTTAACACGCCGCAATTTTGAAGCTGATCGAATGTTTTCAAAATTCCTGCACCACCATAATCAGTGAATCTTCCCCTTTCAAACCCTTTTTGGTTGACCTAAATCCGATTTTCGGTTGCCGAGATATCATCATTTATAGTCACGAGTAATTTTTTCCGCGATTCTCGGACCCCTCGAACTGACCTACTTCACCATTCGCAGGTCAGTTTTACTATGTTTACTACGAAGCGTACGCATTCGCGCGCCAACCGTAAGGGTAAACTGTAAACGGCCATATCTCGCGAACGGGTTGAGATATCGGCGTGAAACAGAAAGCAAATTAAAGGGCACATTTTTCTCTATCTCAAGAATCACTCGTTCTCCATTTATCACGATCGCAAGCGTAGTTACGGAACGAAGAATATGGGGGACGCAGGCATTTTTTTTGAGTAAACTACGAATCCAAAATTCTTGAAACTTGGCGAGAGGTTGGATCTGTTGTTGAAGAAACGTTAGGAATTTTCGCGGGAGGAAATTTGGAAAACAATTTCTGCGTTTCGCTATTGAAAAAAGGACGGTGCGTAAGGACGGCGAAGTTTGAGGATTTTTGGGGGGGAAAGTATGAATCGATACGTCTCCAAACATGGTGCATGGTTGAATCTTTCATTGAAGAGTATTTGGGAATTTTTTCGTAAGGAAATTCGAAGTATAATGGCGTGCGCACAGTCAGATATGAATTATGTTGTTAAAAAACCACGCGACGAAGACGTGGTGAACTATTGAAACCTTTTGAAAGAGAACCACAAATCCAAAAGACTCAAACGTGGGCACATATTTAGATCTACTATTGAGCAGTATTTTCCCGTTTAATTTAAGCCAAGGGACATCGAAATCGGATGTCTGGAAGCAGAGAAAATAATATTTTTCTTCAGACACTTTTTGAATAATATCATTCGTAAATACGATCGAAGCAAAAAGAAACGTATAAAAGAGCAGTAAAAATAGAAACACGCAGGTTCTACAAACGCTTAGCACGCTTTCGGGATCGCGTACGCGCCTACAAGTATAGCTACTGCGTATTGCCACGTCGTAAGATGCACGTACAACAAACATATCTTTCCACAAAATATGTTAAAAACATGTAGAAATATTATGCGTGATACTTTACACGTACGACAAACTGAGTCACACGAGCACGAAACTAAGAAAGCTTCAACGTAGATCATATATTAAAGTCATACAATATTAAAGTAGAAATGCACAACCTGCAAAATATTAACACAGTCAACGATACGTGTAACTTGCATTTGGAAATTTAAGTCGGTCACTTTTACAAACTGGTAGCTGTAAGATGTAATCTAAGATCGAAGCAAGTAAACGAAAATCTAAGGTAAAATATAAACTAAAATATAAGGGTTACACGTTAATGCGTAGTTCTTAGCTTGGTATCGTTTTCGAAAAACGTTTCATTCTTTGGAAAACGATACCAATTACCAGATCTCACCACGAGGAGGTGACTACGCGCCGAGACCCATCATAATCCATTTTATGCCGTTAAAGTTTCTCGAAGAAACTTTAAGAGAATATAGCATGGATTTCAGTTCACAAAACTGTACAACGATGCTTAACCCTACCGGTGTATTCTGTTTCTAAGATACGCTTTTTCAACTTAGAGTCATACTACGAAAAGAAAAGACTCTACAGACACTTTGTTAAAACGTTCGTGTCTCGCAAAGAGAAATTTAATACGGCAAACTACGTCTCTAGTTTACTATACGCAACGCTAATTCTTCTAACATTCACCCGAAAGTGGGAGATCAAAAGCAAATATAAAAAACGCGAGCAAAGCAAAAACAATTTACTATTCCCCGAAAGAACCATCGAGCTTCGCAACGCGCTTGCATGCGCAACAAAACTCTATACTCGCGCGCTCTATCATGCGACTCGCACTCATGTCGAATCGAAAGCGAAATTCGAACACGATTTACACGAGTCAAAGAAATCGCTTTCGAGACCGAGGTGAAGTTGCGCTGCTTTGCAGAGGATCCAGCACAGCCTAATAGTCGGATCGCAAGAATCTCTATCATCGAGGACAGTACATGTTAATTATAAATTAACCCCAGCAGCAAACAGAAGGCCGCACTGCGTACCCGAGGCAAAGACGCTTACGATCCAGCCTACAGGGCCTTGCACCCCTATCGAAATGCTTCGATAGGGGCTACAGATCCTCGTATCGCAAACGCCACTGCAACTCGACTCGAAAGCGATTTCAACGACTCGAGGCGCGAACGAACGTCAATTGCGATTCGGAATGAGATTGAGATCGTATGACTGAACGACTTACCAAGCATAGAGTTCGATTGTGTATGACTACCCTCAAACAGTGCGCCTGTTTGAGAGCCAGTGCGTAACGAGAATCTCGAAGAGATGGACCGATTGCAAATTGATACACGCGAGCAAGAATGGGGTGAAAGATATTATGTACTTTAAAAGAGAAGTTAAGGCTTTTTGGCTCCAAGTTGGCGAGCGATCGGAGAACAAAATGCATGCACAGTAGTCGAGGTATAATTTACTTTAACTAGGTGTAAGTAGCTTATACGTACTTAGAATTAGACGCACGCATCCCACGATGAATTTTCTTTCGATGACTTCTTGTTGATGATTCTTCTTAAACTTCTCATTGAAATTCTTCTTAAAATTGGTGACGATTCATGAAGAAGCTACTGTGTTAAATTGGAATTAGTGAGCCACGAAATAAATTAATAAAAGACAAACGTAATAGAATAGAATGTAGACACAACAAAATAGAAATAAAATAAAATGTTAACAGAATAAAATATAAATAGAATGATATATACAAGCAGAGTAAAATACAGAAATGGAATGAAATATGCAAACAGAATAAAATACATAAATAGAATGAAATATACGAATAGAATAAATTAATAGAAGTTAATGGTAACACATGCAACACAATCATATATGCACAAATATATCGAACGTAATGGATTAAATTTAAACTTGAGTCTAAGAGAAGTTAGTAGTGGGTGGGTGGTGGGTGGCGGCTAGTCCTGGTGGTCATCTCTGGTCATCTTCTAACGAACATTTGAATCTGTGGTGGACAGATCCAATCCGATCTCTTTGTGAGCACCTAGCTGTTTGAGAGAGCCCGTTTTGTTTTTTTTCTTTTTTGGTGTTTGAGTCCTTGGCTAATAGCGGCTGGGAGGCGATTACGCTTGCTGTGCACTATCTTGACAGACCGCCGGGATGGCTGTTTTAAATACTATCCGTCAGGGATGCTTGTGACTACACAGGAAAAATTTACAAAAAAACCTGAAACAGAAGAGCTGAAACATAAATGTAGTGTTAGAAGTTGAGGGAGGGATAGGGGGATTTGAGGAGGCACTCTGTACTAGAGAAAGAAAAATGAGAGGCCAAGCCAGGCAAGCTGAGCGATGGAAACGTATAATCAGGAGTAGCACACGCACATGCTCATGCGGTGTGCAGTCATTAGTGTGGGGTGATCAGTTGAGATGCAGCAGTGTGTTGTGTACTGCTGCGTGACAGTGGATGACGGACTTTACGTTTGTAGGGAATTTGTTCGGGAGGCAGCGGGTTGGTAGAGCTATCCAGCGGGTTGATATGGGAGGAGGTGTTATATCTTGAGTTATATTTGGAGATAAGATTTATTAATCTGGGGAGCTTGGCCTTACGATGAAGTATATCTGTGGAGAATCTCTTGGTAATCCGAAAATGAACTTAAGAGCTTTATTCTGCAGTGTTTGCAGGAATTGAATATAAGTGGCTGCTGCAGCTGCACACCAGACCTGGGATCCATATATGTAGAAGGACTGGTCTTATGCAATATGAGTAGATATTAATACGTAGTTCCTGTTTGAGGTTAGAAGTGCTTTTGAGGAGCTTGGAAGCGGCACGAATGGCTTTGTTAGCTTTGGAATGTCAGTCGATTATTGCGTGTTTCCAAGTTAATTTAGTGTCAAATACTATTCCCAGGTAGGTGATTGTATTGGTCCATGGGATTGATACTCCCTGTAGAGAAAGTGGGGGAGGAGCCTGTATTTTTATGCGACGGGAATTCCTCCCAGCTATATATTTATATAGCTTTGGTTTTACTGGGGTTTATAGAATGTTTCCAATCTGTGAAGTATTGGTGTAATGCAACAAGAGCATTTTGTAGCCTTGACTGTAGGTGAGAGAGGCTCCATGAGGCAGTAATGATGGTTGTGTCGTCGGCGTATAAAGCAAGTAAGGTGTCAAGTGGACTGGGTATGTCAGAAATATAAATGCTGAAGAGAAGAGGACCAAGGATGGATCCTTGAGGAACTCCAGCGTGAATGGAGCATGGTGTAGATTTACCAGAACCAATTTGGACAAAGAATTCTCTGTTTTTAAGATAATTTTGCATCAGGTGTATGGTCCAGTGTAGGAACCCTAGCCGTATGAGCTTGGTTAGAAGTCCATGATGACAGACAGAGTCAAAAGCCTTCTCCAGGTCAAGGAGAACCATGGCGGCAAAGCGATTTACATTGAGTTCGTGGTTGAGAAGCTGTGCTACTGGTACAAGTTGGTGAATAGTAGAGTGGTTGGGTCTGAACCGAAACTAAAAATGTGGAATGATATTATTATTGTTGGTTTGTGTTAGGATAGCTTTTGCGATTATTTTCTCAAATCTTTTGGATAATATAGGAAGCAGACTAATTGACCGATAGTTCTGAGTTTGGGTTTTGTCTTTACCTGGCTTGGGTATAGGAATTATTTTTGCAATTTTCCAGCAGGAAGGAAAATATTTTAATTATATGTAAGCTCTGAATATGTAGTAGATTTGAGTGAAGACCTTCCCAGAGGCTTTTTTAAGTACCTCTGGGGAGGGCCATCCGGACCCGCGGCTTTTTTGGAGTCAAGGCTGAAAATAAATTTGTTGACGTTGACAGGTGTTAGGAATTTGCTGAGGTCTTTAGGTAGGGAGTGTAAGGACGAATTGTTGTTGTTAAAGGATGTTAATTATTCTTGGACTGTGTTGTTTATTCTAAAGGATATTGAAGCTGCATGATTGTGGGTTGCTTGAAATTGAGCGGCCAAGGCATTACTTTTGTCAGTCTCCGTAGCGTGTAAGTGACCAGAGGAGTCGTATAGCTGTGGAATTAGCGTCTTGGTTTTGGTCATCTTTTTGTATATCGTCCAGAATGTGTGGTTCTGTATGGAGGCATTTTTAACTTCACTTTGTATTTTCGCGGCTTTCAAAACAATGATCTTTCTATTTAACTTTGCGGCAAGAGTTTTATAGAATTGTTGGTATATCGGGTTGCCAGTGCGGTACCACGAACGCCTAAGTTGCGGAGAGCAGTAATAGATTTAAATTCAGAGTCGGGGGTGAGGTTAAGTGCAGAGATCTGTACGGGTGACGAGGCTTTCTTCCTACATTTAGCAAGGAAGGAGGCTAGTTGCTGGATCGAGTTGTCAATATCGGATGTCGTGTTAAAGGAAGTGGTAAGTGTCAGTATATTTGTCAGTGTTTTGAATTTGTCCTAATCTACTAATTATACTAATTATACGCGCATATGTTGCAGGAGATGCATTGTGGTTGAGAGTTTGAAATAGCGTGATGGGTTTGTGGTTGGAACTTAGGTCATCTATTGCATTACATGAGAAGCGTAATTGGAAGTTAGTAAGGAAGAGGTCAATGGTGGAGGGGGTACAGTTTGGGGTGAAATGCGTTTGGGTAGGGGGAAACAGTAGATTATATGTAGCACTATCGGAGTGAGTTTTTAGGATGCCACCGTTGTAATTGCGAGAGGAGTTGTTCTACCATGGATGTCTCGCATTGAAGTCGGCTCCGAGGACAAACGGGGTACGAAAGGAGGTAATTGCGTCGAGAAAGGCGGGGGTTAGTTTGACAGAGGGAGGACGGTACGCAGAGATGGAAATTAGGTTGGGGCTTCTGAGTTTGATCGCGACAGCTTCTATCTTACCGGTGCTGGGTAGTGGATATGGAGTGTAGGCAAAATTTTTATGTATAAGTATATATACTCCCCCGTAACTGGAGTTATCAGGACGATCGGCTCGCATTATCGTGTAATCGTTAAGATAGAGGGATGAGCAAGGAGTAAGCCAGGTTTCCTGTATGGCTGCGATGGCAATGTTGTTTTGGTGGAGGAAAAGTTCTTATTCAGGCAGTTTAGGTGTGATGGAGCATGCGTTCCATGCCATGAAGGTTAATGAGGAGTTTGGGGAACTAGTCATCAATTAAGTGAACAAATTCTTGAAAAGCAAGGAGTTTTCAATATTGTTCTGGCATGTAAAGAGTTTCTGAGTTAAGGAAATTATGAGAGATGTCATTTTTCTAATGTTTATTACTTTCTCAAGGTTAGAAACGGCGTTAGTGACATTTTTAAGATCCCCTGTTAACGTTAGCGGTGAGTCAGAAGGTAGCTGCGTTTGGGGTTTGTTACCCACAAGGGTCTTTGCGTACGACAGGGGTTGCGTAGGTGTATCAAAGTTGGTGTGGGGGGGGGGGGGGGGGGGGGTGATTATTAATGGATTGAGTGTGAAGTGCTAAGTGTTGATAATTAGTTGTGCTATTGTGGTGAGAGTTTAGGTGAGTAGGTAGGGGAAATGGGTTATTGGCAGATAATTTGATCAATGAGGGGTGTGATTTCTTTTTGTCAAGTAATTTGATAAGTGCAGGGCAACCTTCATAATTTGCAGTGTGATGCCCCCCACAGTTTGCACATTTGGGTGGTAGTTCAGGAGGTTTCAGACAGGAGCGCGTAGAGTGGGCGTCTCCACATTTGACACATTTTTCGGTTCTGTTGAAATTGGCAGAGGCATGACCAAACGACTGACATCGGAAACACTGCGTGTATCTTCTGATGTTATTGCATTTCTCCCAGTAGACCCGCAGGTAGAAGAGGTGGCTTACGTTGGTGACATGTGAAGAAGTTGTGGTATCCGGAAAGGAGATTTTATAAATGCAATATTTAGAGGATGATTTACCTTTTACCGGAACGCAGCTAAGGGCGTTTAATTATACCGATTTTAGCTCATCTAATACTTCGTTTTGCGCTTAGGAGGGAAGTCATTTTAGAATGACTGTGAGTGATTTCTCTGATTTTAAGGAGTAGGTGTGGAACTGGAGTCCTCTTACAACAAGAGTTTTCTTAAACTCTGCGTAATCCTGGATATTTTGAAAATTTACTCTGGCCTGATCGCCAAGAAATTTTAGGTTGAATTTATCGCCAATGTTATTGTGTAATTGTCTAGCAAGGGAAATTACACTGTGAGCTCCCGCTTCAATGAAGAGGGGAGGAGGTCGTTCCTGCGGAGCGGGCCTTTGAGAACCTATTGCCGGCGGGGTGATGTGTTTGGTACGTACTGGTTGTTCGTAGTTACTAGCGTTTTCGTCGCTTATCTTGTTCTTGATGAAATCGGAGTTTAAGAACTCAAACCTATTTTTTGTGGGGATTTTCCGAGTGACCGAAGTAGATTGTGGTTCGATATCCATGATGTCATTGTTCCCGGAGCTGTATGTCCGATCCTCAGCCTTACTCTTCTTGACAATGCAGCCAGATTGATGCGGAGTAGCGAATCCAGTGTCAGAAATATTAAGTGCCGATGTGGCCCCGGTTCTTTTGGGCATGGTGGAGACGGGGGTGGATTTATTGCATCCGAGCGGAATCAACTTAGTAATTGTTGGTGAATTATTCAAGTTAATGTTGCGAGGGCACTTGGTTCGCTTGTAAATAATAGTTGTTGGCTTTGGCGTGCGTGAGACGCGTGGCCTGATATTTTCCTTGTTTGCAAGACCAATAGTTGGCAAGCATGCACTAGCGTGGGTGAATCGTTACTAACACAACCGTAACAGTAACGTTAAGAAAGCACAGCGGGCACGCAAGCAGAAGCACACGAAAAGCACACGAAACACCAATACCTTCGGCGTATGCGCGAGGCAGGTACTCACTTTTATGACCTGGTTCCGGGTTTGGACGGTCCGCACGGTCCGACAGTTCGACAGAGGACAGATCCATATCCGATCCCTTCGCGGAGGGAAGTGACGCGACAAAATGTCTGTAGGAAAAATGGCGAGAATTGTTGTGTCCAAGCTGTCTGAGAGCGCGTGGCGCTCTTTTGCTGCTTATATAGGCAAATGGGGTCACGTGACTCCCCTTCTTCGGGTCAATCGTAAGAAGAGACATTTTTCAATTTATCACAACTTTTCTAGTGCAATACGATAAGATTTATTAATTTTTAAATCTTTATTATACGTTTGCGCTCTCAGGAATTTGTTGTAACAATGAATAAAATACGTTATACATTTCGTGTAAATAAAAGACACATTTGCAGTAGCACGGTGTTAGCTTTCGATATAGAGATACATTATACTGCCGAGCGCATTAATTTACGATTTGCACATTTACGTGGCATTACGTGTACAGGCATCGAAATGTAATTTTTTAATGCGTTAGAAAATTTAGACGTACAAGCGCGGGAAAATGCCGCGAGTCAATTGTACAGGAAAATAGTTTTGATTTTTATTTTTCTCCGCTAATAATTTCGATGTACGAATGAGGTATAGAAGGAGTTAGTAGTAGAATTAGATTTAGAATAAATGAGAGAGTAACGTAGCTTTTTTTAAAATATTTCATTCAATGAACGACAATAATCTTCTCATCGTCCAGTGCAATCGTGTTACTAGTCATACGTGAAACTAAACTGCGCGCGCAGGAAGCTGCACGAGACTGCGCATTCGCAATTTTTACGCGGGAAACGACTAACCGCTAAACCTAACCTAAGAATAGGAACGGAAAAGTGGCCAGCTTCTAATAGTTCGTTTGCGCAGGTCTAAAATGGAAGTACAGGCTGCAGTAGTGTGGGATGAGGGATTCCGTCGAGCGTGCGTACGGGCGACCGTTACGTGTCGCGACGGACCGACGCTATTTTGTCTTTCAATAATGAGAACGAAAGAAGAGAATGCGAGGCAGTCCGTTGGCGGAACGCATGGAGTGAGTATCAGCGAGCGTGTGTAACAATACATTATACGAAAGAACTGTAAAATCCCTTTCACCTCCCTAAGATCCTACAAATTGGGGGCTCGTCCGGGATTGAAATTAGGAAAAGTGGTGACTTGTGAGAGGGTTAAGGAGATCAGTGAAAGGGTTAGTGACTGAATGGTGCGACTGTATACATATAGCGACTGTAACGTGAAAAAAGTGGTAAAAATTGGAAAGTGTAAAGATTTTTGCGTTGCGAGTGCCGATGAATGAAACGGAACTCCTTAAACTGACTGTCTCTGAATTGAAATTAAAGCTTAAGGAACTTGGCTTGCCAACGAGTGGGTTGAAGTCCCAGTTAATTTCACGAATAATGGAAGCGGCAAATTTACGCACCAAGCAAGGTGGAGTGGAAAACTCGCAGCCTCATAGACCAGCGGAGATGACACCAAGGGAAGCCGAATTGACCCGACAACTGGAGATGATGCGGCTGCAGTTGCAGCAGCAATCCGTCAGCGACCAAGCAGAATTGCAACGGACGGCGTTCACGCAAATACCGAGAGATAGATTTTTAATGAGCGGCATGAGTATTACGGCAGTTGCGGATCTGTTACCATTTTTTGATGGCGATGGAAGTCAATTCGAGCGGTGGGAAAAGCAAGTTCAGTTGCTGGCGGCAACGTACGGTCTATCTGAGGAGGCGTGCAAAATTTTAATTGGAAGCCGGTTAAGGGGGAAAGCTCTGGAATGGTTCTATTCCAGGAGCGAATTTTTGGAGATGAGCACAGGAGGCCTGATGTTAAAGATGCGTGAAATGTTTTTCCGAAAGCTGAGCAAGTCGGCGAGAAGGAAAATTTTCGAAGAACGTGTATGGCGGCGGAGTGAACCATTCAGCGAATATTTACACCAGAAGGTGATTTTGGCGAACAATGTGCCAATTGAGGATGATGAAATGGTCGACTTAATAATCGAAGGAATACCAGATGCTACTTTGCGAAACCAAGCGTATATCCAAAGGTTCCCGTCACCGGCAGCGCTTTTGGACGCATTTGCCAAGGTAACGTTGGGTGGAAAGGACATATTTAAAACTGTGGTGAAAGAAGAAAGCAACAGAAACCAGGTGATGAATGGAGACAGCGGCAGAGACTACCCACCAAAAAACAATAGCGGCAACTACCTGAAGGAAGAAAGCGGCAAGCGGTACTCGACTCAGGGATCTCAGCGGGGAAATGCGGTAGGAAGAAGATGTCCAAGCTGCGGATCATTAGGACATCAATTATTCGATTGCCCAACAAGAGGAAAGGGCGTCAAATGCTTTGAATGCCGAGGGTACGGTCACATTTCGGCTAATTGTCCGTCCAAGGCGCCACCGAGCTTGCCGTCCAGGAGTAGCTACAACGTGGAGCGAGTGGTGGATTCGAAGTATCAGAAAGAAGCGGTCATTCACGGTCAGAAGGTAATGGCAGTCATAGACACTGGAAGCGATTTGTGTTTGATGCGAGCGTCGCTCCACGCGGAATTAGGGGCACCGCGTTTACAGCGTTCGGGTATAAAATTTCACGGGATAGGGTCGGACGATAATGAAACTTGGGGCGCGATTAAAACAGAAATTCTCATTGACGGGGAATCATATCCCATTATAGTACACGTAGTTTCCGATAAACTTATGCAACCCTCTTTAATTATAGGCGCTGATTTCTTGCGACAGGTACAATTATTAGTTCGGGGTAGCAGTATTTCAATTTCCAAAGTAAAACAAGATTCCCCAGTTTCAGAATCCGTCCCGGAAGTATTTAACATTGTCGCTTGTGACCCCTCAGAGGCGGATACATCGTACATTGTAAATCGCGAAGATCGTTGCAAAGTAGAAAAAATGATAAACAACTATCGACCGTGTGAAAATCCGGAGCCTCGATCGTCCATGAAAATTATTCTTCAGGACGAGGAACCGGTTTACCAGCGCGCAAGGCGATTGTCACCGGTTGACAGAGAAGAAGTTAATGAACAAGTCTGCTCATGGTTAGACGAAAATATTATACGGCCGTCGCTGTCAGATTTCGCGAGTCCCATTGTATTAGTTAGGAAAAAGGACGGCTCGAAGCGGCTGTGCGTCGATTATAGACAGTTGAATAAGAAAATGATCAGGGACCGCTATCCTCTTCCTCTAATAGAGGACCAATTGGACATGCTGCAGGGATCGAAATTATTTAGCACATTGGATCTTAAAAATGGATTTTTTCACGTGGAAGTCGAGGAACTTAGTCGAAAATATACTGCGTTTATAACGCCTGACGGCCAATATGAGTTTTGCCGTGTACCGTTCAGGCTAGCGAATTCACCGGCGGTCTTCCAAAAATTTATTAACAACGTATTTAGGCAACTTATGTCGCAAAATATAGTGCTTGCATATATAGATGATCTAATTTTGCCGTCCATAGATTCAGAGTCAGGATTAGCGAATTTAAGAACAGTTTTGGACACCGCCGCGAAGGCGGGACTAATAATTAACTGGAAAAAATGTCGGTTTTTGCAGTCGCGCATCGAATTCTTGGGACATATTATAGATAACGGTACTGTGCGTCCGTCCGAAGAAAAAACGGCTGCTGTTATGCGTTTCCCGCAGCCACAATCCATAAAACAGCTGCAAAGCTTTTTAGGATTATCGGGATATTTTCGGAAGTTTATCTCTCACTACTCCATAATCGCAAGGCCATTAACAAATTTACTTAAAGCTGATGTTAAATTTTACTTTGGTGATCAGGAACTTATCGCGTTTAATCAACTGAAATCGATTCTAAGCGATAAACCGGTGTTGCAATTATACAAAACTAATGTAGATACCGAATTACATACGGACGCGTCAATGTTCGGTTTTGGGGCGGTTTTAATGCAGCGTGTCAATGACGATGGGAAATTGCACCCCGTATACTATGCTAGCGGCAAAACGACGGAGGCTGAATCGAGGTATAGCAGCTATGAATTAGAAATATTAGCGGTAGTAAGAGCACTCAAAAAATTTCGCGTGTACCTACTCGGAATATCATTTAAAATAATAACCGATTGTAGAGCGTTCACACTAACTATGAACAAAAAAGACCTTTGTGTCCGCGTAGCTAGGTGGGCACTATTGCTAGAAGAATTTAATTATACTATTGAGCATCGATCAGGCAGCAGCATGCGTCACGTTGACGCATTGAGTCGTATTCCAGTATCGTCGTGTTTGTTTACCGTGTCTGAAGATACTCTTACAGCCAAATTTCGAAAAGCACAATGTGAAGACTCGGATATAAAAAGAATTTTGGAACTTGGGGAACGGGGAAAAGCCAGTGGTTACAGTGTGAATTCGGGTTTATTGTTCAAAGAGAAGAACAACGAGTTGCTATTGGTAGTGCCGAAAAGCATGCAAATGCAGATTATTCGTCAAGTGCACGAGAGAGGTCATTTTGCAGTAGGAAAGACATTAGCGTTACTAGAGCGAGATTACTACATACCTAACGCGGCGCCGAAAATCGAAAAAGCGGTTAACAATTGTGTAGCATGTATTTTAGCCGAAAGGAAACGCGGAAAACAGGAAGGACTACTGAACTCTGTGGATAAAGGAGAAGTACCTTTAGACACTTATCACGTAGATTATTTAGGGCCTCTTCCATCTACAAAGAAAAATTATAAGCACATTTTAGTAGTGATTGACGGATTCTCGAAATTTACTTGGTTATACGCAACTAAAGCGGCGAGCGCCAGTGAGGTCATAATTCGGTTAACGAAACAATCAGTCATTTTTGGTAATCCGCGTCGCATTGTTTCAGACAGAGGATCGGCATTTACATGTGCAGAATTCAGAAATTATTGCGCAGACGAAAGGATTGAACATCAACTAATAACAACAGGTATCCCGCGTGCGAATGGCCAAGTAGAACGCGTAAATAGAATTTTAATACCCGTTCTTACAAAAATGTCACATCCGAAACGGGAAGAATGGTTTCGATACTTAGACTCAGCGCAGAAATGTTTAAACACCACTGTATGTCGAAGCGTGGGCGCGTCTCCTTTCCGCATATTATTTGGAACCCACCCTCGGTTACGCGAAAATCATGAGATCAGACAATTCATAGAAACAGAATGGATTGCTGAATTTCAGAGTATGCGGGATGAGATTCGCGCTCAGGCGAAAGAAAATATTCAGAAAATCCAAGCGGAAAATCGTAGAACCTACAACAAAAAGAGGAAAAAAGCGAAAGAATATAATATTAACGATATTGTAGCAATAAGGCGAACTCAGCAAGGTCCAGGCTTGAAACTCGCCAATAAATTTTTAGGACCGTATAAAATAATTAAGGAACTACGGAATGACCGCTACATTGTGGAGAGGATTGGCGACCACGAGGGTCCTTTAACAACCTCAACTGCGGCGGATCATTTAAAATTATGGGCGTGCGATAATGCAGAATTGAGTGAATCGGATGCGGATGAAAATTGAGTAAATCAGATGTCGACGAATCGAACGATGACGGAGGGTTCGATACCTGAGGACAGGTATTTTTGTCAGGACGGCCGAGTGTGGGATGAGGGATTGCGTCGAGCGTGCGTACGGGCGACCGTTACGTGTCGCGACGGACCGACGCTATTTTGTCTTTCAATAATGAGAACGAAAGAAGAGAATGCGAGGCAGTCCGTTGGCGGAACGCATGGAGTGAGTATCAGCGAGCGTGTGTAACAATACATTATACGAAAGAACTGTAAAATCCCTTTCACCTCCCTAAAATCCTACAGTAGTTAATTATCAGCCTAAAATGAAAACAGGTAAGTGCCGCGGTCAATAATCAGTTGGTTTTATTGAAATATTTGCATCGGTTCGCGAAATACAGGGTGTCCCGTAACTGGTGGTACAAGCGAGTGGGAGGTGATTCTACGTGAAAAATTGAATCGAAAATTTAGAATAAAATTTTTTTATATGACGCTTTATTTTCGGAAAAAATAAGTTTGAAAATTTGTCGAGTACGCGTGCACTTGGACCAGCTTCAGTTCGACGGATTTTACTATCTTACTGTTCCGAGTAGTAGAGTACTTCCGTGCTTCTTGCAATGTTTACAAACATTGTCAACGTAATGATATCTCTTATATCGATTTTACTTTCTTCTTATGCTTATCGGATAGGACCTTTAGTTTCCGAATTACTGTGAGCATGGCAACTTATAGCAATCGGGAGTATAATGATATGATTCTCGCTTTCGGTGCGTGTGGTGGTAATGCTTCGACGGCGGCTAGGTGTTACAGAGATCGGTACCCTAATCGTGCACGCGTACTCGATAAATTTTCAACTTATTTTTTTCGAAAATAAAGCGTCATATGAAAAAATTTTGTACCCAAAAAATATGTGAATTTATAGAATTTCATATTACAGTCTGAAATTTATTTACGTGGTAATGTAAGTTATCTGTTATGAAACCACTCTAATAATAAAAATGCTACAGCACACTTTAAGTTCGATATTAGACGCTTTATTTATTTATAAAAAATATATACAAAAAACTATTTACAAGGATGGATAGGGTGTACCGAAAAGCACTTCAATCTAAATTTAAAAAAGTCAAAAGATGAAATTTAAGGGGCGGTGGAAGGGGTAACGCGAAAAGTATCGATTTTTTGAAAAAAATTTTGTTAACATTTTTGCAAACATAAAAATAGCATTCAGCTTTTGTTTAAACTTTTTTTCAATATCTTGCACCGTTCTCGAGATATTTGACAAAAAAGATAATTTAGCATTTTCTTTAAGGGGTGAAACCACCCCTTAAAAGTGAATTACGGCACGAACGAAAAATAGGTATGTGTTATGGATGACTTACTCTACTTGTACACCGAGTTTCATATTTTTTTGAATTTCCGGGTTTCCTAACTTCCCTTGTGAGAGAATCCGACATAGTCAGTCGAGTCTGGAACGCTGTAAAGGCGAGACGCATCAAAGATTTAACGCGTGGTATGTAATTTTCACCTATTCACGCATTTCACCGGGATTTTAAGCGTTCTTCTTCTATATGTACTTTGAATAGTATTTCTTTCTTGCCGCGTATTTTAATTAACACAAGTCCTTTTCCACTTGCTACGTGAACCTTGAGTAGAATTTCCCATTTCTCGTTTGCTTGCTTTCATCTAACACGAAGTTAACTAATAGTTGCATGGACACCAGATGCTTCTCTAATACATTTGTTTTAAAATACGTTCTCTATTTTCTGTATTCCAAATGTCTACGCCTTTTCGAGAAACGGTCTGCTTGCTGCAAATTTGATAATATTACGCGGTTCTAACGTTGGTAGACGTAATAATACGTCGTTAATAGAACTGTTAGTGGGCAACATTCCATATTTAATTTGTCTTTCAACATTTTTCGATAGAATCGTACCTTTGGTTTACTTTTCAAATAAAATTCTTGACAAATCGATAATTTGTAAGGTAGAGTCATTAAATCGTGCTAAAACTTATTAAATCGAACGAACCCTGTTTGCAACTGTCAATCGGACGTGGGAGGGACATACGTATTGTTTCTTTGGTTTACTTTTAAAGTTGAAGTCTCGACAAATCGGACATTTACAGTAGAGTAATCGGATCGCTCTAAATAAAAATCGCAAACTTTAACTCAATGTCAGTGTTAGAGATACGACTTTGTGATAGAGGGTTGCCCAAGGTATTGTACATAGAATTTCACGTCCTAGTCCTTTGTTTTATTTTATCATCTTGCTCTTACTTTCAATTTAGAGTCCCTTGTACATATTTAACGTTCTTAACTTCAATGTAGAGTCGCTTGTTCGCGTTTACTATTCTGTCTTGCGTATTTCACTTCACGTTGCATTAGAGTTCTCTTGCTTTCTTGTTTCGCAAATTACGTAGCTTCTTTTCAATTTAACGAGTGTAGAGTCTCTTTGCTTTAAATGCATTGGAAAAGTAGCGTCACAGTCCGTTAGCCGATTATGTATGTTAATAACTTTTTTAGCTAGGATTTTCAGCGTCTGTTCGTGCCGTTTTGCCGGCATCCCGCTCACGTGCTCAGGTGCTACTTGAGCGGGTGAAAAACACGTGGCACGATCATTTTGTTTTCATATTTTGATATTTGATATTTAATATTTGTGTGGCGGCTGATCGTGGGTAGCGTATCGTGCGCGACGTCGTTTCCACATTGTGTGTGTGTGTGTGTGTGTGTGTGTGTATGTGTGGTTACGCTACGGAGTGCATCGTTTTTTCATAATCTTGATTAACTTCTTAGTCAATTTATTCTTTAATACAATTGTACCAAAATGCGTTGCCAATCATCAACTAAATGATACCAAATATAGTTTTCATTATATTTGCAATAATAGCAATGAACCATTTATTGCAACGACAGCTCACAGTTATCGTATTGAATTCTTCGATAAATGCTTAAAATATATCTTAAAATTTTCCTATCGAATTACAAATTTGATAAATGTTATCGATATGTATCTGTTAGCGTCCACGTATCTTACAGGCGGCCAAGGGTCGCAGGCGACGCATTGTCGCCGTCGAAAGATTTACGATTGGGACTTAGGCTGCGTGTGGCCAGGAAAAGTGCTCTTAGCGCATGAGATTTTCCAGACATCGGCCCCCGATGTCTGGCGCCCTATGTCGACCGCGTCCCCCTAATATTTGCGGACGCGAGTCATAGCTCGCCGATATCCCTGGATGACTAGCTGTTTGCGATGAGTAGGATATCATGACAAACCCTGGGTCATCCAGGATAAAAGTTCAACCAGGGTAGAAGTTGAAGTAAGAATCATGCCCCCCTCTCTTGCGCCAGCCCCAATATATAAATGCGGAAATCGGCAAGAACGGCAGTCTTTATGATAAAAATCGTGTACCCGTCACTCTGGCAGTCGGTCTTGTGGATTTGTGTATAAAAGTTGTGAACTGTGACGAAAATACACTGGCAGTCGGTCTTGTGGAATTGTGTATAAAAGTTGTGGACTGTGGCGAAAATACATACAGTTACTCGTTTTAATATTCGGACACTATGGTTTTTGCGACATTAAAGCTTTATGTACTTACTTGAAATGTGGTTATCGATTTTTCTGGTCCGTAATGGGTTGAAGCACATATTCTAGTTTACAAATATGTAAAATTAATTACTTTATTTTTTATTGTTTTCCACATAATAAATCATAAACGAAATTAGACCCAATATTGGTGTCGAAAAAATATTCGGACATCTAGTATATTTCGTCGTTTATTCGCTTTAGAAGGTCCATTTGTAAACTCCTTATGATTGTTTTTAAACACCAAGAGTATGCAGCAGTTCGGTTAGCTTCTGGTAGTCATTTTCATAATAGATTCCATCGTTTCTACACGCATTTGTGAAAATGGGTCGCAAAAGTAAAAATACCTCATTCATCATTCGACAACTTGTTATATTTCACCGCGTAAAAGGGAAATCATACCGGGAAATTGGGAAGTTGTTAAATTTAAGTAAAAGCATCGTCGCGGATATTATAAGAAGATATAAACACGAAGATCGCATTGAATCTATTCCTCAAAAGGAACGTCCACGTCTTCTTGACAATTATTCGAAAAATAAAAATCAATCCAGGATTAAGTTCCCCTAATTTAACAGCAGAATTGGCTGCAGAAACTGGGAAGAAAGTGCACGTGGATACAGTTCGCAATGTTTTAAAGATGCTGATTATAATGGTAGAGTGGCTCGTAGAAAACCATGCATAAACGAGATCAATCGAAAGAAACGCATAGCATTCGCTAAAGAATTTATTTCTTAAACACAATCATGGTGGAATGATGTGATTTTTGCGGACGAAAGTCAATTTCATGTTTCTGGGTGTAGTAGACGAAAATTAGTGTGGCGTAAACCAAATGAACAATTAGAAATAAAGAATATGATACCGACGGTGAAACACGGTGGCGGAGGCTTGATGGTATTGGGCTGTATTTCAACTGCTGGAGTAGGAGAGTTAGTTTTCATTGAAGGTATTACGGACAAGAACAAATATTTAGACTTATTAAAGCAAAATTTATTAAAAAGTGCAACGAATATGGGTATACGCGACAGTTTTAAGTTCTACCAGGATAACGATCCGAAACACAAATCGAGAATAGTTCAGGAATATTTATTGTATGCTTGTCCGAAAGTGCTACATCCTCCACCATAATCACTGGATTTAAATCTAATTGAGAATTTGTGGGACTTATTGGATCGTAATATTACGACAACGCCTATAAAAACAAAAGAAGAATTAAAAATACGACTGACGGAAGAGTGGAGACGCATTACTCAAAATTGCTTAAGTAAAGAAATTTCAAATATGCCGACACAGTTGCAACATGTTGTTAGACAACAGGGATATCCCATAAAATATTAAAATTATTATAATTTTGTTCTTATGTATTTCTAAATGGGAAAAAACTTTATGTAATGTTAACTGTCCGAATATTTTTTCGACACCAATATTGGGTCTAATTTCGTTTATGATTTATTATGTGGAAAACAATAAAAAATAAAGTAATTAATTTTACATATTTGTAAACTAGAATATGTGCTTCAACCCATTACGGACCAGAAAATTCGATAACCACATTTCAAGTAAGTACATAAAGCTTTAATTTCGCAAAAACCATAGTGTCCGAATATTAAAACGAGTAACTGTATATATATCTGTATACATAGAAAAGACTAAAGTTATTTTATGTCCTCGATCCTACGACACCGAGAGCCGTGTGGCTTGATTGGCTGTAAATTCGGAAACAAGGCGATGACTAGCGACCACGTTTGGGTCCCCGAGCCTTCGACCGTCGAAAATGAATTACAGAGTTTAGAGTGAGATAGCAAGCAGTCCGACGTTGCGTTGCTAAAAAGAATAGGATCTCTGTTCTGGAGGATCTGGTCACGGAGTGGGGAAGGCAAAGGTGCCTTCTGGTAAGACGACTGTGATGAACCCCACGACACTTATCCCAGAACTGTTCGAGAGTGACCACGAAATTTTCTAACATATCGTTTACAGTTTTGCTATTGAATTACATGTTTGATAAATGCCTAAAATATATATCGATTTACATGTTTGCTATCGACGTACATTTCGTTGCGAAATGCCTGAAGTATATTTGAATATGCCAAGTTGCATACGCTTGAAATCATATAATACGCAATCGTCGCTACCCACGTTAGCCGATTTGAGAATTCTTTTTAACTTTAGAGTGTGTACGAGTTGTATGTTGAACTCGGATATCGGAGACGTCCCGGGACGTTACTCCCTAGTATAGACTTTTTCATCCGGGTGGTATGCGTGTGTTTGTGTGCCTGTTTGCCATTTTTTAAATATAGCATTAGGTAGGTAAGTAGCATACTTTCTGGAATGTGTGTTACGTGTTAGTAAGTAGGGCCGAGCAGGTTGACACATGATCTCGGAGTAGGCGCTAGTTTAATATCTAATGGGGGGGGGGGGGGGTCAGCCTGTTTCATGGAATCTGTTTTGATGATCGACGGCAAAGCTAGTACGAATCGGAAAATGCCGTTCGCTTCCGGCTTTGCCAATGTCGATCTTCGAATCCGGCGATCTGAAATCGTCACGCGGACGCGGTCGTGTATTGATTTCGAAACGAACGAACTCAAGGTTCGGCCCGTTTACACGTTCACGGAGATGCAATCTTGCACTCCTTGGTCGTCGACGCGCCTTGATTCTTCCGCGTTACACATTTTTCTTTCACCTTTATAAGTTACTCTTTGGTTCCGAGAGTAGATGAACCTCGAGCTTAGATTTAAGTTTCATCAACGGGCATGACGCCGGAAGAAAAGAAGAGTCCCGACAATGTGTCACGAAGAGGGCAGCAACGAATGGCTGTTCATTTTTTCGGTTTACGAAAGATTGGACGGCCATTACTCTTGTTACTTTGTCACTGTACTCGTTATTAGATTTGCAGGTCGTAGTGTTTTCAGCTTCCACATCTGGCCATCGCGTACTTTTCTACATAGCGTTGCGAGAATGTACGCAAGGGTTGACGTAGGTTTGCGGATCAATGAACGCGCGAGGTAATTTTAGAGTTGCGAATCAAAAAGTCACGGATTTGCATTAGCTTTCTGAAGAAGAGAGATCGCGAGTTTGATCTTAGCGTTGCGAATATATGATTGTTGCGTGTTCCGTCGCACGAATACGGAACGCAGAGAGAAATCGCGTGCGTTGAAAGCCCTTTGTCATTTTTCTTACCTCGGCAAAATATATATTTTTGTCCGAGTAAACGACGAGGGGCACACGTGTTTAGCAGCCGCTGGGCCTAACGGTAAACGTTCGGACCGTGCCCAGAAGGCTGCAAAGCACAGGCCGCACGGTAACGCGGCAACCACCCCCCTTGGAAAAAACCCTCGAAGGAGAGGTGGATGACGTCAAGCGAAGCCGGAAAAACCCAAAAAGCGCGGACTCTCGCCGCCGAGGTGTCTTCGCCGGCGTAAAGATGGCACGCGAGGCGCCTCGGTCCGAGAGGCCCGCCAATGGGGACCGTTCTTTTCCGGCAATTTCCGATTCGCTGATTGGTTCGTCACGCGAGCGGCCAATCAATTCATAGGTACGGACACCGCGGTCAATTTCAGCGAATCGGAAAAATCGGGGTCATTCACTTCCGCGTGCATCCGACCCACGCAGCAACGAACTTCCGGTGCGTACGAACCGGGGTGAGCTTTACGTTCTAAGGGGTAGTCGACATTCGTCAATCATTCGTGAACAGTCTTCAGTCAGTCGTGAGGCAGTTAACATTCGTCAGTCAATCGTAACAGTCTTCAATCAGTCGTGAAGCAAACAGTAATAGTCGTGAAACAGTCAGTCAGTCGTTCAACAGCCGTGAAACAGAAACAGTCAGTCAGTCGTAATACAGTCAGTGAGTTCGTCAAACATTCGTCAAGGGTTCGCCATTCGGAACCGAGTCATCACGTACTAAAAGGCGAGACATACCGCCGTCGAATCAGTTGGCCAAATTCATTTGGCGGCCAACAGTTTCTCATTGCGAACATTGCGATTGATTTAACGTTGCCGCGTATGAAATATTGCGCGTATTGTTAGCCGTCCTGAATATCGTGTTCTACAACTTGGTTAACATTAGCATCATAGTATGTTTGATAGCGATTACGCAGAACAGCTTCCGTTGTACGAGAATAAGAGCTTCAATGGAATTAATTAAAAAGATAGAGTTGCGATACATTTCCATCGCGCGTGTTTGGAATTCCATTTAGCGTTGCGTATATGAGAAAAAAAACCCACGATGTTCCACTGAAATAGTGGAACTCAGTCATCGATGGACCATGGATGACTCAATGGCAGCTGTGCATTGTGCACGCTGCACATGCGCTATTAGTGTTGCGCTTTGAAAACGAATAGATGCATAGATTAGTCGTTATTGTTTATTAGCGTTGCGTTATAAGTCCAACGAATCGTCCAAGAATGGGCGCTTGCGCGACGTTGTCTCTTTCTTTCTTCTTTGATTAAAGTTAAATTGAGTAAAGTAATTTTTGTAATAGAATGAAACACATTTCGCGATTTGTTTGTTAAATTTGCTGTTTGATAAGTAGATAGAGTAAAGTAGCGTTGCGAAGAAGAAGAATGTTCCACTTACGGGTTGATCGGGTTTGCGAGTGGATGATTACGATATTTGGGTGGCCCTTCTGGCCACTCGATTCATTTTCATTTACCGTTCTTCGGGGCTGCTATTTCATTTTCTTGTAGCACTCTTCGTGACTGTTATTTTGTTTATGTTACTTGTGTGCCACCTGTGTCTGGTGTATTGTTTTGTTGTTCACTGAGCATTTGTTATACATAAATACCGCTACAAAGCATATTTCTATACTATCGAAGAATATATTACATTTACGGTATAAAGTTGCCCTAATTTTTGCATGCATCTCATACATATTAAAGGGTATAAACCCATAACGAAGTAACAAATGAAATGATACGTGAAAACGCGTTTAAAGTAGTTCACATCTTTGAGAGGATAGAATTC
Source organism: Eucera pruinosa (assembly GCA_028830335.1). Taxonomy (NCBI): domain Eukaryota; kingdom Metazoa; phylum Arthropoda; class Insecta; order Hymenoptera; family Apidae; genus Eucera; species Eucera pruinosa. The sequence goes on along the minus strand of JAMYCR010000015.1, from coordinate 3,871,716 downwards.
GAGTAACGATTCGCGAAGCAAAAGTATAGCGATTCAGAATTCGGAATATAAGTAACAGTTAAAGTATAATACGGAGTAAAGCAAGTCGAGTAGAGTTATGCATAGTTTATTTAAAGTTTCAATCAAACGATGATGAGCATTTTTCGAGTCCATAGGATATGCTACGATTTTTCGCTATCGAAATTACTTTCATTTAAAGTTCGCAATCGTATTCTTTCCGTGTCTAGTACATAGTAGAACTCCGTGTCACAACGTATTGGTCGTGACTTGCGAAAATTAAAGTTCATTCGCGCTTATCGTTTACCTTTGATAAGAAAATAGTTTTTTGCTTGCACGTCGACGCGTCGCGTTAGCAGCCAAAGTTCCGCATGTAGCTTTCACGTGTTCGTCTCGCGTTTGCAAAAATAAAGTAGACGAAGTATGCAGCAAAATATAGCTTCTCCAATTTTTAGTTGTTCTCGGAACTTTTATTATTTTTGATACGCGATGGTTTAACCGTTTCAATGCCTGTTCTATTTGGCGACTATTATCGCACTTATTGTTAGGTACAAACAGTCATACTTTTATATTTTTACGATAACAACATATTATCATAACTATTGTCCCTAATATTTTTCAGACTTTTTTGAAAGGTGCGCCGTAGTTAAAAAAATTAGAAATCAATTTTGTCAAGATATTTCTCGCGAAAAAACACTTCTTACTTTAAATTTTTATATGTCTTTCGTGCAGCGAGTACATTACGTGATTCTTAATATTTCTGCGTTCGGAAGAATAACATATAAATAGCAGAAATAATAGATTCAGTCAAATGACACTATTTCCTTCTCTATCTTAAAATAGGAAGTATACTTTATGTGAATAAGTTGGCGGAGTGGTTATGAGGTCTGACTGTGAATGCTACACTAATTATTTTTTGGTCGTGAGTACGCGCCCCGCACAAGTTAATCTTTCTTTCCCTATATCTTTTTTTAAATTCCTAACTACATAATAATTCTGTCCCCTTCTACAGTTTTACTATCCATATGATTTATTAATTATAGAATCATTTTCCTCAACAGCGTCACATTAAAATTAATCTTCTATCCCTAGAAGAAGCGGCTGCAGGACTTTCTTTCGACTTCTTTTTCTCATATTCTTGGGGGTTTCGCAAAAAATGTTGAATGACATATCGACCTCTTTTTAATTTTTTTGCAACTTGTATTTGATTTTCTTCATTGGACTGTGGGGATGTAATAAAAATATAAAAGAAACATTTATCATGAACAATAGTACTAGATTTTATTACTACACTTAACGATACGAATTAAGAATACTTCGACGTATGCAACAGAAAAACCTCCGTGGCGTCACGCGATATTCACTCCTTGCGAATCAGGCGGAAAAGCGGATATGTTGTCGCGTCGAGGACTTCGTCCAAGAATGCCTCCGCAAAACGCTCTCGAAGGCTTGGCCCTTCGTGGTCATAAAAAATGGGAGAATAATACGCACGCTGTCTCTTCTCTCAAACTTTTCCGCTATTTGCACCATTTAATGCACTGGGTGTGCATTTGTACGCCACAGTACTCCCTTACCAGTAGTAACGTTACCAAAATTACCACTAATTACATTTTTATATAATGTACGCGTCGATACAAACGTCATACCATATTCAAATACGCTATATATAATCTACAATAGGCAAATATTTTAGTGTACTTAAGTCTAATTAAATCCCGTTTGCAATCTCTTTGGGAAACGAATCGTTCTGTCATCTGATGTAAATCGTTGACAATTTTTGCTTGCATTCCGTGTTACATTATTTTCTTTTTCATTCGTCTTTGAAATCACGAAAGCAGGTTTTAATCGGTCAATTGAGACTCCGACATTCTTATCATTCATTTTTATTAACAAATGTTTTATCATCGCGTTCTATCACCTCGTACGGTCCATTGTACGGCGATTGCAAAGGATCTCTAACCGCATCGTGACGTAGAAGTACGTACATAAGGCGATATGGTACGTAGGTCTTTAAAAATAAATGTTTGCTTTACACCGTGTGGGGTTACAGCATATGGATTAATGTCATTAACGCGTTTACTGAGTTGTGTAACAAACTCCGAATTAGCCCCTCGATCGGTGGGTATAAAGCATTCTGCAGGTGGTCAGATCTCGTTTCCGTAGAACATTTCGGCTGTCGTCGCTTTTAAGTCGTTTTTAACGCCCGTGCGCATTCGAAGCATTACAATAGGCAAGATTTCTACCCAGTTATCACAATCGTGACATTTAATTGTCACTTTCAACTGTCGATGTAGCAATTTCCACCATGCCGTTTGGGTCAAGGTAGTAAGCAATCGTTCGAATATGTTTCTTGTCTAACAATCGACAAAATTACTTAAACAGATGGAATTCAAATTGGCGTCCATGGTCAGTAGTGATTCTCGAAGGTACGCCGAAACGAAAAATCCAAGTAGAGAAAAATGCACAAGCTACTGTCGAGGCTTCCATGTCGGCAATCGGTATAGCTTCAGACCAGCGAAAAAATCGGGCAATGCAGATAAAACAATAGCGATAACATTTCGAATATTGCAAAGTTATTCAAACTTACAAACAAAGGACGACATATGCTTCGTAATTTTGCATTTTTTGCACTATATACAACATTTCGCCCAGTGCCTACTATCTTTATTAATTAACGGCCAAACGAAACTATCTGTTAATAGCTTTTATGTCGCACATATTCCCGGATGAGACAGTCCGTGTAGCGAATTAAAAACTTGGCGTCGTAACAGACTTGGCACGTAATGTCTAACAGTATCGTTCGTCATGTCATAATGTTAAATTCTGGAAAATTAACAATTTTAAGCTTTAATTAGCTAGCTTCACTTTTCAAAATTTCTTACAATTCACCGTCGTCTTTTTGGAAAAATTTATGGTCGACAGCGTTTGCAACAGATTCAATACGCGACAATGCATCGGGTACGCTATTATCAATGTCTTTAAGATAACGAATATCTGTCGTAATCTGCCCAATCAAATCCAAATATCTGAATTGTCAAGGTGAACATTCTTCCAAACTCTGTGAATGCGATTTCTTACATGAGACGCAAAGTGGAACCGCCGTCGAGTATTGCATTCATGGACGACTCTTCTCGTTTGCAGTCCACTTATTGTTTCCTCATTTCCATTTGCAAGGATTACGGCACCGCGTCGCTTTTTCTCCATAACAAAAATGGAACCAGCACAGCCAATTCTCGTCCTTTTCGCGATTCGGCGTAGCGTCGCGACTGCGATTATCACCGCGAGATCGCGAAAGAGCACGTCGATTTTCTCTTCGGACGACACACAACTCTTCGCGGAGCGTTTTCCTTATTTCGTCACGTATATCACGCATATCGAACTCACTCGAAGATGCTGCTGCCGTTTGAACTGCGGCTGGCCGTATTTCGTGTATCCTGTCTGCCATTTGCGTGAGAGCTGTTGTATTGGAATCCACAGATGTAGCTAATGCACGTTGAATCTCGGGAAGTAAAGGGTTTCCTCACAAATTTATCAAAAATTCGTCCGGTACTGAAGAATTCGACTGTTTTTTCAGATTGCAAAAAAACTGGGAAGGCGTGCGGTCACCCATTTCTTGTGATTCGACCAACATTCTCACACGCGTAGAGTCCAATTCAGACAGTCGTTTCAGCAATTCTTGTAATATCCACCGTAATGTTGCATGTCGTTCTCGTAATAGCAATTACCTGTACGCGAGTCTCCGTGAAGTTTTATATCATGTCTACGCGGGCAATGGAGACAATTTCCTGTGTGACTACAGCGATCGTAAGTGTGTCTCGAACTCAGGCAGTTTCTGCAGAGATTTTCATTCTTAACAATTTGTAATTGCTCTCTTGCCATCATATTATCAAATACTGGACGCTGGTACTCGGAATGTGAACTTTCACTATCAATTCTGCATTTATCGGCCTTTATTGGATGCATTTGCGTATAATGTGACCTAATACCATGTTCTCTGTGTTGATAAAGTGTTTTCAATCCTTGCGATGGTGGTGGCCACTTTTGTATGGATGCATCTTCGGTTTTATGGATTGCAGTGCCGACCAAAGTCGGTTTGCAAATTTTCCGCGTATTTGGCGAATTTACGATACTTGTTGATGAACCACTCGTAGTGTCTTCCCACATTTCATCAAAGCTTCGCAGGGATTTTATCAGAGACCGAATATTATTGGCAGACTCTCTACCAAACAGTGACTGACTTCTTCGTTTTGTCAACATCAGTTTACGTTTGATCTGGTTTAATTTCTTTTTTGCTTCATTAATTGCGCAGCTGTGTAATAGCTTAATTTTTTCATAGTCTTTTCTTGCTTTGTCTCGTTCATCTAATGACGCAAGTAGTTTCTTCATTTCCTTGATTGTATTATTTTCTCTGAGTCGATGGTACATGCTCCATAGTTTGTTGGAATCTTCATGGGAGTCCTTACAAATCGGCGTGAAATTTCGAAGCTTCGTAATTTGACTCGTCAATGAGCGACAATATTTTTTTATTAACTTCTCACTTGAATTCTCACTTGAATCGGTTGCGGTAATTGCAGTCTTGCTTATATTTTGAGTCGCCATTTGAAATTCGAAACGAAACGGTAATTACACTGGGAGAAATGGCGGAAGGAAATCACAAATTGCGGAAAGTGATTGGCGAATTCCGACAAGAAGCTTACTTTTGATCAAAGATCGTGTTGATGAATTTCTGTGACCTGTGAATGCTTCTGTATTTTCTTTCAGTGCGACGAGGTTCCACTGAGGCAACTTGAATCACTCTTGCTTCTAACGTCCGTAGGAATGGATCTAGCCACAAGAACCAAAAATAATGTACTCGTTGAGACTCGAATCGAGTGACAGCTTTTCATTTTCAAGCTGAAAAATTTCAAAGATTTTCAAAAGTGTATGATTCCACTCACCTCCGTTGCCCGAGCGATTAATATTTATTAGCCAGTGAAATGTTCTATGACGAACCGATCGAGAATGATTACGAATGTGAACGTGAGTCCTGACTGTTGGACGTTGGACTACTCTATTCGCAATGATTAGATCATGTTTAATTGAACATTCTGGTGTTACGACCACAATCTGACTAATGCTCGACTATCTCAAGTGTTTTTTCTTTTATATTGTTGACCAAGTTTACTGGCTTCGTGAAGTGAATGGTATTACCTGCAAGAGTGAAAAATTTGTTATAAATAACTATTATTAGAGAGAGGAGAATTTAAAAAAAAATCTCCCGAGTGAGACAAGAGTAATGGATGAATGAGAAGAGGATAGTTGTGATATGAGCTTTACTAGTATAGTCATAGGGATAGTGTTTGAGTTTCGTGAGCGCTGGATAAATTAACTATGTAACAAGATTTTGCATCAAGTGGAGTTTGGGAAGTAGAGTGAAATCGGAATTTTAGTATGATAGGATTTTCTATTTTTATCATAAGTTCTAGTAATATTTACTAATGGGTTGGCGTGTTTCGAAACCGAATGTCGGCTAATTTGATTTGAGATGTACAATTATTCGTGAATGTTGGGTATGCAGGTTTCGGTTAGGAGTGACTCAGTGGGATATCTGACTGGTTTTCCGGTGATTACATTAAGTGTATGATCTTGTGTTCTTGTGTATCGCAAGGTCCAGGTATAATATTTGAGATCACTTTTGCACCATGTGTAGGGCCGAAAAGCGTAAGCTTACCGGTTTTGCAGGAATCATCAAGCGGCTGGTTATCAGATTGGCGTATGATCTTATTTAGATTAGGTTACCTTACCGAAGTTGACGATTCACTGGGGCTGAATAGTATCAGACCTAGGTATTGAAAGGAATTGTTATCTTACTGCGAAAGAAAAGCTGGATAAAACTGGATAATATGTGGAAACGGAAGATAAAATTCTTTATTTTTTGCGAACACTGCTATTCTATCGATAGCGTTAGAAATGTCTTCTTATATTCTTTACAAATATAGTGGACACAATAGTAGACGAATTCGCTTTATTATCCATTCGTCTAATTTTTACCTTTTTCACATGGTGATTTGTGAATTGCGATTCACTTACAATTAGCTAGGCATTGTTGATTTCTTTTTCAGTTCGTAATGTTCTCTTGTCTGTGATGTACACATTTTTTGAACAATGTCTTTTCTCAAAAAATAAATGAAATTGAAGCTTTATTCATTTAGGTTATACATAAAAGAAGTAGTAAGGACCAGGAAAATGAGTCATCTGCATAGTTACTACTTTTTTTTTATCCGACAATGCGGACAAATGTTGAATATTTGCAATAAATTTGTCATTATCAAATATGGTGTATTTCATGACGATCGGTCTCTGAAAGGTTGGCAACTAATTAATTGCAAGAACCGACGATTCTGAATCTGTCGATCTGAAAATTTATGTTTTTATTGAGTTACATTTGCAAAAAAGCAAACGATCTAAAACTAAACCAGCTGATATCCGATACAAAAAGTTGCTTGTACTAATAAAGTTGAAATTAGGCGAAGTAAATTACTATTAGCAAAGTAAAATTTACAAATCACACAATCTTTTTAAGATGCTTTAGAATTAAAAATTAAAAAATAAATTAAAGCAATGTTATTGTACCTATAATTTGAAATTTAGGTGAAATTCTAGATTACTGGCGTCCTCACTGATTTTAACACGGTGATTGCCCTGGGGGTCACCGGTGACCAGCGACGCCAACATTAGTACGTATACATAATTAGAATAAATGTCAATACTTATAAATTTTTCAATACTACCATTGTTACTACAATGGTATGCAGAAATTAATGCAGTATAATCTTGCACCCACCATTAGAGGGACATACGAAGTAGGACTTTCTCGGAAGCACTCGCTCCAACCACCTCGTCCACATATATACCGCCTTTAACCTTCCTGCAAATATTCCAGTGTCTAAGGCAAGGTCTGATAGGTAGCTTTACTGATGAGTCCACTAGCAGGCCCAGGACGAAACGCAACACCCTTCCGTTTTCCTCCTACCCTTTCCCCTCTCCACAGCGCCGCAACCATATAAAAATAGTTTTATATCCTTCATCTCTACTCCAATACAGATGAATTTTAGGTAATCACACTAGTCCCATCCATATAATTAGTCCAAAAAACCGTTTGATTTCATTAGGATTTGTTTCAAACCATTTATCTAGACGATACGATCGCTGTTCTGACATTATTTGCGCACCACATATGTTCGTTTGATTCGCGATAATTTGAAATATTTCATCCGTAACAAAAAGAAAATAAAAACTATGTGGTTCTGTATAATTAAAAATCTCAGAGTGACGCGTGTCGACACCAGGTGAATTCGATAATGTGATCTTGGCTTGATTGCCCAAAAGATTACGCCAATTTATATCACACTCCTTTTCTTCTATATCATTTTCATCGTTATCGTCATCTTCATCTTCACTTTCACTATATGACTCAATTCGAAGGCGACGTACAGAGGATGTCCTTATCATGTCAGATATACTATTCGAGGAACTTTCCTCACTATCTGATAGCACTCGACATCGCGTGATGGGACTTGGTACAAATGTATCGTCAGATGAATTACTAGACGCATAATCTTCATTTGGTGTTATACTAATTTTAAGGGCTAACTAAAAAGTTAAATAGAGGTAATGAAGTGCAAAAATTTGTGTAGCGTATAGAAATGTAATAGACGCTCTTACCTGATTGTTGGACCCACTCGGCAATAATAAACAAGTGAAACAGTTGCTTAAAATCTTGAATAAGTAATCTGAGACAGCTGATAATCGCAAAAAATAAGAAAAACGCGCGAAATCGTAGAAATGCATTTCAGCGCTACGGGAGTTACCGGTGACCCCCAGTAAGATAAATTCATTAAATAAAAAATTCATGTTGGCGCCACAAGCAATCCATGTCAAATTAGCATGGCGATGAACGTGTTAATAGATTTGGGTCAGATTGGGAAACTTTCTCGGGATCGAGTGGGGTCCCGAAAGTTCACAAAGTTCGGGTACCCGTGAAATTCGGATTTTTCAACCGAGTTCTCCAATTAAATTTTCAAATTCGGATGGGTTTATTGTATTCTATACTATGATGAAATGTAAAATGAAGGAAGAGTAACAGCTCATAGAAGAAATCATGCAAGTTATTTTATTTCAAATTGGAATGCAGAAAACACAATTGCTCCACTTTGTTGGTTATTAATCTTGTTCTCGTAGCTACGATAATATATCAAGCGTCAGAAAATAATCTTTCGCTAGATGTTTGTGTCACAGAAATAACGAGGTATTGATTTGCTGTTCTTGCTAGTATTGGAAATCTTTTGCAGTTGAATTTCCACTAAGCTATGATACCATATCAGTTTTCCGGAGAAGAGTTATGTCGCAGAAATAAATTTACATTTTATCATTAGTGCGAAAATTGAAAGATAGTTGGTTTTCTTCTACCACACTATAGGATGTTTCATTAAAAAATTGCATTAATTTGAGATTATGCTTTCATTTTTCTCATTCACTTTGTTTTCATTCATTTCATTTTCGATGGCTCCAATCTTTTGGTTTAATTTATTTCTTACCTTCTATCTTTCCTTTGCTACTGGTAACAGAAGGTCATTAAATCGTGGATGTGGCAAAATCGCATAAATGAATATCTCGTTCTTTAAAAGAGTGTTTCTCAAACCTTTTTAGCTATGGAGCCCACTTCGGCTGAAAGTATTATGTATGAAAGTCCATCATTTCACTTCCTTGAATTCTTCTTTCATCATATTACAAGAGAAAAAATGTTTCGAATAAAAGCCAATTTGGATCTTTATTGTTGACTCAACAATAAAATAACGAGATTTTTTTAACTTCTTCTGATCGGATATCATCTGCATTAATCACTACTGTTAGGCTTATATAGGAAGGGATGACAATTCTTAACATTTTCAATATCTTGTTTCAACTATCTTGCTGTGACGTGAAAGTAACGGAAAAAATAGTAAAAGATATCGGTTATCCCGTAACATGATGGTGATAATTTTGTTGGATACCCAGCCACTGTCCTGTATGAAACAGAGTAAACATAGATAAATCTACGTTCAAAAGAGATTACTCATAGCGAGACTGATTTTTTGACGTTCCGAATTCTGTCCCCTAGCCACCACTATCCAAAAACAATGCTGAATCACCAACCACCTCCACCCCTTACTTAAGACCCAAACTACGGCCCTCCAGGGCATTTGGTGGTCAGAAGCTCGAGGGCAGATACGTAATTCTCCGCACATTTTAAATTCCGTTCGCGTCGACTTGTTGACTGGGTGATCCGTGGATCTGCAATACTTAATCAATAAAGTTTTCCGCTGTAAAATCCGCGCGCAACATTCACTCAGACATTCAACAATTTCATACAGGCAAATGTTTTTGGAGATTTCAAGGTCACTTTTATTTTTTTAAAGGACATGGTATATTTTTTATTCCTAATGAAATGACGGGCGTGTAGACAATTCCAACGACCTATAATTCACTCGAAAATCACATTTTTTGAGTTATGACACTTTTGTAGCCCATGTGCGATATGTAAAAATGTATAAAGTAATTAAAGGAAGGTTCATATTATTTTATTTGCAGCATGAAACAACTCTTTATTTAGGAATCATTCCTTTAATTTTATTGACAAAAATATGTAGTTGCATAAAAATCCGCAGTCTAGCCATAACCCTTCATTCTATTTGTATTCTTTGATTATGATTACTGTTTATAATTTATAGAAATTTTCGTGTCGGAATATCATACCTAATTTAACCAATAATTAAAATCGCCCGGGGAAAATTCCGGAGCTTAAATGCTCTTTTTCCTAGGTTCGTGATTATATACGCGGCAGCTTTAGTTACGGATAGCATCTATGTATGTATGTAGAAATCAGTATCGCATCTTAGTTGATTATTCAAGCCGGTTTAATTTAATTAATTAGACAATAAATTCTTTATCTAGCTTCGCACACGTATATTATCCGTCGTTGATCGCTACAATTATGTATGTATATAGAAACAGTAGATTAGAAACGACCTAAAGCTGAGAGGCAGTTCTTGTATATGCGTATAAGAAAAAGCTTTTGTATTTCTATGCGTTTTAATTTCCAAGCGTTTGGTTGTCTAAGCTTTTAGATTCTCAAGATTTTAAATTCCCAAGCCTTTGTGTGTCCAAACTTTCAAACTTCAAGCTTTTGCATTTATAAGTGTGTCCATCAACTTTTGAAGTCGTTCGAATAATTGAACGATACTGTATTAGTGACCGAGGTTTACTTTGAGCCACCGTAGGGCGTGAGAAAAACGATTTTGTTACTGTTATACTTACGTTCAATAAACATTGTTGATTGTAAAAAACTATTTCTCCTTCTCGTGTTTTAACCTACCCGTGTGAGGTTTACATAAAACTAATCCCTACATTATTTCTTGTTATATTCAGGTATATACAATTATAATTATCAAGTCGATTACAAATACAAATTTTATTACTTCGAAATATATACTTCAAGCTATGTGAGCATAACAAGTATTAGGAGATACAATAATAATAATAACCCTTTCTATTCTATAAGAATAATTTGATACAGAAATGTAGATCGATTACTAATAGTACCAATGCTATTTATTTGAATTCGGTATAATAGTTATTGACTATGTTCCGATTTAACTTCCAAAAAGGCTCCCCGTTTTAACGTTTTAATTCACGTTATTTGTACGACTGTTTATTAGACTGTATCTATAACTATTATAAATACATTACTGTACGTTTTACGAATCTCTTACAATACAGAATTAATTTATTGGCATTTTACGTTCATTTTCTTCCAAAATGGGATCATCGACTTTTTGTGGTAAACTATCGGGTAATTGTATCTCGTACACCGGTTTTCCATTCTCACTGATCCAAATGCTTCCGTTTTGAGCGCATCTAATTACATAAACCAATCCGTGTGCAAGACTGTCGATTCTAATAAATAAAATAATTAAATAATAAATAAATTCATTAGACGCGTATCTAGAACCATAATGTTCGTTCAATTTTTACTAGAAATACCTTCTCAAGTATTTCTGAACTGTATCGTCTTCCAAAATGTTCGTCATAGCAGTGTACTCGTCATTATCAAAATGGACTTGATTGAGTCCGGGGCACATGACTATTATCCTTACCCCTGTCCTTTGGTAATGATAGGGTTGCTATAACCAGAGATCAAAATAATATTGTAATCAAAACTAAAAGGTCAATCTCCCATGTCTGCGGCGACCTAATGTGTACAAATGTGATAAATAGACTGCGCATGTTTATGCATATTTGTCTCCTTGAGTAAAACTGAAAGAGTAGACTTTGGTAGAAATCAGTTTGATTCTCTAAATGTTGCAATTTTTACTTTATTTTAGATATTTTTGTGAGAAAAGTCGAAATAAATAGGCGCCGAGACAGGCCATGTGGTTTATGTCAACGCGCTCCCCCTTCTTAAGGGAAGTTTTGCCCGAGTAGCAGTTTAAGAAAAGGACACACTGGCATGGGCGTCCTCACGACTAGAGTTTTTGGGCGACACTCTTGCTTTGGCAGTCGACGTGATGCATTGTAACGAGCAGAATACAGATTCATTATTTCAAAACGCCCACTTATCATTATTTATTTACCGCACGTCATTCCAATCCTGATTTACCTTACATTTTGTATATTTTTTTTCTATATACTATATTATGGAATCTGTCCTTTTTTTGGCATATTTAATTTTGCTATAAATGCATAAAGATCCGTCGCCTATATTTATTTTAACCGTTTACAACAAATTGTCATAAGCTTGTCTCTCTAGTTTCCGTATTTTCTAATAATTCTTTCTGTGCACTCGTATAAATGATAAAAGATGTACTTCAGTTGAAAGTAAGTTTTTACCAGAACAGGTGTTCATTTACTACCAATTTGCTAATACTTATTATCGTTTGTCCCCAAATGTAATTATCACACGTGATTCCAGTACCCGAAGTTTGATTAGAATAGGCGAATTATTTTTAATTAATTTTATGTATATATATTGTGGGGTCCGAATAGAATTATAACGTTATGGTTAAGAGCATTTAGGTTTAAGTAATTTAAGACCGGGCCATGTGGGACGCGGATTTTTGCAGGCAAGCGACGATGACTTGCGGAACCGCGTCTCAAGCATTCGAGGATAGTATTAGTTAGGCTAAGTTTATTGTTTAAGTTTGGGGTGCGAATGGGAGAGAGAGTGAGAGAGAGAAAAAGAGGAATGGTTGGCGACAAGGGCGGCCGTCGAAAGAAAAGCGGGAGTGTTTTGAGAAGTCGAAGAGAGTAGAGACCTGAGCGGAAGCATATAGCGTAGGATAACGTGGCATCGAGTAGACGTATTTAGGATATTTAGCGTAGCTTAGTTTAGTGCGATTTCGATTTAATTAGATATATATATATTACATTACATTATACGCGACTTTGATTTTGCAAACCTTTTAATTCCACAATATATTGTTTTGTAATCCATTGATTATGATAAGAATAACTGATTGATAACATATTATAATTATAATAACCGGATTCCACTATATTTGCAATTTATAGTTTTTAATATATTGAAATTTTGCATAAATGCATAAACATGCGCAGTCTAATAATGGCATTCTTCAATGAACGTGTACTTACTGCAAAGGAACGGCTGAAACTAACTACAGCATGTTTCGTGGCGGAATATACTGGAAACTGAGATATGGAATGCAGACCGGCGACAGACGAAATGTTTACGATAACACCACCCTTACCACCGACATCTTTTTGCATCTGTTGGATTCCTAGGAGCGTTCCGCGTATCACTGCAGTCTACGCAAATTTATATCGACTAATAAATTACAACGATAAACCGTAGACTATCAAGATGGAAAGATCAGCACTAATCGACATGCAAATTAACACGCAGAAGAATTAAGATGCATTATAGGTTAACAATATAATCAGCGAATGGATGAAATTGCTAAATTCTAGCTGAAGCAATGAAAAATTTCAACAACGTTCCAGCGCCGTGTTTATCTAAAACGAAGAATTGAAATTTTACAAAATTTGTACAAACTTTTAGAATGTGGCTAAAAATACATATTTCAATGGTTCATCAGTATTAACGATCTAATCTAATATTAACAAATAAAGTTTAAAGACTGTTACAACCGTGCACCGTAACTAACGCGGTGAATTTCACGGGGTCGTAAGGCCCGCTTAACGCTCGATCGCGACGATAGGAGCGAACGTAGGCTAGTTCAAAATTAATTGACTCTAGGCAAGTTGAGAAGTGGTGTAGCGATTAATGTACACTGATGGTAGAAGTTGACTAACTATATTTGGCGCATAAAAGTATACTCTTAATTTGCTTTTGTGATTTATAATTTATCTAGACCTTTCATTTTATAATCGATAATATTGTGATCATTTTGTATTCAAGGAAACGTCCATGCTTACCACGTTTACGTCAATGGTTGTTTCGAAATTGGTTTCATCAATCACTTCAGCATTGTTTACTAAAATCTCCAGACCGCCAAGTGTCTTCACAGCTTTTTTGAACGTATCTGTCACAGAAGTTGAACATCATTCACCTGTATTTTATGGAAATACTACATATTTCATTAAAAGAGCATTTATTTATTTACGAAAGAATTTGTATTTTATTTTATGTATTTACTAGAGATGGGTCGAAAGATATTTAACACTACATACCGTTTGCAAATTAAATGAATACATATATATAAAACGGACCAACTAATTCGGATGCAGATGTTGGCTGTTATACTGTATTTTTATTTAAAATTTATATTACTCTATAATTACAAGCGCATATTCTCACGCGATACAAATAATTATATCTGTTAGGCATTCTAACTGTATGTTCGAAAAAAATCTTCAATAAATAGCTCTACGATATCTGCTACACGTTGTTTAGATTTTCACGTAATCCGTATTCCAGAGCTTATTTTGTAAGGTTTCAAAGTAATCGGTTTATTACTTGCTAACACGTTGAGTGCTGCGACGAATTCGTTACTTTACCTGTTTCTCTTGACACTTTGTTTATATCACATGTCATATCTCACCTATGACTCGTATTGCTGTGGCTATTATATACGTTTAAAAGATGTTTTTGTTTGAAAATTATAATTTTCAAAAAGTCGAATTTTTAATGTTGAGGGGTTCCAACATTCCTAACATTAAATTATCCCATCTCTAGCATTTACAAAAGAATTTAACCTTAACTACTACACTTATTAAAACTTATGTAACCACTGTTAGCGATCTGTGAGACTGTTAATGTTTATTGCGTTATCATTTGTATAAAAGTGGCCCATAAAAAAATCAATATTAGTTGTTTTTGCTTTCTACATCAATAATGAAGGGGTCCAAGTTCGATATTAGTAACTGAATATTATAATGTCATTGAAAAGTATCCAGAGTGGCAAACTCGTAAATCATGCAAAAAGGAAGATAGAGATGGATACGTAATTGTTAGCGATCTCACAGACGGATAATGGTAATTAAAGGTTAAAAATGACTGTTTCTATCTTTTCTACAGCGTTTCTACCGCATACAAGTGTTACTTGAACAGTAATTGTACTTAGAATTACCATCGAATTCAAAAGTTTTCGAGACATCACAGCGAAAGAAGACAATACGATTACGGCCGAATTCTGCGTTTAGCATGTTCATGACTCTTTTGCCATCTTCTTCTCGATTATCCATTATTGCAATCATCTAAAATTATTTTTCTATTATGTTAATGTGAGGTAATAATAAAAGTTATACAGGGTGTCTCTGAATGGTGTGTATAATCAGGTAACAGGTGGTACTTCATAAAAAAATATAAAAAGTCACTAGTATCTTATACAATTTTTGGCGTACAATAATCTGGTGTATTCAATGTTTCCGTAAAGTTTAGGGAACACGTAGATATATTGATAAAAACTATGAAAAATGCAGATTTTTGTTTTCTATTCAGATGGTGTATTTCAAACTCTACTTAAAATTATATATTTGACATATCATATTTTTTTTGTCTTACCATTAGAGTATATCATGAAATTATTGTACGCTCATTGCGGAAGCGAAACTGTTGATTTCTGATATCGTATCATCGTTCATTAGTCATTTCGAGTGACTCATAACTCATGTAACTCACAGTTAGCAATGGGATGTTTCGAATGGATATTGTGTATCAAGCGATAAATTCGAATCACTTATTGTTAGAACGCGATTGGAAGCTTCGAAACTTATGAAAATCTTGATAATTTTGGAAGCCTTGAAAGCCTTGATTGCCTTGGAACTTTTAAAAGTCTTGAATGTCTTGGTCGCCTTAGAAGCTCTACCTAAATTATTGAGAACTGTTTCCATTGGTTATTTTATTTCCTTTTTCTTATTTCCAAGATATCAACACTCATAATTTGTAATACGTACTGCAAGTTATATTAATAATTTCAATTTATCAGATTCCCTTTAATATTTTGTGTCAATAACATTCCTTGCATAAAAGTAATGAAAAGACTTGTAGGGTACTGAATTATCAGATTAGCTTCAACTTAACAATTATCAATTATTAGTTTTCAAAACTTATGAAAACTCACAAGACCTCCACGACTGTCAAAAATTTCAACACTTCCAAGACAGTCGAGTCTTTTTGGCTTCGAATTATATTGGAAGGGATTCGAAATTTTCGCTATTTTATATTTTACTCTGGGTATAAGATTATAACGAGTAAGGGTATAAAGACCAAAGGAAATGTATATTTTGGTTCGGCCATAGGCTGTTTTGCAATAGAGATTAACATGAATGTTGTTATGTTTTTATGTTTTATGATTTAGTTCCATGTAAAGTTATCTTGAGAAAGCGGACCTCACACAATATATATATATATATATATATATATATATATATATATAAACAAGGGAATATGTACAGGAATAAGTTAAGTCTAAATAGGTAAGTGAGCAGAGACGGCAGGGGAAAGTGTAAATAGTCGGCGATTTTGAGAGAACGAATGCTACGGATGTAACTATAATAAATAAATAAAATAATAATATTTTGCTTCTGCAAAAAAATGTTATAAAGCTATATATCACCATTGATGCATTAGCTATTTATTCAGTCTCGTATACAATAGAATCATCCGGGGCCTACCATTTTAGTGCCACATGTGACATTACTAGTTTACAGTAGAATAAGACAACAACGCTATTAAAACGATGGGAGTTATAATTAAATATTACGACAATCAATTGTTTTCGACATAATTGAAAACCAGGAATTAATAATTACTGTAAAAGTGACTGACATCAGTAGTACGATAAAGAAAAAAAACAGAGTAATCAAGTGACATGTAAATAGGATAACATTCAACAAATTTAACTATAAACCTAGGTATGTAACTTTTAAGCTACACGGCATTATAGAGGATTAACTTTATCAACTTTCATTGGTGGATTGGATATCATTCTTAAAATCACCATTTTAAACTGTAAGAGATGTAAAAATACCTCTGCTTTTTTACACGATCGGCATTTCAGTTTGAAATTTATGACGTTTCCTATAAACGGATGCTCTATTCCGTGCTTAGTCAATGGTGATATGTACAATACCAATATTATCGATGTACTTTATCTTTGGATGTAAGACTCATGACCTACGTTTATAATCGCGCATTGAATGCAATGATATATGTGCAAAAAGAAATATTTATCAAGTATAGTGCTCGTGCCTGTATTACTCATTGAAAGTATGATGTATCAAATATATTGTAAATCTCCATAAATCTTAAAATAATGCAATTTTCATGTTTTTTATCAATATTTCCACGCTTTCCCCATACTTTATGGACCTACTAATTACGTCACGCTATTGTATGCTAAAAATCTATAAGACATCACTTGAATTTTATTTCCCACCTTTTGGGCAAAAATCGGTCACTTCTTAATATTCTCCTTTATTCTGTATAACTCTTCTGCAAACAACCGGGTACTCGGTTACTTTAACAATTCTTTATGTTCTTGCGAATACTTAGGTTTCTATTTTTCGGATATTTTTCCATCGATTCTCATTTTCAACATAAGTGGTAATCCGAAATATGTTTAGTATTAAAACTGTGTTCGATTGTGAATGTTTAGGTTGATCATAGAAGGGTTAAATTATTAAATGTTCAAAATCATGTCAATTAATCGTTCGAATTAAGACTATTATGGTTAAATCTACATATTTCCAATTATCGCATGACTTTACGACTAACTTAAGTTCAATTAGTTAATAACTAAATTTGAAGATACTTTTTCTATGATTATTACAATTAGACTGTAGATTTTCATACAACCATATAATATTGAAATATGCAAAACACAATAATTGATATATCTTGTAAAACAAGATTAGTGGTAATCGGCTGACGTGTACCTGCAATACAAAACAAATATCTGAATACAAATTTCCTCTTAAAGTAATTAAAAATTTGATTAGTTTTCGCTTCCCTTTTTATTTGTACTTCAAAATAATTATTTTCGAATAACAGTGTTTAGTAGAATTTACAATTATGTTACCACCTGGTTTCATGTCTTTATCTTTTTCTATAAAAATGTAAATTTATACAAAAATCCACAGCCTAATTATTATATAAGATAACGATTGCTTACCGAAGCACCATTTCGCAGCAGTTCTCTGCAAATATTCAGACCCGCAAAGCCCGCAGCTCCTATTACGATAGCTTTTTTGTCCTTGATCTGCATATTTCTCGTATTTTTTCCCCTACTTAATGAGACAATACAAACACAATACTTGGTCCTTCAACGCGTCTTCTTTGCTTCGATCACTTCAATGGCACCTCTCGTTCTTCTGAAGCAGCACCAATTCAAACAGTGCACTTTACGTATTGCAAACTGTTATTTCTTTCAATTTTATATCTTCATATTTTCTCGCTGTGTGACTGTAGAATTTTATCTTTCCAAAAAAGATGAGCTCACCACTCCAGAATATGGCGCGTTATATTTGAAACGTATTTCAACAGTTTTTAGCAATTTTTACCACAGAATAGTCATTGTTTTAATTCATTCATTTACGAAGATAGGGAATCGAATAGATGGCCAAATTTGAAGGATAACTTGTAGAAATGTTCACAGATATTAGGAAACGAGAGACAAATAACGCAGCAGTTGACGTCTTAACTGTTACTGAATAATAGTCTCCTCAGAGGCTCTTCCTCGCGTTGATATGAAAGAATCTTTTTATTTGTCTATCGCGATCTTCGACCTCTCGTTCGTTATTACGCTCCACCAGAACTAATATCTGCGTCGATTGTTAGTTGCAACATGCCTCGAACCTTGAACTTTCTTTGCTTCATGCGATTTTCGAGAAATATTTACGTTTATATGTATGGTAGTTTCTAACATTTCCTTAGAAACTTCTATATGATTTCTTCTTTACTTTTTACTTTAGAGCAATTAAACTTAATTTCGTTTAACTTCAGTCATGCGAAAGGAACAAAATTAGTTTATGTATTATATTAAAATGACGTAAAGAAGGTGAGAACCGAAATGAAAGAACTTCGTTTTGCAATTCTTTTTTTGTTTTTAAATAGTTTTGTCATATATCTATTATGGGATGCAAACAAATGTCAATTTGCTGTATTAAATATTATGTTTTTTATGTCACAGAATTTTGTGACCATGCAGATTCTATCCCTATAGGGAATATTAATTCTCCATAGAATAATTTTAATTTTTTGTTAGGAATATGTGCACTGAAATAATTCGAAACATAGTTAAACCATTAGAACAGTTTAATTGGGTACAAAAAAATATAAAACAACAATAGCTTGCGTTATTATGAATTTTCGTAATTTTTAAAAAAAACAATCTTTATTTTACTTTTTATCTTAAATAGCAAATGTTTTACAAGTTAAGTTCAATCTTCTTGAAACGGGGGATTTCAACAGCGTACGGTGGTTCGCTGTTCTCGCTGACCCAGATGGCTCCGTTCTTGCCTTTCTGGATCAAATTCATCATGGCGTCTCCGACGATGTCTGTTCTGTTAATGTAAAAATGAAAAACATAAGTAATATTGTTTATATTACGTGTATATCCATTATAGAGAGTTGTATTGTAACATTTTGAACAATATGGTTCTGTCTTCGTATGTTCTTAAGAAATAGAATTCCGCAAGAGTATTTGAAAATCCATGTCCCTGAATCGCTATAGTTAACTAATCTATAGCAATTTGCAGGAAACATACAACATATACTACATAATAGACAATGCCAGTGTTACGATATATCAATTTTCTAATATCCAGAGCCTGCAAAGGAAATTAGGATTACTCAATTGTTTAGCAAATGCCAAACGGATTATCCTGGACTGTCAGATTAGTTGTAATCATCACTGTCTCTATTGATGCGGTACAAGCAGTTTTATACCCGTTTTTTTCATAGAGTAAATCAGGTATATATAATGTTAAGAAAACAGGTAGTTATGATGTTACGACCAAGGCAAAAAATTTGCGAATACGAAATCTTCATCTTCCGATGAAAGCAACGATGAAGACATGCGCCAGGAATACTTGAAATTATATAGCGAAACTACATTGTAAGGGTGATTGTGTTTCGTGTTGTGCACAGTTATACGATACATATACCATGTACAGCAATAAGTGTAAAATGTGTGATGAGCTACAGAAAATGAATGGGAGAGGCTGAAGTCAAAGAAATAAATTATATAATTTTTATATTTTTATAAGATTGTTCACGCCATTTCTAAATGTATATTTTGTTACATTTTTGCTTCAGTTTACGTAAATGATTCTACAGAAGGAACGTGTTACTTTAATTATAACGGTTTTTATTACGAATTTTCTATCATTTTAATGAATTGTGAGCTATTTTTTCCTGATTTACCCTGTAATATTTTAATATCTATTTAATCGACTAACTCCAAATTTTGTGTGCGCTTTCATACAGTCCATAGGACAATTGAGTTAAATTATTTTTTTTTAATTTTTTTAGAGAAATAGGAACTCTTAAAGAGAAATATCAGAAAAGTTTAAAAGAGATATGCTCTATAATAGAAGACTCCCCTAATATTATATTTAAAATGGTAAGAAGAATTGAAGTTTCACTTACGATTGGAAGGGGAAACCCTTACTGTATTCCCTAACTTTATCTTTGTCGCAATAGTCGGCGAGCCTTTCTATGAAATTGCCAGGCAACCCTGTCTCTGTCAGGCCAGGGCACATCACGAGAACACGAACTCCAGTCTGATCGAATTGTTTCTGTAAAAATAGAAACAAACATGTGAATTTAGGAGAATATGTTATCGTAAGATTTTATTTCCTTTTGTTAGCATCGTTGCGATAAATAGTGAACTCATTTTACAATGATTATAACGTTCGAAAATGCATTATAAGTGTAAACTATTCATAAAAATATAAATGTATGGTATACGAATATATTGACTAAAAATAGGATTCATACACCGTGGATTTTTATTTCTATTGTCAATACTATTTTTGTGCAACGTCCAATTAAATGCTTAATGCATATATCTTGCACGCGTTAGAATTGAAAACTAGGTTTGCACAGAATCTTATGCAATAAACAGGTTTTATCTAGGCATTACTTTATGAAAGATATTTTGAATAAAAGAAGCAAGTTTATAGTGTACAAATATTATTTATAAATATAAATTATAAAAAACTCTTTATATAGGAGATGCAGGCTATATCAAAGATTTAAAATCAACAAAACACAGTTTTAAATTTGCAATCATCTTTCTAGATAAAAAATTAGTTGTGCATTGAAATTGTTAAAAACTGTAATAGTAAGTTATAAACTGTTGTAATTTTCGCGAACTGTTTTAAATTAAAAAATGTTTAAAATCAACGAAGATAGTTTTATATATGTTACGACTGTCGTTGCCGTGGCGTGGGTAACGCACAGGCGTGGTATCAGGGTAAAGGCTTAGATAAGGATGAGATAGGAATTCGGACGAACCGGTGTCTATTTCACCACCGGGAGCCGAAGGATAGGTGAAACGTGGATGAGCCGGTGTCTGTTTCACCACCGGGTGCCACGTTGGTAAGTTTTCGTGGATGAGCCGACGTCTGTTTCACCGTCGGGTGCCACTAGGAATTGCGTGGATGAGCCGGTGTCTGTTTCACCACCGGGTGCCACGTTGGAAGTTTTCGTGGATGAGCCGACGTCTGTTTCACCGTCCGGTGCCACTAAGGAATTGCGTGGATGAGCCGGCGTCTGTTTCACCACCGGGTGCCACTAGGTAAAGGGTTTTGGAATTGTCGTCGATATACCTCGAGCGGTAAAGGTATATCTGTGCGGAATACCGAAGGTTGCGTTACAGTAACTATTGAGATGGGTTTTTGTACTAAAGTGAACTGATAGAATTTTACCAACGATATATTTTATATGAATATACTTAGTTACACTATTCTTAGATTATTCTGACGGCGAGAGTAACCTTCTCGGCATTAACGCAGCACGAGCGCGGGGGCAGTCTTAGACGATCCGACTCGAAAACTCGCGTATTCGTTCAAATGTGCTCGAAGGGGACTTCAACCCGATCTTGCTCAGAGTTTCGGCGTGGCGTCGTACTAAGCTTCTACTGAACCGATGAGCCTTAGTTTCCGGCCCTTTATATACCCAAACATCTGTTGGATTTCGGAGAACGGACTGTGGGGGTATCTCTGACTAGCCGCGTTCTTAGAAGTAATTATCGCTTATCGCGCGACGGAGCCCTACGCGGAGCTGTACGCTGCCCGTTTCGGTGCGACGAAGGGTCCATACGTAACATATATATAATTATTTCTTTGAATAAGTTAATTTTACATCGAAGTTATTGGAAATTTTAGTAATGGATAATTTAACCATTATTTTCTTTCGTATCAATAAAGGTGAATTTGTTTAAGTTTACCTGTGTGCATGCGCTAAATCCTAATACATGGTGTTTGCTGGCAGTGTAGTTTGGAGAAAAGTCGAAGGAATGGAAAGGAACAATCGACGCGATGTTTACTATGGTGCCACCTTTACCACCTTTCTGTTTGCCCATGTAATCTAAAGCGAGCAATGATCCTTGTACTACACCGCCCTGAAATTGATAAAGTTAATTGTATTTCTACTGATTTCAGTAACCCATATTTAGGAATGTCCCATATTAGAAAATTTCAACTAAGTATTGTGATCGGTAACGTGGGGTTAAAATTAAAATAATCCCTACACTATTAATAAGAGAATTAGTATGTAAACTTACGACATTCACGCGCATAGTTTTCTCCCATGCGTTCTCGTCAAACATTCCAGCGTTATTAATGACAATGTCCAAGCCATTGAAAGCGTCCCAAACCTTTTTGAAAGTCTCTGTAATATTTAACAAGCAAGTCTGAATTATTGATTGAACAACATTGAATATAAGAAGTTTTATATCACTTAACATTCTAACATTCCAGATAGTCATTCGATTGCGGATTTTTATGCATATGTAGGACATTTAAATAATTTCATAAATTATTTACTTAAATACAAAAATATACAAAATGGACAAAGTAGAGTAGTTGTCATAATATTTATACAGTGAAACAAATCTCTATTTAGGTTCTATCCTATTAGTTCTGTCTACAAAGTTCTCAATTTGCATAGAGATCCACAGTTCGTCAATCACGCATAGGCTTTGACAACTTCATTTAATTAATTTTAACTGTATTATTAAAATAAAAGAATTAAGCACTAAAACCTAGTGAAGTACCTTCAAATTGTTCAGTATTGCTTACGTCACAAGGGTAGAACACTGCCTTCCCTTTTCCGAATTCTTTTTCCAAGTTATCTGCTTCCACTTGACCCAGCGAACTGCTCAAGTCAAGCATAGCAACTGCCTAAGAATTAAAATATTGCTGCTTAATTCTACCAACTCAAAATACAACAATGATATAAAAAATTACTTTTGCTCCGTTTTGCAGCAGTTTTTTGGTATAATTCAAGCCAAGTCCTCTGGCGGCACCGGTGATCAAAACGGTTTTGTTCTTAATGTTGTCCATGTTCTAAAATTAAGTTCCAGCTTTAATAGGACATAACATTATATACAATAATGTGAATTATTTTATTTAATCGTTGGAGTCTCACAATGTCAGAGGTCATTAACGAAATCTTGTCGAGAGATGCTAAGCTGCGTGATAGTACTTAAAAATATTTTTAGTTCCTTGAATACATCTAATTTGAAATTAGTTGTATCTTTGTGTGATTTACATGAAGCAAAATGATGACGAGAAGAACAAGTATTAGTAAAACTGAGCGCGTATACTTCGACAGAATCTAAACGCATAGTCAAATAGTGGCACTATTCGCGCTGCGTGGGATTCAAATGATCAAAGTATACTATTTTATTTATTTAAATATGAAAAATATATATAAGTTGTTACACTCTTCTGCCATGATTATCGGTTTCATTTCTGACTGAATATTCAACTTTTCAACTTCAAAATGAAGAATACGTTATACGAGATAAAAAAAGGCTTCAGCAATTAGCAAGAAAACATTAGGAATTCCGAGAGATCACTGTGAACGCGATTGAGTGGTACGGTTAGTTGATTGTCATAACAGAATATGCGGCTTGGTTACCTGAACAAAGACGTATTTTTATCTTTCTCAAATTATGGTAACGTTATTAGAATACCGTATCATAGTAGAGAAAGACTGATTTTATAATGAAAACTTCAAGCAAAATGGTAATATTATTTTTGAAATTAAGACCGTGAACCCAAATGCGCAAAATAGAAATATGTTTATGATTTGCAATATTAAAAATAAACTTTTTTAGGTTTAAAAAGATTTATCTGAATTCATAATTAAAAATAGAAACAAAGTTCATATCTTTAGTAATTTCGAGGATAAGAATACGCTTGCGGAGGTAGTTTTCGTAAAAATCACCGAAATTTGTAAACTTCGAAGGTCTGTATTCTTTAAACACTTTCGTTATCGGCAGAATGGTGATTTAAAACGCATCTAATGTCGCATAGGCTACAACATATTTCAATTTGAACAAAATTCCTAACATTGAGGGAAAATAGTTATTATGTTATGTATTAACTAATTTTATAAATTAAAAAATAATGATACCAATACTGTCACAGATAGTATCGGTTTATTACGGGTGTTCAAAGTACGAAAAGTAACTCGTAAGGGCAGGAAAGGTAGAAAATAGTAGAAGATGTTTTCGCACAAAACTCACCGAGTTTGCAAACTGTGTCTTTGATTCAGGAATGGACGATGTGAACAGTGAGGTTCTTGGCCAAAGAATGAGTCGCTACTTGAGCTGTCGTGAAAGTTACACCAAAATCGGAATCCACTGAAGATTAGGGTGGTCCGATGTGTAGCACTCATAAATACGACTCGTGTTACGTAGTCATACCAATTAAAGATAATTACAGCTTTCTCTTGATATCACTACAGAAACTTATATTAAAGTAAACAAACTACAAATATCTTAAATAAAATATTTTTTCATCTACCCTTATTCTTCTTCTTCTCTCTGAAAAAAATTGATATTCGTGTATCGCACATTATACTCGTTTAGATGTAATTATAATACATATAAATGTACAAATGACAATAAAATATTTATTATATAAATTTTTATTAGAGATTGTAAATTAAATGAAGTAAAGAAGTGCAGATGTTGTATCGGTATTAATTCTAATGGTTAAAAGCTTGCAATTACAAAAACCTACATGTCAATGTTTTCCCTTCATAATAAATAAATAAACGGATGGTATATAGGAGATAAATGACAATATGGAAAATTATTCAAATATTCTTATTATTAATTTTGCACTTTTGTAATAATTGTAATATTAAGTTCAGGTGAAAGAATAATTATACATTTTCAATAACAGATTCCGAATTTTTATACAAATGGAGAAATAGGATATTCAAACAGAGTTTGTAGCTGTTTGTCACTTAATTATCACCTATGCTTATCGAGCATGATAAAATAGTGTTAATACTTACGAGAAATCTACATTTCAACTTTCTTTTTCTTATTTTCCAAAATATGTTGCACCAGAGGAGTAGATGTTACTTATATTAATGTACTGTACATTTGGTGACAATAAATGTTTTGTCCGTTTAAGCTTAAGTAACATAAATTTTACATACCCGTTATCATAAAGATAAGATTATTCAGATTTTTGAGAGACGCCAAGAAGGCGAAACGTGCGGAGGTCACTCTCGTGGAATAGAATATAGCGAATCAAGTTAGAATCAGTGTAAAGGATAATTAAATATAGTTACCCGTTAGTTCATGTACTTATACGTTGACTCGCTATTTATCACTTCCAATTCCCATCCTACACATATTATAGTGACAACCAAATAGATTTTTGCGAAACGTTTCCAAATGTTATTATATGTACATGGATATTTGAATATCACGTTTATTATGTTAGCTTTTGATGTTTTTATCTGATTAAAATATTTTCTAAAAAATTTTACGATACAGGGAGCCTTGATTGAACTATTATAAAACATTTGATTATGTAGAATGCTTCAAGAAAACAATAGAAGTTCAGGGAAGAGAATTATTATTTTGATTTTTTGTAAACATTGTTTGTTTGTTGGACACTTCAAAAGATGTAAACTACATTTTTTATTGGCTACAATTCGGTTCTTCAGAGTGAATATACCTCTTACATGAATTTAGCTGATTTCGTATCCATATAAATATCTTTAAAAGTACAATTGTCATAAGAAAATCTTTGCAAGAAATTCAATATTTTTTACGCTTTTTGTGGCTACATTATCGAAACAGTAAAAATATTTTTATTTATATAAAAAATTCTTCGCTACTGCCAATAAACAATATTTTATTTCTTCTTCAAGTAGAAAATCACATAAATGCAGATGCGCATGATAAATTCCTCAAACAATGTGGTTTATAAAAAGTTTCTGATATGTACATTCTACACATCCATTATTGTTATTGAATGATACGGTATCTGTTATTACGTAAATATTCTTATGAAGTATATTTCCATCAGACGGCGTAACATATATGTACAAATGTATACAATTTCATGAACGATGAAGTTCATCTCATTGTTGCTGGAAAATTATAACAAAATATTGCTATTTTTGATAACATGGTATAAAAATGTCTTACAATTACTGTCGAAAACGTTAATTAAGTCTACTATAAACTGTAATTTATTTTATCATACAATGTGTAGATATAAATAATTGCATGTATATATTTTAAATAACTATTTATTGTTTGGCAAAAAAATATTAGTTAACCAATTTTTAATATCATTTGGCGTTAATTTTTCAGATTTCGTTGCAGAATTTTAAACATTCTATGGTCACGAATAATGTACCCTGGGTAGGTACTAGAGTTCAAGTAGGCTGTTAATAAGATAAACAAAGGTAATAGTAATTTTCCACTTGCCTGAACTTGTAAGTGGAATTTGGAAAAATACAACAGATTGGGAGAATGAATTGAATACAGTTCTTAAAATCACCACTTTAAATTGTAAGGGATGTAAAAATATCTCTGCCTTTTTATACGACCGGTATTTCAATTTGAAATTTATGATGTTTCCTGTAAATGAATGATCTATTCTGTACGTAGTCAATGACGATATGTACAATACCAATATTATCGATATACCTACAGCACGTGGTCACTGCTTGCACGACAAATATATTTTTCGATGTAAGATCCATGACCTACGTTTATTATCACGCATTGAATGCAATGAAATATACGTGTAGAAATAAATATTTATCAAGAATGATGACCATTAGGAATATGATGTATCAAATATATAAATCTAAATACTTAGATCTTGAAATATAGCATCTGGATGGAAGACAAAATCTACATTTGTCATATTTTATCAATATCTTCAAGTTTTCTCCCCTTTTTGCCGAACTGATGGTCACATCACGTTATTGTACGCCAAAATTTCTATAAGACACCATTTGAACTTTATTTCCCACCTCTAAGGCAAAAATCGAGCATTTCAAATAATTACCTCTATTGTAAACCTTGTGCAGTAATTTCTGCCATTTTTTTAGAAACCTCTATTATGATTTCTTTTTTAATTTAATATAACGTAAAAGGGCGGAGAACTAATATGAAAGAACTTCGTTTTGCTTTTTTTTTGTTTTTAGATAACTTTGATATTTATCTAATATGGGATGCAAACAAATGTCAATGTGCTGTGTTAAATATTCTATTTATTACGTCACAGGATTTTGTGACCGTGAAGATTTTATTTCTATAGTGAATATTAATTCTCCATGGAATAATTTTACTTTGTAGTTAGAAATATGTGTACTCAAAGTAATTCAGATGATCGTTAAATCATTAGAAGGGTTCATTTCAGTACAAAACAACAAAACGTAACAACTTGCGTTATTATTAATTTTCGTCATTTTTACAAACGAATTTTTTCCCTGCTTTTTATCTTAAATAAAAAATGCTTTACAAGATAACTTCAAGCTTCCGGGAAAGGGGAACTTCAACAGCGTATGGGGGTTCATTGTTCTCGCTGATCCAAACAGCTCCATTCTTGCCTTTCTGAATGAGATTCACCATGGCATCTCCGACAACGTCAATTCTGTTAATATAAAATTGAAAAATATAAGTATTGTTGTTTATCATTACGTGTATGTCTATTATAGAGTCTCGTATTGTAAAATTTTGGACAATACTACTTTGTTTTTGTATTTTTTTAAGAATAGAATTCCCTAAGTCTATTTGAAAGAGCTATGCCCCTGAATCGCTATTGTTAACAAATTTATAACAGTTTGAAGGAAACATACAGCACACACTACATAACGAACAGTAGCAATGTTACGATAGCTAAATCTTCTAATATACAGAGCCTGCAAAGGAAAAAAGGGTTACTCAATTGTTCAACAATTCTTTAATCAACATTGTAATCGTGAATTGACAAATTAGCTATACGCTTCACTATCTCTATTGATGCGGTACAAGGATATTTAGACCAAGTTTTAATAAAAAGTGTATCCTTTTATAAGATAAATCAAGCATATACAATGTTAACAAAACAGGTAGAGTTGGATTTTAGACTTTCGCGGACCATAGTATCACTAGATAGACTAGTTCCGTTGGAACTTGGTCGTTTGGCTTCCGGATGGTTGTCGCGTCTTTCTTCAGCGTTTGTCGTGCCGACGTTTTGCAAACGTTCCAGTTTGCATTTTCAGGGCTAGGTGCTCCGATACGTATCTGTATCTGTATCTGCTCCGATACTGTACCGCAGCACCTAGCCCTGAAGATGCAAACTGGAACGTTTGCGAAACGTCGGCACAACGCTGAAGAAACACGCGGCAACCATCCGGAAGCCAAATGACCAAGTTCCAACGGAACTAGTCTATCTAGTAAAACAGGTGGTGGTGATGTTACGACCAAGAAAACAATTTGCGAATACGAAATCTCCTTTATCGAATGAAAATAACGATGAAGATATGTGTCTGGTATATACTAAGTATATAAATAATGTATATCTGGAACATATACTATGTACAGCAATATGTGTAAATGTGTGATAAGCCACAGAAAAGGAATGAAAGAGGCTGAGGTCAATGTAATTAATTATATAACCAGAATACTTTTAAAAGACTGCTTACACCAGTTCAAATGTATATTTTGATAAATTTTTGTTTTAGTTGACGTAAGTAATACCAGTTTCCTTGAATTTTAACGAATTGTAGGCCATGTTTGCCTGATTAACTCTGTGATATTTTAATATAAATTTAATCGATTAACTCCAAATTTTGTGTGGATTTTCATACAGTCCAACGCGCAATTAGGTTAAATTATTATTTTTTTAGTTGTTTTAGAGATATATGGACTTTTAAAGAGAAATATCAGAAAAGTTTAAAAAAAAATATGCTCCGTAATAGACGACTCCCCTAATAATATATTTAAAATGGTTAGAAGAATTGAAGTTTTACTTACAACTGAGTAGGGTAAGACTTCAAGAGTTCCCCAGCTTTATCTAGGTCGCAATAGTCGGCGATTCTCTCTCCCCAATTTTCTGGTAAACCTGTCGATGTCACACCGGGGCACATTAGGAGAATACGAACTCCAGTCTTATCGAATTGTTTCTGCGAAAATAAAAAGAAACATGTGAATTTAGGAGATTATGTTACCTTAAGATTTTATTTCCTTTTGTCAGCATTTCTACGATTCACAGTGACCTCACTTTACAATGATTATAAATGTATTGAAAATGCTTTATGAATGCATTGTAAATGTAAAATATTTCGAAATATATAGAGATGCGGTATATAAATATAGTGACTGAAAAAAATATTCATATGCCGTGGACTTTTGGCTTCTATTGGCAATATTATTTTTGTGCAACGTTAAAATATATGCTTGATACATATATCTTGCATATGCTAAAATTAAAAGCTAAGTTTGCGTTGATTCTTATGCTGTAAACAGGTTTTACCTAGGCATTGCCCTGAGAAAGATATATTTAAAACAAATAGCAAGTTTATAGTGTATAATTATAAATATAAACTATTCAAAGACTCTTTAAATAAGAGATACAGGTAATACCATATAATTAAAAATACCAAAAACTGTTTCATATTTAGAATCATCTCTCGGGAAATATTAGTTATGTATTGAAATCGTTAAGACTGTATTAGTATGTTATAAACTGTCGTGGTTTTCATGACTTACTTTGAATCAAAAGGTGTTTAAAATTACCAAAGGTGGTTGTGTATTTATAATTATTCTGCTGAACCAGTTAATTTTACAACGATGTCATTGGAAATTTTACTAATAAGTCATTTAGCTATTATGTCCTTTCGTATCAATAAAGGTGAATTAGTTTGTTTACCGATATGCATTTACTGAATGCTAACACATGGTGTTTGCTGGCATTGTAGTTTGGGCAAAAGTCAATGGGATGGAAAGGAATAATCGACGCGATGTTTACTATGGTGCCACCTTTACCACCTTTGTGTTTACCCATGTAATCTAAAGCGAGCAATGTCCCCTGGATTACACCGCCCTGAAATTGAAAAAATTAATTTTTATTTCTAGTGACTTCAGTAACCCATATTAAGCGACATCTCATATTAAGAAATTTCAACTAAGTATTAGATTAATACTATTATTATATATAATAAGAATAATAGAGGAAAGCAGAACGAAATTTATATAAATATTATACAAGGTGTTTTAAGAAAAAGTACGTGATGCTCGTCAGACGGGCACCACACATCAAGGCAATGAAAACAATTTTGAGACAAAAATGTTGATTTTGTCTTATTTGTCAAGTTACGTTCAATTAAATATTGCAATAGAAGTCGAAAATGCAGCCATCTGTACGTCAAACAACTGACGAAGCTTTCTCTGTTTCACTCACGCTCAATATTTTTCAATATTTTCTGCTCTTTCTGATGCAGTCATTGTCAACGAATCAAAAACCAGTAAAAAATCAATATTCGGACGGTCAGTGAGCAGAAATAAGGAAAAAGATGTATCAGTTGAGTGTGAGTAAAGTACAGGAAACTCGTTAGCTAATGGGCGTACTGAGTGCTGCATTCTTTGCTGTTTCTATTGCAGATATTAATTTCTTATATCTTAAGAAAGAAAAATACATAATTTAGAAATCGACATTTTTGTACATACACTTTGCTTATCGTCTATAAAATTAAATAGAGGTATTTAATTTTAATTATTTCTATTTTGCTATATTCAGAAAATCAGTATAATAATAACAATGAGATATCTAGTACTTATTCCATTAGTATATTCGTTCTACATCATCATATTATACTTTATTCAGGATTTGATATCATTTTTGGACCAGCCTATACGTCTTCAATAAAGACCCACTATTATTTGTTTCAAATATTCCAGCATCTTTGAAACAACTGATCCTGTATTTCTAAGTGCTTTGCAAGTTCATTAATAATGTGGTCAATAACTCAACGTAAGAATTTCTCACTCTGTTATGTCGGTTCACGTAATACACGGATAAGATAAAATAAATCCTTTATTCATAACTGTATGATGTATTTCAAATTAACTTTTGCTATATCATCTGTATGCTAAAGCAATTTTTAAACGAAGTTTAAATGCTAATAAGATACAGAAATTACAAGTGTGTGATAAAATAAAAATTGTAGCTTAATGATTTTAGATATGACTGATTAGAAAATGAGTGGGTAAACTTACGACATTCACGCGCATAAGTTTCTCCCATGCGTTCTCGTCAAATATTCCAGCGTTATTAATGAGAATGTCCAAGCCATTGAAATTGTTCCATACCTTTTTGAACGTCTCTATAATATTTAACGAGAAATTCTGATTTATTAAGTGAACAACACTGAATATAAGAAGTTTTATATCACCTAACATTCTAACATGTCAGGTAGTCATTCGACTGTGAATTTTTATGCATATATAAGTAATTTAAGTAATTTCATAAATTATTTACATAAATGCAAAAATATACAAATCGTACAAGGTAGGGTATTTGTTATAATATTTAGTGACTGAAACAAACTTTTATTTAGATTCTATCCTTTTAATTCTGTTTACAAAATTCTGAATTTGCATTAAGGTCTATGGTTTACCAATCACACATTGGCTTTGGCGAAATTATTTAATTAATTTTCACCGTATTATTAAAATAAATAATAAAATAATTAAGCAATAATACCTGCAAATTGTTCAGTGTTGCTTACGTCGCAAGGGTAGAACACTGCCTTCCCTTTTCCGAATTCTTTTTCCAAGTTATATGCTTCCACTTGACCTGGCGAACTGCTCAAGTCAAGCATAGCAACTGCCTACGAATTAAAATATTACTGCTTAATTCTATCAACTCAAAATACAACAATGAAATAAAAAATTACTTTTGCTCCGTTTTGCAGCAGTTTTTTGGTATAATTCAAGCCAAGTCCCCTGGCGGCACCGGTGATTAAAACGGTTTTGTTCTGAATGTTGTCCATGTTCTAGAACCAAGTTCCAGCTTTAGTAGAACATAAAATTATATAGAATAATGAGACTTATTTTATCTAACCGTTGGAGTCTCAGAGGTCATTGATGAAATCTTGTCGAAAAATGCCAAGCAGAGTGCTTTTCATAAAATTAAATATATTTTTAATCTATTGAATATACATAGTTAGAAATTAATGGATCATTGTATGATTCACACGAATAAAATGTAATGTCGAGAAGAACAAGTATTAATACAACTGAGCGTGTGGACTTCGATAGAATACAAACGCA
The DNA here is from genome assembly GCA_028830335.1 of Eucera pruinosa. Taxonomy (NCBI): domain Eukaryota; kingdom Metazoa; phylum Arthropoda; class Insecta; order Hymenoptera; family Apidae; genus Eucera; species Eucera pruinosa. The sequence continues at coordinate 3,839,407 of JAMYCR010000015.1, read as the reverse complement.
TCGCCGAACGTAGTGGCACTTTTCGCGCTGCGTGGGATTCAAACAATGAAAAATATACTATTTTATTTATTTAAACATAAAAAATATATATCAGCTGTTACACTCTTTTGCCATGATTATCGGTTTGATCTCTGACCGAATATTCAAGTTTTCTGTTGTTTGGAAGGAATGAAACTAGACCAGAAGGACAAATGTAGAATACATTATACGACATTGAAAACGCTATCACAATTAGCAACTAGGCTGAACTATTGTCTTAAAAAAAATACTGTGACGTCATTAGAAGCCGCGTCAAAGTAGCGAAAGGATTATGTTATAGAGAAAACTTCAGGCGATGTAGTGATACTTTTTTCATATTTGTAAAATCGCGATCGTGAGCCCTAGTTGACAAAATAAAATTTTGTTTATGATTTGCAATATTAAAAAGAACTTTTGTTAACTAAAATTTATCTGACTAGATCGTACCTGCGCAATTAAAATAAAAATAATGAAATTCGCATCTTTAGTGGGTTTGGGAATAATAATACTTTTCGAAAGCAGTAAAATGATGATTTGAACCTCCTCTCTCCCCCTCCGACCCCATTTCACGTGGCCTACAATATATTTCAATTTAAACAAAATCCGCGAAATTGGGTGAAATGTGATTAATTCGGCATGGAATGACCCTATAGTGTTATTGTTATATGAGCCGTTATTTTTAAAAGTGGTATAAGTCCATTTTTCCATACATCGAGATATTTAAGGGAATAAAAAGAGCATATCTATATTTTACTAAAATTACCATAAATTTACCAAAATTACCATTTTTTCCAAAAGTGGACTTATACCACTTTCAAATATAACGGCTCATATACTGTCTAAACCTTATGAATAAAACATTGCAGCTAGTGTCAGTTAATTACGGATATTCAAACGACGAAATGTAACTCGTAAGGGCAGAAGAAGTAGAAAACAGGAGAAGTTATTTTCGCACAAAACTCACCGTGCTGTAAACTGTATCTTCGATTTATGAATGGACGATGTGAACAGTGAGGTTCTCGGCCGAAGAATGAGTCGCTACTTGGGCTGTTGCGAAAATTAAACCTGGTTCCATGTGTAGCACACACATCGATACGACTTGTGTTACTCAAGGCAAGTGTTACTCAACAGCTTTATATTGATGTCAATGCAGAAATTTACATTAAAGTGAACAGACTACAAGTATTTTAAATAAAATATTTTTGTATCTATCTATGATATACTTTTATTTCATTTTCCCAGTCTCCATTTTTAACAGAAATTGGTATTCGTGTGTTGCACGCATTATCGTCTGTTAGATTTAATAATGATACGTGTATAAATAGTTATTAAATATTTTTTATATAAATGTTGTATATAGATTCTAAATTAAATGAAGCAAACAAGTGCAAAGGTTGTATCGGTATTAAATAATTCTGATAGGTGAAAGCTGCAATTACAGAAACGTACACGTCAGTTTCTTACTTTAATCATAAATAAATAAACGGGAAGTATATAGGAGATAAATAAAAATATTGCAAATTTCTATAACGTTCTTATTACCAATTTTATACTCTTGTAAAGGTTGGAATTTTACATAAGTTATGGAGAAAGGATAATTATATATTTTCAATGAATAGACTGCGAATTTTTATACAAAGTTATATTTTTATAGATATGAAAGAAAGTAAGAAGTTATAAGCAGAGCTTTTTCGTAGTTGTTTGTCAACTAGTTATCACTTATCATTATCGGGTATGATAAGATTATATTAATATTTATATGAAATTTACATTTCACCTTCCTTTTTCTTATTTCCCAAAGAATGATGTATCAGAGGGATAGATGTTACTTATATAAATGTACTGTACGGTTGGTTACACTAAATTGGCCGCCTATTTAAGCTTAAATAACATACATTCTACATACCCGTTATCATAAAAGCCATTTATCTTCCGCACATTTCGATATTTGTGTAAAGATCTACAGTCTGATACGCCTTCAGACTTGTTACGAATAGAAAATTAATGAACGGTTAACATATTAAATTAACAGTCAATTAAACCGTATAATTAATAACATGGCTATAACCAGATCTTTTTACTGGTTATGTAACATTTATATAGGGACCTTCGGGCCATTATAACTAGGAATTTCAACCTCGTATGCGGGTTAGTTGTTTTCTATTACAAAAATGGCGCCTATTAATTCCAAATTTTTCGATACAATTAATTTCAAAGTATAAATAAGTTTGGTACAATTTTAGACAAATTAAGTTCCCGCCGATTTCAATGAGTTTGGAATATATTCTTAGGGGCGATCTTTTGAATGCTTTTCTTTTTTAATAATAAGCGTTCGGTCTTACTTTTCGAGACAATAGCGAAAAGCTATTGCTACCAGTACATTGAATTCTGTCTATACTTATGCGTCTGTGATAACATATGTGTTGTGAAACAATCTTAGACCATTTGTGTCATTTATAGTGATAATTAAATAGATTTTTGGAAAGTATTTCCAAATGTTGTTATATGTTGAGGAAGATTTAAATTTCGCGTTCGTTATGTTAATTATTAATGTTTCTATCTGATTAAAATATTTTCTAAAAATTTTACAATAATGGGAGTCCTGATTGAACTATTATAAAAAAACATGCCGGATTATGTAGAATATTTCAGGAAAATAATAGAAGTTCAGGGAAGAAAATTAGATTCTTGAATTGACAAAATTAAAATGGCAGCAAACACCAAGTTAACAACATATCCAATAGTTTTCTCAAAAGAACGGTTACTGTAGAAAAAGCAAAATGGGATTATACAAAATAAAACAATTAAAAATTAAATAATATTCAGCACTGCAACTAATGATTCTTGAGTTTGATAGTTCTTAAAAGGTACGAAATTATTAAAATGATTCTAATTACAATGAAGTATATTTGTAAAATGAGAAAGCGTAGGTTTCGAAAGATTGTCTAACATACAACATATGGTAACACGAAAATTCTGATTTCTTTTAAATATTCTACGTTTGATGAGCACTTCAAAAGATGTTGTACACTATATTCTTTATTGGCTACAATTTGGTTCTTCGGAGTGAATCTACCTCTTATATGTATTTAGCTAATTTCGTATCACCCTAAATATCTTTAAAAGTACAATTGTCGTAAGAAAATATTTGGAATAAAAATTCAACACTTATTTATGCTTTTTATGACTACGTTATCAAAGCAGTAAAATTTTTTTGTTTATATAAAAACTTCTTCACCACAGCTAATGAACAATATTTGATTTCTTCTTCACGTAAAAAATGATATAAATGTAGATATACATAATGAATTCGGCGAATCACGTGGTTTTAAAAACGTTTCTGATATATGTATTCTACATATCCGTACGTTATCTGCTATTATGTATCTTTTCTTAAGAAATATATTTCTATCAAACGCTCTTAACATACGTAAGTACAAATGTATATAGTTACATGAATGATGCGGCTTATCTCATTATAGTTTGTGAATTTTAACAAGATTTTTTTATTTTTTGTTATACGGTATAAGAATATCTTTCAATTACTGTGAAAAGTATTAATCATGTGTAACATACACTATTTATCTTATCATACTATGCGTACACACAAATACTAACACGTATATATTTCAAATCGTTAAATAACTCTTTATCGTTTGGCAAAAAACATTAGTTATCAATTTTTTAAATTCATTTGATATTAATTTTTTAGATTTCGTTGCAAAAATATAAACATTATTTAACCACAAATAATGTAGCCTGGGTAGGTACTAAAGTTCCAGTAGGTTTTTTGAATAAGATAAACAATGGTGACAGTCATTTTCCACTTGCCTGAACCTGTAGGTGGAATTTTGTAACTATACGTGACAGACGATAAAAATACAACAGATTGGGAGATTGAATTGAATACAGTTCTTAAAATCACCACTTTAAATTGTAAGGGATGTAAAAATATCTCTGCTTTTTTACACGATCGGTATTTTAATTTGAAATTTATGATGTTTCCTGTAATCGAATGGTCTATTCTGTACTTAGTCAATGACGATTTGTGCAATACCAATGTTATCGATGTACCTATGGCACATGTCTATTGCCTGCATGATAAATGTATTTCTGGATGTAAGACCCATGACCTACGTTCCTTATCAGGCATTTAATACAATGAAATATACGTGAAGAAAGCAATATTTATCAACAATGATGCTCGTGCCTGTATTACTTATTGAAAGTATGACGTATCAAATATATAAATCTAAACAGATCTTGAAATAAAGCATCCGGATGGAAGATAAAATCTACATTTATCATGTTTTATCAATATCTTCAAGTTTGCTCCACATTTTACCGAACTGGTGATTACATCACGTTACTATATGCTAAAATTTCTATAAGACACCATTTCAATTTTATTTCCCACCTTTTGGACAAAAATCAGGCATTTCTTAATATTCTTCTCTATTGTATGTAACGCATGTATAATAATTTCCACAATTTCCTTAGAAACATCTTCACGATTTCTTTTTTATTTTTTCACTTTAGAACAATTATAGCATAATTTGATATAAATTCGGTGAAGCAATGGGAACGTTATTAATTTACGTATTATATTAAAATGATAGTAAAAGAACGAAGAACCGATATTAAAGAACTTCGATTTGCTTTCTTTTTGTTTTTAGATAATTTTGACATTTTTTTTTTCTTTTTTTTGCGAATTTAGAGTCGCATCAACAGCAGTGGTTATTAGCGACTATTATTGGCCCGATTTAACTGATTATGGCGAGGTCTTGGTGGGAAACTTGTAGAGGAAAGTTTATGGGATCACGGAGGGTGGTGTCACAGTCTTCACAGGTCGTTGAAAATTTCGATGGTCTTGCAGAATAATAGCAACGTGTCCTGGTACGAGGGTGAGGTAGTCGTCCCGGTGAGGTTGTCCGTAATTTTCATGCCTCTTCTAACTTGATCATACTTCCTGCATTCGAGGATGATGTGGTTGATGGTTAAGGGTGTACTGCATGTTTCACAAAGCCCGGGGTGACTGTTATTAAGGAGATATGAGTGTGTTAATTTGGTGTGCCCGGTTCTTATTCGGGTTATCGCCACTTGCTGTTTTCTGTTGAATTTTATATTTGTTGTCAAGTCGTAGAAATTGTCGACTGCTTTATGGAGTGGGCTAGCATTGAAATTTCTCCATGTGCGGTTCCAAACCTGTTTCCACAATGATTTAATGTGTTGGGTGATGTCGACGGAGGTGATGAGTAAGGGTTGTTCTTCGATATGCAGGGTGGATGCAATTTTTGCTTCGAGATCAGCCATAACATTCCCGTAGATATCCATGTGGGAGGGGATCCATGCCACAGTTATTGTTTTGCCAGCCTTGACCAATTTGTTGTAGATTTCTTGGTTTGCTACACACATTTCCATGGTTTGTTTCATATTTTGGGTTTTTATAATGGCGGACAGTGAGTCCGAGAAGATGATGAATCTGGATTCTGGGGAGCTGTCAATGAAGTTGTGCGCCAAGTAGAGAGCATATATTTCAGCTGGAAGAATGTTATTAAACGAGTGCAGACCGCGTATACTTGTCTCATTTTGGGTAAAGACTGCAGCTCCTGTTCCAAATTTATTTTTAGAACCGTCGATGTAGATATGGGTAGAATCAGGGTATTTGTTACAGAGGGTATTAAACCGTCTTTTCCATTCCACTACGGTTAGCTCTTCTTTTTTGTTTACTGCTAGTGATAGGCCGAGGACGGGTGCGTCTAGCATCCATGGGGGGGCGTAGTGAAACCTGTTTTTTTCCATGTCCGGTAGATTGTAATTAAGTTCGTTTAGGTAGTTTTTGATTCTTTGACGGAGAGTGATTTTATTGATTTGATTTTCTGCTTGGTGCCGGTTTTTCGAGAAAAGGTCGCCGTGGATGATCGGGTTTATAGATGTTGCAGCCCTTACGGCATATTTTATACTTAGAAGTTTTCTTCTATGTTGCAGCGATGTTTCACCAGCTTCGATCATTATGCTTCCGATGGGGCTTGTGTGAAATGATCCTGTTGCTATTCTTAGCCCTGCATTGTGGATTACATCAAGTTTACGTAATACATTCGGTTTAGCCGAATCGTATATTACAGATGCATAGACAATTTTGGACCGGACAATCGCTTTGTAAGCTTGCAAAAGGACGGTTTTGTCCGCTCCCCAGTTGTTGTGGGCTAAAGATTTAATTCTCTGTTTGCAGTTATCGGCAAGATTGTTTATGTGGTTGTTCCATGTGAGCTTAGAGTCAAACAATACTCCTAGGAGTTTTGTACATGTGACAAAACGTAGTGGGTTCGTCCCAAGTTTCAACACAGGCATATGGGTTTGGTGGTGATTAGAGAATAAGATACACTCCGTCTTGGTGGGTGAAAATTTAAGACCGTTATTTTTTGACCAGCCGAGTAGTTTGTTAAGAGCTAGCTGTATCGTATGTTGTGAGGTGTTAACAGATTTCCCTTTACAAAGAATAGTGATGTCATCCGCAAATACTCTTGTGATAGCCGGGGATTCAGTGGCTCTGCATGCATCGTTAATAATTATTAGAAATAGTGTGACACTAATTACTGCGCCTTGTGGTACACCGTTTTCTATTGGAGTTTCCTGTGATAGGGTGCCGTTAAATTGAACTTGGACACTTCGGTTATGTACAAAATTTTTGATGAAGTTCCACATGTTGCCGCCGATTCCCATCTCCTGGAGTTTGACTAGAATTTGCCGTCTCCAGACCATATCGTAGGCCTTTTCAATGTCCAGACTTACTGCAAGAACATGTTGGTTATTGGCGAAGGCTTTCCGTATATGAGTTTCTATACTGACAAGATGTGACGTAGTGGAATGTCCAACTCGAAATCCAAATTGGTTAGGCCCAATAAGTTTTTTATGCTCGAGGAACCATCTTAACCGGGCATTGATAATTTTTTCAAGAGCTTTGCACATGTTACAAGTTAGGGCGATAGGTCTGTAGCTGTCAGGTTTGGTGGGGTCCTTGCCGGGTTTGGGGATCGGGACAACGATGGCTTTATTCCATTTTTTAGGGAATGTATTGTTTAGCCATATAGTATTGAATATATCTAGGAGTGTTTTGATGCCGATGGTAGGCAAATTTTTAATCAAGTCGTTGGGAATATTATCGGGCCCTGGGCTGGAGCTTTTGAGATTTTTTTAGTACTTCATTGAGTTCTCTTGCTGAGATAGGGGCGTTGAGGTATAAATACTTAGGATTGTTGATTTCAACGATTTCTTTCCCCTCTTGCTCTAGTTTGTATTGTTTAAATTCTTCAGAGTAGTTCTCAGAGCTGGAGTTTTTTGCGAAAGTTGATGCTAGGATGTCTGCGATTTCTTGCGGGTTAGTTATAATATCGTTGCGGTTATTGGTAATAAATTGTGTGTGACAGGCCTTCCGGTTGCCTCTGATCGCATTGATTTTGTTCCAAATTTCTTTGGCCTTGGTGTTAGTAGTTAAGGTTGAGACAAAGTTGCTCCAGCTGTTCCTTTTGCTTTCTTTAATGATTTTCCTGGCGGCTGCCCGGAGTCTTTTAAATTGTATTTTATTTTCTTCTGAGTTGTGTCCTTTGTAACGGTTAAAGGCTTGTTTTGAGTTCCGCATGGCTTCTTTGCATTGGTCGTTCCACCAGGGGACGGGATTGTGGTTCTTTGGCGGAGAGGTTATTTCGATGACTTCATTTGCTGCTTTGATAATAAGATTGGAGAATAATTCGGTTACAGTGTCAATTTCATTCATCTTCGTCGAGATCTTAGATTCTTGTATATACGTCGCTATCCGTTCCTTGTATAACTCCCAATTAGCTTTCTTGAATTTCCATCTTGGCCTAAACGAGTGTATGTCATGCTTATTTGGGATGTTTTTTAGTTGTATACAGATTGGAAAGTGGTCGCTGTCATGTAAATCGTCTATTATAGTCCATTCGAGATTATGGGCATAGCTAGTACTGCTAATTGATAGGTCGATGCAACTGAAAGTACCGTTTGCAATACTAAAGTGTGTGTGTTGCTTTGTGTTGAGAAGAGTAAGGTCAGCACTTTCTAATATCGAACCTATTTTATGTTCACGGTGGTCACTCTTAGTAGAACCCCATAGAGTATTGTGACTGTTAAAATCACCAACTAGTAAAAACGGTTTCGGTAGTTGCAATATGAGGTCGTTAATTTCGTTTATTTGAAAATCAAGGCTGTTGGGGAGATAGATATTGCATAAGCATAGTTTGACTGGGCAGCTCATTTGGATGGCGACTGCTTCAATATTTGTTCGAAGATGGATTTCGTTGGAAGTTATTTCATTTTTAACGTAAATAGCAACCCCCCCGCTGGCATGACTGGAGACCGTGCGATTTTTAGCGAAGCATTGGTAATTTTTCAGTGGTCCAGTGGTATTATTTTTAAAATTGGTTTCTTGAATGCAGAAAGCAATGGGCTTATAGTTTTCAATCAGTAGTTGGATTCTTTCTAGACGGATAAAGAAACCATTAGTATTCCACTGAAGGATATTGTTCATCTTAATATATTATTATTAGTATAAGGTTGTAAAGAGTGACAGGCACGCTGAGTAATTCTAGGAAGTGTCAGAGTCGAAATCAGATGCCCAGCTTCTTTGGGCATTGGGGGTTGGTTGTTTGTCTAGTTTTTTACATAATCTATGAATTCTGTTTTTTATACTTCGTTCTTTTAGTAGGGGATAAATTGTAGTCAGCATTAGTGTTAATCCAGGTATATCTTCTGTGTAGTCGAGGGCGATTTGATTTGGGTTTGGTGCTCCGAATGCGTTTTCTAAGAAGCTTTTTAGTTGATGATAGTTAAGGGTGAAATTATTTTGGGGACTTTCAATTTCGCCTTTTGCTGGTTCAAGCATTTCTTCTAGATTTTTAGGTAACAGGACAGGTGATATGGGGCGTATCAGTCTTTTTTTGTTGTTGGTTGTGTTTTTTATTTTTGTGGCGGAGGGTAATATTGGTGTTTTGAATTTCGTTTCATCGCAATCCGATGACTCAGGTGGTGTTTCTGATGAAGTTGTTGATAGTGGCCTTTTGATACCAGTTGTAGTTGGTCTTTCCCCCATTGAATCGATTTCCATTCCAGTTTCTTTAGTTGCTGTTGGTACCGTGATTTGGGTAGGAGTACATGACGTTGGGATTATTTCTACTGGTTCGGTTTCCAGGGTGGCTTCTTCGTTAGTTGATGGATACAGAGTTTGAATGGGTGTACGCGCCGACAAGGTTTGGTTTATAGTTGTAATGGTGTCGTTTATTGTTGTGTTACTATCGCTTGGTTCAGGATTGTTGGGACATTGCCTGGCAATATGACCCTCCTGTTTACATAGAAAGCAGTTGAGTTTATCAGTGGTAGTGAATATTCGGTAAACTGTGTCGTCATAGGTGATCGTGAATGAGTCGGGTATCTTTTTGGCGTCTTCCGGATTGATGTATACCTGCCTTCTGAAACTCAAGATATGGGAGTACTCGGCATCTGTTATTCCTGCTTCTAAGGGTGTTATTTTGGAGCAGATTCGTATGTCATTCTCTTTAAAAATATCTTCGATCGACTTGTTCGGTATTACAGGTGAGACATTTGATAGGATGATACGTTCCGCTGGTGTTATCATGGGTCTTATGTCTATTTTGGTATTGTTGATTGTTATTGACTTGAAGTTATCCGTGAGGCTGGCAACTGTTTCTTTTTTGTCTAGATAGACGCAAATTCTACCATTAGAAATTTTAGATATAAATCTTATTGCTTTCGGGCCTGTTATTTTTCCTACAGCATAAGCATAATCTTTAATAGTGATACCGTCCACTGCTGGGAGAATTACCGCTTGATCTTTACTGGGAAAGGACTCTGATTTAATGGCGTTCGCGTATGATTTTGTTGATTCAGTAGTGTTGTTACTGGCCTGTACTTTTCCGGTGGTGTTGATAGAATGCGAGCCCCTGTATTCAGAAGCTTCGTTTCTTTGGTAATCTTTTGTTGGTTGCATTTTCGTTGGTGTGTGTGTGCGTCCACTGGGGTTCTTATGTGGCACTTACACTCGCGGCGTGGCCCCGAGGGGCACTGCACTAATAGGTTATGATTGGCACACGCGAACGAAACCGTAAACACGTCTGTACTCATCGACGGTAGGACCGCGAATGAATTTTGACATTTGTCTATTATGGGATGCAAACAAATGTGAATTTCCTGCGTTAAATATTATAATTACTATGTCACAGAATTTGGTGACCATGATGATTTTAGTCCTATAATGAATAATAACTCTCCTTAGAAAAATTTAGCGTTTTAGTTAAGAGTATGTGTACTCAAATAATCCAGATGACAGTTAAATAATTAGAATAATTTAATTCCGTACAAAACAATATAAAAATAATCACAACTTGCGTTATTAATAATTTTCGTCATTTTTTACAAAACAATTTTTATTCTACGTTTTATCTGAAATAACAAATACTTTACAAATTAAGTTCGATCTTCTTAAAACGGGGAAATTCAATAGCGTATGGTGGTTGGCTGTTCTCGCTGACCCAGACGGCTCCGTTCTTGCCTTTCTGGATAAGAGTCACCATGGCATCTCCGACGACGTCTATTCTGTTAATGTAAAAATGAAAAGTATAAGTAATATTGTTTATATTACGCGTACGTCTATTATAGAGTTTTAGAAGAGTTGTAAAAACTTATAGAGTTGTAAATAGTGTGAAATGCCACAGAAAAGAAATGAAAGAGAGGTTGAAGTCAAAGAAAGAAAGAAAGTATGTAATTAGAATACTTTTAAAAGACTGCTTACGCCAGTTTTAAATAGATATTTTGCAAAACTTTCGTTTTAGTTTATGTGAATGATATTACAGAAGGAACCTGTTAATTTAACTGTATTGATTTTATCATATTCCGAGATTTCTTGAATTTTATTGAATTGTGGGCTATGCTTGGCTAATTTTCCCTGTAATATTTTAATATCTATTTAATCGACTAACTTCAAATTTTGTGTTGACTCTCGTACAGTTCATAGGACAATCAAGTTAAATTATTTTTTTTAGTTTTTTTGAGAGAAATAGGAACTTTTAAGGAGAAATATCAGAAAAGTTTGAAAGAAAACATGCTTTCTAATAGAAGTCACTCCTAATATTATATTTAATATGGTAAGAAGAACTGAAGTTTTACTTACGCTTGCCAGGGGATGGTCTTCATGTATTCCCTAGCTTTAGCTGGGTCGCAAAAGTCAGCGAGCCTCTCTTCTAAATTCTCTGGCAAGGCTGTCGTCGTGAAACCAGGACACATCACGAGAACACGAACTCCCGTCTTATCGAATTGCTTCTGCAAAAGTAGAAATAAACATGTGTATGTAGGGGAATATGTTTCGTGAAGATTTTATTACTTATTGTTAGCATCTTTACGATAAATAGTGATCTCACCTTAGAACGATTACAACGTTCAAAAATGCATTGCAAATGTGAAATATTTATAAAAATATAAATATGTAGTATATAAATATACTGACTGAAAAATGCATTCATATACCGCGGACCTTTCGCTTCTATTGGTAATATTATTGTTGTACAACGTTAAATTAAATCCTTAATACAAATATCTAGTACGTGTTAGAATTGAAAGCTAGGTTTTGTATTAATTCTTACGCTGTAAACAGGTTTTATCTAGGCTTTATACTGAGAAAGATATATTTAATACAAATAGCTAGTTTATAGTGTATACACATTATGAATATAAACTATTAACAGACTTTTTAAATACGAGATACAGGTATATAATACCATATACTTAAATCTACCAAAGCTGTTTCACATTTATAAGCATTACTCTGAAAAAATTAGTTGTGCATTGAAATCAGTAAGACTGTAGTACTATTTTATAAACTGTCGTAATTTTCGTGACTTATTTTGAATCAAAAAATGTTTAAAATTACCGAAGACAGTTGTGTATTTATAATTATTTCTTTGAACAAGTTAATTTTACAACGAAATTATTGGAAATTTCAGTATTACGTCATTTAGCCACTATATTCTTTCGTATCAATAAAGGTGAATTTGTTTAAGTTTACCTCTATGCATGTACTGAATCCGAACACATAGTGTTTGCTGGCAGTGTAGTTTGGGCAAAAGTCAAAGGAATGGAGAGGAACGATCGACGCGATGTTTACTATGGTGCCACCTTTACCACCTTTGTGTTTACCCATGTAATCTAAAGCGAGCAATGTTCCCTGGATTATACCGCCCTGAAATTGAAAAAATTAAATATATTTCTAGTAACTTCAGTAACCCATATTCAGCAACGTCTTATATTAAGAAATTTCAACTAAGTATTAAATTAATACTATTATTATATATAAAACGAATAGTAAAGGAAAACAGAACGCAACTTATATTAATATTACACAAGGTGTTTTAAAAAAATGTACGAGATTCTTGGCAGATGGACTCCACTCATCAAGGCAATGAAAACGATTTCGGGACAAAAATGTTGACTTTGTCTTATTTTTCAAGTTAAGTTCAATTAAATATTGCTATAGAAGTAGTCGAAAATGCAGCATTCTGCACGTCCAACAACTGACGAACCTTTCTCTGTTTCACTCACGCTCAATATTTATCAATATTTTCTGCACTTTTTGATGCAGTCAATGTCAACACATCAAAAAACTGTGAAAAATTAATATTCGGAGGGTCAGTGAGCAGAAATAAGGAAAAAGATGCATCAGTTGAGTGTGAGTAAAGTACAGAAAACACGTTAGCTAATGGGCGTATGGAGTGCTGCATTTTTTGCTGTTTCTATTGCAAAATTTAATTGTTTATATCTTAAAAAAGAAAAGTACATAATTTAAAAATCGACATTTTTGTCATGCACTTTTTTTATCGCCGTAGAATTTTCCTGCTAAGATTCTGCCATGTTTTTAGAAGCAACCATTATAAATATATACGATTACAATAATGTATATAAATATACATATGCATATGAAATATAGTATTTAATAATATCATTAAAACAACTTCTTTGTGTATGACACGGTCATTCGCATGAGAGGGCTATAGCAAGCTACAAAACGAATAAATAGACGTATTTAATTATTATTATTTCGCTATTTTCGTTACCTTGTTCTTTAAATACTCAAAAAATCAGTATAATAATAACAATAAAGTATCTAGTAGGTATTCCATTAGTATATTCGTTCTATATCATCATATTATACTCTATTCAGGATTTCACAACATTTTTGGATCAGCCTATACGTCTTTAATAAAGTACCACAATTATTTGTTTCAAACATTCGAGCTGTCGTGGAACAGCTGAATCTGTTTTGCTAAGTGCTTTTCAAATTCATTAATAATGTTGTCAATGACTCTAAACATAGGAATTAGTCACTCGGTTATATCGATTTACGTAATACACCGATAAGATAAAATAAATCCTTTATTTATAAATGCATGGTGCTTTGCATGGTAACTTTTGTCATTTTATATTTAAGAAGGAGCAATTCTTAGACGAAGCTTAAATGCTAATAAGGTACAGAAATTACAAATGTGTAATCAAATCAAATTAGTAGCTTAATGATTTTAGATATAACTGATTAGAAAATGAGTGGGTAAACTTACGACATTCACGCGCATAAGTTTCTCCCATTCGTTCTCGTCAAACATTCCAGCGTTATTAATGACAATGTCCAAGCCATTGAAAGTGTTCCAAACCTTTTTGAAAGTCTCTATAATATTTAACAAGCAAGTCTGAATTATTAATTGAACAACACTGAATATAAGAAGTTTTATATCACTTAACATTCTAACGTTTCAGATAGTCATTCGATTGCGGATTTTTATGCATATGTAGGACATTTAAATAATTTCATAAATTATTTATCTAAATGCAAAAATATACAAAATAGCCAAAGTACGGTATTTGTGAAAATATTTAGAGAGTTTAAGAAATTTTTATTTAGATTCTATCCTTTTAACTCTGTTCACAAAGTTCTGAATTTACATGGGGAACCAGAGTTTGCCAATCACACATAGGCTTTGTCAAATTTATTTAATTAATTTTGACTGTATTGATAAAATAAAATAATCAAGTACTAAAACCAAGTGATATACCTGCAAATAGTTCAGTGTTGCTTAGGTCGCAAGGGTAGAACACAGCCTTCCCTTTTCCGAATTCTTTTTCCAAGTTATCTGCTTCCCCTTGACCTGGTGAACTGCTCAAGTCGAGCATAGCAACTGCCTAAAAATTAAAATATTACTGCTTAATTCTGCCAAATCAAAATACGACAATGAAATAAAAAATTACTTTTGCTCCGTTTTGCAGCAGTTTTTTGGTATAATTCAAGCCAAGTCCTCTGGCGGCACCGGTGATCAAAACGGTTTTATTCTTAATGTTGTCCATGTTCTAAAATTAAGGTCCAGCTTTAATAGAACATAAAATCATATGGAATAATGAGAATTATTTTATTTAACCGTTGGAGTTTCAGAGGTCATTGACGAAATCTTGTCAAGAAATGCCAAGCGGAGCGATAGCGCTTTTCATAAAACTAAAAATATTTTTAGTCTATTAAATATACATAATTAGAAATTAATGGATCTTTTTGTGATTTACATGAATAAAATGTGATGTCGAGAAGAACAAGTATTAATGCAGCTGAGCGTGTGGACTTCGATAGAATCCAAACGCATCACCGAACGTAGTGGCACTTTTCGCGCTGCGTGGAATTCAAACAATGAAAAATATACTATTTTATTTATTGAAACATGAAAAATATATATTAGTTGTTCCACTCTTTTGCCACGATTATCGTGAGAGTCAAATGATTAAAAGTATACTATTTTATTTAGTTAAACATGAAAATTATATATGATTTATTACAATTATGTGTCATGATTATCTGTTTGATTTCTTGCTGAGTATTCACCGTTTCTGTATTTTATGCATTTCAGTGCTCATGCAAGGAATGAAATTGGACGAGAAGAGCAAATGTAGAATATTTAATACGAGATTGAAAACGCTATAACAATTAGGAAGTAGGGTGCACTGTTGTCTTTAAAAAATTACTGTGGCGTTATTAGGAGCTGTATCATAGTAGTGAAGGGATTATGTTATAGAGAAAACTGCAATCAATATAGTAAAGTTTTTTTTAGACTTTTAACGTCGCGACCGTGATCCTTAATTAACAAAATAAAATTTTGTTTATGATTTGCAATAATAAAAATAAACTTCTCTAATTAACATTTATTTGAATAGGCCCTACCTTTACGATTAAAATAAAAGAAATGAAATTCACACCTTTAGTAGTTTTGGAAATGAAAATACTTTTCGAAATTTGTACACTTCGAAGGCCTGTATTCTTTAAACAATTTCGTTAATGGTAAAATGATGATTTAAACCTCCTCTCTCCCGCCTCTCGTCCCCAATTTCACATAGACTATAACAAAGGGTGTAGCCGGATAAGATGGTCAAAAGTGCCCCCAAACCAAATTAAATTTCTGATACATCAATAGGTAGAGGACATGGAAAAACCCCTCTGTGCAAAGTTTCAACTCCCTATCTCCACCATTGGGGTAGTTATGGGGTGTGTTGTGATTACAGTTTTTGCTTGATTTCTGTTGTACTCTTTCATGAAAAATTCTGAAAAAATTTGAAAATATTCCAACTACTGGAATACATATCTGTGAATTTTTTCAGAATTTTTTATTTGAAAACCGAATTTTGAAAAATGAAAAAGTTTTGAAATGTTGATTTCCTATAGAAGTTCTAAAATGACTACGTTTATATTTTTACAGTTTTAGCACCTCGTTATTGTAGTTAACATAGAATTTTTTCAGATTTTTCCTAGAGGGGGCACGCAGTCAAAAAAATAAAAAAACGATAATTTTTAATATTACCGGCAGTGTCAGTCTTTTGACTGGGTTGATATTATTGTAGTTTTACTAGTCTGTTATGATAGTTAATTTAAAAATTTTTTAGATTTTTTGGAAAAGTACTTCGTATTGAAAAAAATTGAGAAGCGGTAATTTTTAATATTACTGGCAGTGTGTCTTTTGACTGGGATGATATTATTGTAGTTTTACCAGTCCTTTATGATTGTTAATTTAAAATTTTTTTAGATTTTTTGGAAAGGTACTTCGTATCGAAAAAAATTGAGATGCGGTCATTTTTAATATTACTGGCAGTATGTCTTTTGACTGGGCTGATATTATTGTAGTTTTACCAGTCCTTTATGATAGTTAATTTAACATTATTTTAAACTTTTTGGAAAGGTACTTTGTATTGAAAAAAAATTGAGAAGCGGTAATTTTTACTTTTTCGATGCACGTAAAAGTACCACGTCCATATGGCTCATACAATTAATTTCCTAGATGAATATTATATCAAATTGTAAATAATATGCATGTACATTACTTTCTAGAGAAAAATTACTACCTGAATACTGTTCTAGTCTTCGTCGCTGTCTTCATTTATAACAGGGTGTACTTCCTCACTAGTAAAAATCTTGGACAGGATTTCTGCCGGCCTTACAATTTGCGTGAGATATCGAGCATGCGATAAGTAATATATTATCGCAGCTATATGAGAGCAACATCCAATTGTGCGGTTGCCATTTGCACATTTGCAGGAATATCGTTTGATTCCGGCATAGCCTATTGCATTAAGTGTGTACTCAATATAACACTTATAAGTCTTTCTGTTGATGTGTCGCGACTGCACTTACAGATACGGACGTGGTACTTATACGGGTATGGACAAAGTCAAAAATACCGATATTCAATTTTTTTCAATACGGAGTACCTTTCCAAAAAAACTCAAAGAATTTTAAATTAACTATCATAAAGGACTGGTAAAACTACAATAATATCAGCCCAGTCAAAAGACACACTGCCAGTAATATTAAAAATGACCGCATCTCAATTTTTTTCGATACGAAGTACCTTTCCAAAAAATCTAAAAAAATTTTAAATTAACAATCATAAAGGACTGGTAAAACTACAATAATATCATCCCAGTCAAAAGATACACTGCCAGTAATATTAAAAATTACCGCTTCTCAATTTTTTTCAATACGAAGTACTTTTCCAAAAAATCTAAAAAAATTGTAAATTAACTATCATAACAGACTAGTAAAACTACAATAATATCAACCCAGTCAAAAGACTGACACTGCCTGTAATATTAAAAATTATCGTTTTTTTATTTTTTTGACTGCGTGCCCCCTCTAGGAAAAATCTGAAAAAATTCTATGTTAACTACAATAACGAGGTGCAAAAACTGTAAAAATATAAACGTAGTCATTTTGGGACTTCTATAGGAAATCAACATTTCAAAACTTTTTTCATTTTTCAAAATTCGGTTTTGAAACAAAAAATTCTGAAAAAATTCACAGATATGTATTCCAGTAGTTGGAATATTTTCAAATTTTTTCAGAATTTTTGATGAAAGAGTACAACAGAAATCAAGCAAAAACTGTAATCACAACACACCCCATAACTACCCCAATGGTGGGGATAGGGAGTTGAAACTTTGCACAGGGGGGTTTTTCCATGTCCTCTACCTATTGATGTATCAGAAATTTAATTTGGTTTGGGGGCACTTTTGACCATCTTATCCAGCTGCACCCTTTCAGTTTTAGTTAAATCCGCGAAATTGGGGTAAAAAATTGATGAATTTGGAGTGGAATGACCCTATAGTGTTACTATGTTATATACCATCTAAAGTTTATGAATAAAACATCGCAGCTAGTGTCAGTTGATTACGGGTATTCAAACGACAAAAAGTAACTTGTAAGGACAGAAGCAGAAAACAGCAATTTTCGTACAAAACTCACCGAGTTGCAAACTGTGTCTTCGATTTAGGAATGGACGATGTGAACAGTGAGGTTCTCGGCCAAAGAATGGAGCGTTACTTGAGCTGTCTCGAAAATTAAACTAAATTCGGCGTCTATTTAAGGTTAACGTGGTTCGATGTGTAGCACACATCGATACGATCTGTGTTACATACACATACTCAAGATAACAACAGCTTCCCATTGATATGAATACAGAAGTTTATATTGACATAAACAGACTACAAATATCTTAAATGTAATATTTTCTTATCTATCCATAATATACTTTTATTTCTTTTTCACATTCTTCTGTCTCAACACAAATTGGTATTCGTATGTTGCACATTATCTTCATGTAAGATGTAATTATAATAGATGTATAAATGAGTGTAAATTATTATTAAATATTTATCATGTAAATCTTTCTTGTAGATTGTAAATTAAATGAAGTACATAGGTGCAAAAGTTGTATCGGTATTAGGTAATTCAGGTAGTTGAAAGCGTGCAATTATAGAAATCTACATGACAGTGTTCTATCTTGATAATAAGTAAGTAAACGGGAGGTATATAGGAGATAAATAAAAATATTGAAAATTCTTATAATGTTCTCATTACCACTCTTATAATAGTTACAATTTTATGTTAAGGAGAAAGGATAGGTATATATTTTCGATAAACAGACTTGCGAATTTTTCTACAAATTCATATTTTTATAGACAAAGAAGAAAGTACGGAAATCTAAACGGAGTTGTTTTTAGCTGTTTGTCAACTAATTATCACCTATTCTTATAGGGTATGACAAGATTATATTAATACTTACGTGAAATCTACATTTCACTTTTTCTTTCCTTATTTTCCAAAGAATGATACATCAGAGGGATAAATGTTACGTGTTTAAATGTACTGTACATTTGGTTAGAATAATTGTGTTGTCCGTGTAAGTTTAATTAACATAATGTTTACATACCCGTTATTATAGAAGGTTTTTATAATATCTTCTGCATATTCCAATATTTGTATAAAGATCTACAGTCTGATTCAGACTTGTTACGAATATAAAATTAATGAACGGTTAACATATTAAATTAACAGTCAATTAAAGCATACAATTAATAACATTGCTATAACCAGATTTTTTCACTGGTTATGTAACATTTATATAGGGACCTTCAGGGTGCTATAACTAGGAATTTCGACCTCGTATGCGGATTGGTTGTTTTCGATTACAAAAATGGCGCCGTTCTTCCCTTTCTCAATTAATTGGATAATGGCACTGGCTACATGTTCTGGCCTGTTAACAGATAATATTTAATTATAATTATAAATATAATAATTGTGAATTTACATTATCCCTACTAATGTAATCATTGTAACATTAGGTCTTACTTAGAATAGCTGCAAACAAGAGTGTCAAATGAATACGAGGATTTTATGATGAATGTGATGTATAAACATAAATATTGGGCACATTAGAGATCTTTCGAATTTTCCATTTTTTCCAAATTAAGGTAAAATCGGAAAAACAGAGATTTGGAGATTAGTATGTGTTAGCGACCGTCGCTAACACGATTTATGTCACTGACGTGCGTGAAGGACTGTTTTAGAGATTTGGGATTTTCTGTTTTCAGCTGCATGTTTTTTAGAGTTCGATATATTTCCTGGGGAGATAACGTGATGTACGAGTTAAAAACTACGAGTTTTTCGAACATCGCTTCTCTCGTCCCTCAACAGCCGTGGCCGTGCCATAAACAGGAAAATTCCAAAGGGTAGTTGGACACGTGCGCGTAATGGTTAAGATACCGAAGGTCCGCCACCTCGACGAATTTCTCCGACGTTGTCAGACGTCTTCGCCCCCACACGAGCACCGCGTCACCCCTTTCCAAGTGAGCGCGATAAGGACGCAAAGAGATGTGTCTGCGTTTAGTTAGGTTCGCTGATTGGTGACTGCCAAAAATGAGAAGGAACCAATCATCGGGCAATTTAAAAAATAAGAGAGTTGGCGATCAGCAGCGAAGATCGCCAGCAGGCACTAAAAGTTAGTCAGTGAAACAGTTAGTTAGTCTACAGGAAGAGTTAGTCTGCAGTTAGAGTCAATTACAGTTAATCACTAAGAGTTAGCAAGTCACATAGTTCAGCAAGAGTTAGCAACACATTCAGGTGTCAATCAGGACCCTGAACACAACTAAGAGTTAATCAGTCAAACAGTTAGTCTGCAGTTAGAGTCAGTCAGTTAGTACGAAGAGTTAGTCAGTATTCAGAGCAACTTAGTCAATCAGTAGAGTTCAATAATAGCACTGTGCAACAAATTTTAACTTTTTTTTAGGCCTCTAATAGTTAGCAGAACGTTCAGGCGCCAGTTAAGACCCTGAACACACCGTATCAAGCACAGTACAGCACGACAGGCAGTAGTGTGCAATATTCCTGAGCCACGACACTCCCTCATTCAGGAACGAGTTCGTGGGTCTAATAGTATGAGATAGTATTATTTTTGAGAAAATATTATCATTATTTATTTTGTTTTATCTTAACCGTATACAGAAATTTTTCTTTATAGACTTAATCGTTATGGTCAGACAAACTCATATCTAATTTTCTTGCTTTTTTTCGTGACACGACCAAATTCGAAACATGGTGTGCAATTATAATCAATACTATTATAACTATCAATCAAGCGTCTCATATCACTACCAATCTGCCATTTTACTTTTGATTATTATGTCACAATTGAAAGAACAATAGAATTTAATTCCTTACTTATATTCCAAAGCTAGAATTATTAGAATACTCCTTACTGTCTTTGTTTCCCTGTAAATTACAACATATGCTGAGGTAAATTTCACTTTAAAGTTCACATGCGAAAACATTGAACTGCAACGCAAACTAAAAATGTGCACTAAGCAAAGAAACAACAACAATAAGCAACGGCTTTTGTGGGAGGTCATTATAATCTCCATAATTCTTAATTATCAATCATTTGAAAAATGTTAGTACTCTGTGTAGATTAAAGCCGTGATATCTAATATTTCTACCCTATCTCATATTCTTACTTTCCTCACCATATTACTAATTAAAAATAATTAATTAAATATTAATTAAAAATAAATAATTAATAATTAAATTATTAAATATTCTATATTAATTTTACATTTTTCAGTAAAATTAATTTCAAATTATGAATAACTCTGGTAAATCTTCAGAAGAACTAAGTTCTCACCGATTTTGATGGGATTGGAATATTTTTTTCTAAGTGCAACTCCCTGAATTCCTTATTTTCCTAATAATAATAGTTCGATATTACTTTTCGAGATAATTGCGAAAAACTATTGCTACTACTACATTGAATTGAACGGCAATCAAATAGATTTTTAGAAAGCGTTTCAAGCGTTATTGTATGTAGATGAAGTTTAAATATCGCCTTCATTATGTTAGATCTTGTTCTTATTTGATTAAAGTACTTTTTCAAAATTTTACAATAAAGAGAGCCTTGATTGAATTACTATAAAACCCATATTGGATTATGTAGAATGGGCCAGGGAAGCAATAGAAATTCAGGGGAGAAAATTAGTTTTTTGAATTAACGGAAACAAAATGGCAGCAAATACAAAATAAATCTATTGAAAAGATATTCAATAATTTTCTCAAAAGAATGTATGCTGTAAAAAAAGCAAAATGGGGCTATACAAAACAAAACAATTCAAAATTAAACAATATTCAGCACTGCAACTAATGATTCTTGAGTTTGATAGTTCTTAAAAGGTACGAAATTATTGAAATGATTCTAATTACAATGAAATACATTTGTAAAATGAGGAAGCGTATGTTTCGAAAGATGGTTTAACATACAAAATATGGTGACACGAAAATCCTGATTTTTTTTAAATATTTACGTCTGATGAGCATTTCAAAAGATGTTGTACACTATTTTCTTTTTTGACTACAATTCGGTTCTTCAGAGTGAATATACCTCTTACTTAGTAGTTTAGTTTTATATTGATGCTTAGTAATTCAAACGCTTGGATATCCGAAAGCTTGGGAATTCAAATGTTTAGAAATATGAAAGTTTGAAAACCTAAACGTTTCAGAATTCAGAAGCTTGGAAATTCAGATATTTGGGAATCCAAAAGCTTGAAAATACAAACGCCTTGAAAATCCAAAAGCTTGGAAATTCGAATGCTTAGAATTCTGAAGTCTTGAAAATTCAAACGCTTTCGAATCCAAAAGCTCGGAAGTTTGAACGCTTAAAAATCGAAATGTTGCAAATTCAAACGCTTATCAATCTTTTACTTTGAGCCACTGTACATGCAAAAGGAAAACGTGCTCAAAATGTCGTCCTTAGGAACATATTTCAACCTCGTCGAAATTTGTGAAGACGTAACTTTTCTAGAACTTTATCATAGATTTATAGTTTACCTCATATAATCTCTATAAGTCATCATTATTATATAATTTAATGATAACAAGGTACAAGTAATTAAATTCGGTTTGGAGAAAACTAGATTCAATTGCAATTTATGACTGGCAATAAGAATTAGAAAATACGATGAGTCACAAAGTATTTCAAGAACACCCGATTGTGATGTAATATTCTAAATTTCTCAATGAAATTTATTCATTTCGAGATAAATTGTCGTAACATGAACTTGAAGAAGCAGAGGTTTTGATAAGCTATGTTTCAAAACAAGGATCCATAAATATTCCACGAGTGACAGAGTTAGATATTTTTAACTCTTGAATTATATCGTTTAAGTCCCCTGCTTCTTTTAATTGCTTATTGACATAAATAATTTTTAAGAGTGTTCTTACAATAATTTTTTGTTATAATCGAATATTTTTAATATTTTAAGGTACACTTGTCTAAAATAGCTTAAGTTTGAAGCAATGAACTTAAAATGAGAAATTTAAAATAAATAATATACAGCAATATACAATGTGTTCGATTTAACTGAGAACGGTCAAATATCTCATAAAGTATGGAAGATACAAATATGTTGTACAGTTATATATTTGCGATTTTGTGTGAACTGCAAGTGCATCATAAAGCAATACACTGGTACATTCGTAAAAAATCGGTAATTTTAGGATTACTATGAGGCACAAAGTCTGATCATAGAACCTCATCACAGTGACATCGGGTAAAGTTAATGTCGGCGGCACGTTAACATTAAAAGTTCATGTTCATACCAGAGATTGAATCGATATTAGAAATACCGGTAAAATACCGGTATTTTTAGGTAGTTATTCAATTACTTCTAATGAAACCGAATGCTGCGAATACTAATTATTTCAAATTCCACCATACGTTACTTTCGATCGTCTATCATCTTTATCTCTTTGGTACAAATAAGTATACTTAAGTCGTCGGTAATTCAAGCGTTAAGTAAACGTTAAAAGCGTCTCGATGTCAGCTATAAAAATACGCAGTAAAAACCAAAGATTCCTATTTTAGACTTTTCAGTGTTATCCCAATGTCAAATAAGCATCGTCACAAATTGTGTCCCCTGATACTGTGTAATTTTAAATGGAAACGTTTCTCCATATCTTTGATATCTTACGAAATATTTGAGCGTTTTTAATTAAGTAGGTCACATTGTGTAGGTAGCTGTTCTATGTGTTTTTAATTAAATATACCTTGTAAAACTTTGTTAATCAAAGTGTTGGACTTACTATTTCATCCTTGATTTATTTTCACATGAGATAAATAATAATAGTTATCGGAAACATTGTAAAATTATTATGAACTTATCAGGTATTTCCTATTTGATCTGTAATTAATAGTGTAACACTAGAACTTCCAAGGTGATCAAGGTGACCGGTTGCAAATTTACCACAAAAATTGTATAAACTTGCAACAGTACACTTTGTAGAATATTCCGTGATTTTCTGTACAAAATATAAATACAAATGTATGGCACTTTAATCGCATATGTTTTGCAAGTGTATATTTCTTTTTATTTTCTTGGTACGAATAAGTGTATACTTCAGCCCTTCGTAGTTCTAGTATTAAATATGTGTGATGAATTTAGTCAAATCAGCCAAATAAAATTTAAAAAATTATTATTACCATTTTTAGAAGAAAGCTTCTGTGTACAAATTGGGTTAATAAACATTTCGTCAAGATGAAAGGGGATCCTCGATTAAAATAAGTTATGAAGTGCTGATGTAGAAAATAATAAATTATAATATATTATAATAATAAATTAAAATTTATACCTACGTTCTTTATTTTACGTATAGCATCAAAAATTAATTCGTTCAGATTTGAAAAGATTTTTTAAATTTTATAAATAGTACGTCTTCCCGATCAAATTTTGATAAGAAAGAAAGATATATTCTTACGGTTGCTTTTGCATACTGGTCATCGCCATTGCTGCAGTTTCTTCGTCGAGAAGATCCATGGCATGCTCTTTGGTGGACATGAATCTAGCAGCCATAGCTGTAGTCGTCAGCCCAGGACATATCGTCAACATCCGAATACCAGTTTTGTCGAAGTAATGCTTTCGTATTTATAAAAATATTTGTTTTAGTAAAATAATAATGTCGATTAAATAAATTGTAAATCAGTGACTATTTTCCAATTCTTATAAAGGCAAATACAATAAATCAGTCGACTGCGGATTTTTATGCATTTATGAAGGTTAAAATTTGCACAAAAATACAAAATACAATATAATACGCAAAATTATACGGCATACTTAAAATAACGTTCTTGATATAATATTTAGAAGATGAGACAGATTTGTATTAATATCTAACTTCTTTAATTATTTTTCTAAAAATATAAATTTGCACACAAATTCGCAGTCTAATAATAATCAGAATGAAGATGCTTATGCGTTTGTGGAAAACTTAAATGTACAAATAAGTATAGTATGCAATATTAATTATTAATGCTACATTATGTTACAACAAAAATATTTAGAAAGCAATAGAAATCTTTATTTAGACTGCATTTATAAAAATATAAATTTGCATAAGAATTTAACTGTAATCACAATATTTTGCAAACTTCTATTTTATATTTATATTGTATAATTGGTCTGTATTTGTGTATAATATATATTATAGGAATACGAATAAATAGTATTGTAGAGACTGTTTTTTAAATTTTAATTTTCCATCTCAATTTTCTACAAACTTTCATAAATTTTAATTTTTGTTTCCACAAGCGTTTAGAAAGTTGAAGTTAAACTAAAAATTTAGTTTCTAATTCTGTAACCTATGTAATTCTATATATTAGATTGTTCGGGAAGTTAGTAGCAAAATTTGAGGATGAATGATTTTGCACGTAATATTTTCTTGTTCATAATTCTGTGATTATTAGGAATTATCATGATCTCCTTTACCAAAAGCTGTGTATCTTTCTCAGAAATAAATTCTTTTAAATAATTCATCCAAGTTTCAAAAGAGTTCAAATTCTGGTAATTAATAACATTTTATTACACTAATAATGGATGTGATACATAATAAAAGAATATGAATAAAATTTTGGAGAAAACATCTAACAATTTCTGCTGATTCTTTATCGAAACATATCTTTGGTTGGCTTTGTTTAATAAAAAACGTTGCCTTTACTGTTAATCAACCATAGGCATTGATCTTTAATTGTTGCGTTTAACTATCCCAACTATATACAGTATTTGTTCAAATTAAGAATATTACCATTCGTCAAGGTTTCTTGCCCGATTCGGTTACTTTACCGAATTTAATTTTAATAAAATATTTATTTTTATATTTTTAATGTATGTATGTTTAGTGAATATTATCTTTTAATTTGGTTTATAATAATTTAATGAATTTATCATTTTTATTAATAATTTTATCAATATCTAATATTATAATTTGAAATTATTTTAGTTTAATAATTATTCCTTTCACCGAATCGGTAGAAAAGCCGCGTCTTGTGAACGAGCTGTAACTCTCTCTTAATTCTATCATTTACACAACAGAATTTAGTATTATTGAAAACGTTACGAACTTTCCGAACAACATAATATTTATCGTAATGAACTTTCATTTGATCTTTTACTTTCAACGATTGAGTGAATCCAACAATGGCGTACTGAGTTCCACCATAAATCGGAGCTATGGGTATGCCTTCGAGGCCAGCTACAGAGGACATATTTACAATGGTACCACCATTGCCACCCTTATATTTTCCCATAGTGTGCAACCCCAAGATCGTCCCATGAACGACACCTTTCTTTAAGAAGAAATAAGTGGTTTTAAATCGAGATTATTCTTTACTCAAATTTTAAAGAAATCGAAAAGCAAGCCTATTCCAAAGAAAGATAGAATGAATTCTTTTACTTATGTTTCTGGTTTACATTTAAATAAAGTAAAATGATGTAAGATTGCTTACATAATTCACGTCAACCATAATTTCCCAATCCGCGTCGTCCATGATGCCTGCGATGTTTACAACGATATCTAAGGTCTCGTGAGTGTCGATAACTTTCTTGAACGATTCTGTGTACGGTATTCATATTAAGTGATAGCTGTTCGTATCGTACATCATGTTATATTTGTTTTGTTGATGCGTGACAAGTGACAAAAATAGCGACGACGTGTTGTATAGAATACTACATGTTTTATTTAGGAAACAAATAACCATAAATTTGATTAGCAATATTCACGAGTAATCGATGTGTAACATCGATAAGACATCAAAATATCCTTCTTCTCCTTTTTTTATGCAATATCCGAATTTTATATAAAACGCCCTTATTATTATAAAAATTGTAAAGTGATTTAATTTTTTTCGCCTAAATTAACACTGAAGTCCTTCAATATTCATTCTTTATAAAAGTATTCTTTTAATTATAAAAGGTGTTCTATGCAAATTTTATGAAAGATTTTTTGCATAAAAATTGAAAAGTGATTTAACCTTTCTCGAATCAAGTTGCTAATTAATTGTTTAAAATTTTGTTCTCCGTTTTATGATTATTTAGCGTACGAGGTGTGATTTCAAACTTCTGTTTAACAATGCACTATATTGATATCTTTAAAGAAGCAAGTACAGCATAGAATATTTTTTCTACTGCATATTTTTAAATTTATGATCTTAATACTCCAGTAATTGTGATTATCAACTCGTCCCATTAAGCATTGGCACTTAAAACATGAAACCCTAAGCGAAAGTTTAATATTTTTTGACCAGTCACGAATTCTATATACACTACCGTGTATCAGTATTTGGACATTGGACCGGATACGGTTAAAAGTTCTATAACTTTATTATATTGCTATGTATTCACTTACAATGAACATTAATGAATTTTGTTAATTGAAATTATTTTGATAAAATCATTTTGCAGACCGTTGATAATGGTTACGTAAGGTTTAGTATGTTTGCAACAATTAAGGGTTAATAAAATCGTATTATATGAAAATCGTTCCATAAATACAACGTATTAACAGACGAATGTCGCAATTTTTGCACCGTGGTATATCGAAACCGTGTTTTCAAAGTATAGGGGTTTGACTGTACACTCTTACTTCAATTTCATATCGTATACAGTAACATTTTATCTATTTTTTACTGTCATATTCCTTAGGAGCTATAGTGTTTCCAAACCTTCTGTTGACAGTGTAATAGTAAATTAGACAATGATATCTAGTCCAAAAATAGCTCCGACGATTCTGATATAAAGCCAAAAAGACGAAAGTTATCTGTACTCGTATAGATAACGATTTGTGCGAACTCATGCACGAAATAACTATTAACTTGTGGGTCTACACACAGACACACACACACACACACGCCATGTACCAAATTTTATGTGAATAAAGTGTGTATAAATAAAGTTACCGTAATAGCTGATGGTATGCTTTATTTTTTATATAAAACCGGCGGTCAACAAAGTGTTCATATTGGTAAAATGCCTAAAAATCAGTAAAATGTATCTTAGTAATTTTTTGGGTATTTATACGGTTTATTAACCACTGTAAAATTATAATTTTTTTAATTTCCGTTCAGTATGAAATAGTAATAAAGTGAACTTGTAAATCTATTTAGTTTTCTTATTAATTTTCATGGTTGCTTGTAGATAGACTGCGAACATTTATGCAGGTATAGTATGTAAGGAATATGCAAAATATACGCAAGATATATGCAAGACCAATATTAGTAATACACACTTTACGGAGATGCACAAATTTGTGCAATTGTATTTAATTAATACATTTTATTATACATTTTCACTACTGGCACAAATCCGGCGAACATAACCGACTTTACAGAAACGGCATCGACATTTGATACTGTGATAATATGTCAAAGAAGCCACATTGTCGTTGTTATAGTCCATAACGGAAAAATTTTAAACATTTATAATATATATATTTATATACATATATGGTGTGATTATATAATTTGATTATTATAATTATAATTATAATTAATTATTAATGTGATTTATATAAATAATTGTGATTATATAAAATCACAATTATAATATTAAACAATTGGTGGAACTAATTTTTAAACAAATCTTATATATGCAAGATATACGTAGAATGTGCAAAGTATATGCAATATACAACATATGCAAAATAGAAAATACATTTTTGAGCTCCTTTAATTGTGAAACAAGTTTCTATCAAGGTCCCACATCTTTCATGCACTTCTATAAAAATATGCATTTGCATAAACTTCCGCTGTCTGCTTATAACAGTAAAAGCCAGGTTCATAAAGAAATTAAAAAATACCAATCTTTCATATTATTCATAATCAAATTTTACGATACGTTTATTTATAAACTATTTACAGTTACCTTTTAGTTGTTCGCTCCTGGATACATCGCAGGGGATAAAAACGGCGCGATCTTTCCCAAACTCAGTATTCAAATCTGCTGCTGCGCTCTCGCCACCAGAATCGCTCAAATCCAACAGAGCCACAGCCTGAAAAACAGAAATTCCTTTTATTACTTTAACCCTTTTCATTTTTTTAATCTTTTTTATTCCAGACATATTAAAGATTTTATCTTAATTTTCCAGTTCAAGGTATAGATCTCAACAAATTGTTTTGGTTTCAACTTTACGTTGCGAACTTTTTTAAATCTTTGACTACGAAAAGCATACATGAATTAGTAACTCGAAAGAAAGAAATAAGTTAAAGAATCTTTAAAAGGAAAAATGTATAACTTGCTGTTACGATTAGTCATTTTTTAATTTTTCAAAACGAAATTTGTACTGTACATTCAGAACGGTATTCGGAAATATTTCCAATGTTTATAAAAAATCTTGATATAATATTCTTTCTTGTATATTAAAAATAAGGTGGTGGATTTGGTTCCTTTTTGGAACTTGTGATGTTTGCGTGATAAAAACCAAAAGAAATAGTATGTTTTGTAGGAAAGGTTCAATTAGTAGGTACGAATTTATTAAGAAATCTTATTGCTCGTCCCAGATTGTATAATAATAACAATAGCCGATTAATAAGATTATCTGTGATTATGTTAATCGGATTACACTGTATGTAAAACTATATACACTATCGCTCAAAAATATACGGACGCTTGCTTATCTTAAGACATATCATAAGAACAGGATGATTAGCTACATAAATACAAATGTTCCCAAAAACGCAGAAGGTGTTATTTTATTTATGCTAAGCAAATTATCATAGAACGTCATAAATGTACAAAGTACAAATATAGTTATAACAATAAGTTTTGGCTACTTTAATATAATTACATAGACTTTCGTGAAATCGTTTTTAGTTTATGTAGATTTTGTCGTAAACAAATGGAAAAAACCACCACTTTTTAACGATCAATGCAATTTTAACTAGTAAATAAATGTTTTGTACTATTTTAAATATTTGAAATTTAGAAACGTATATAAGCTTTCATGACTGACTGTATGAAACAATTTCTAAACTTCCTGACTATACAAAAAAAGAACAAAACATTGAAAATGTGCGAAGAAGAATTTCACAAAAATTCTTTTCATTATCGCTAAATTACTGTCATTTAAAACTTAATCAATTAATGTTATCTCCTTAAAACGTTGCGCAATGACGCGTTTTTCGTACCGTACTTTATCTTACATGTTTGCTGTACTTTTACCTAAGAAAAGTCCAATCAATTCTTTAAGAAAAGAACTTTTACTTCGATTAAATTTTGGTATATGTTTACAATTTGAAGAAGCTACAGCTGATTGCGAGTAAAAGGGCACCACAGATTCTTTTAACAAAAATTATTAAAATAATATTGAGAGTATATTTTATTTTTTATATAATCATTTACTGCAAACAAAACGAATTATAACAATATAATACAAATAAATAAATATATTGGAAGCAGCATAAAAAGGTACAATGGTTAAATTGGAATTAAATGCTTTATTACTTAATTTTCATTTGTAAAATCATTCACAATATGATCAATATCATATACATATATATCCATTTTTCAGTTATAATATATCCAGTTATATAAATTATCCAGATATAATATAGGATTAGGTTCTGGAAAGAGTTATGACGAACTTTTATTCTGAATAACTGTTATAGAGAACTTAAATTTCGGACTATATCGGTTTAAGTTAAAGTTCTTGCATCAGCTTTCATATAGGAGCTATAACCGTTATTTTTTAGGTTCTATATAGGTTCTGAAACGGTTTTGTATGTATATAATGTAAATATTTGCTAAGCTCGCTGTTCTTAACAATCAGATCAAATGTTGATTATCTTTTTGAGATATTCGCAAAGTAAAAAAAAAAGATTGTTCCAAATATTGATCTTAACATTATGTTAAAAAACCATCGATTGTTTCTATGTTCCGAACTTGCTAATATGAATAAGAACGTAATATATTTATTCATCAATATTTTCAATCTATGTTCTTTTACATATCTTCCCGTTTCATTCTTCTTAGTTAAACATATTTCATTTGTTAATGTATTACTGTTCACTTTGTAATTGTTTTGATGCAATGTTGAAATTCAAAGCGGCTACTAAGTCCATAATCATGAAACAAATGACTTCCTATTCATTGTAATAGTATAACGATATAGATTCTGAAGTGTTTCAGAAGCGAGAGATTCTAAAAAGTTGCGGCTATAGAACCTATATAGGAGTTGATGCAACAACTTTAACTTAAACCGATATAATTCGATTTTTAGGTTCTTCATACCAATTATTCAGAATGAAAGTTCTTCGTAATCAAAAATTTGGACCAGAACATTTTTATGACGGTTTAAAACGGCTAATTTCGGAGCCTCTTCAAGACCTGTACATAACACAGTTTCGAAAAAAGTAAGCTTGGGTTACAGTGAAACCTCGATCGTTGCAATCTCGATCACCAAAACGGCGTTCATTGCAGTGTCAATGGTTGGTGTGAAAGATGATTATTGAGCGAAAACAAAATATGATCGATAATATAAGCAGGTTACCGAATACGCGTAATGAGGACAGACTGTATGATTGATTACCTCGTTCATTGCACGAACCTCGATTTTTGCACGCATTTTCAATCCGGTTTAACTATTAGCTACTACATCTATTAAAACTTACGTCTCTAAGATCGCTATTAATTACTCATACATCTCTATTTGCCAGGTTCGATTTCAGTAATTGAACATTATACTATAGTTGAAAAGTATCCAGGGTGACATCCTCGTAAATCATGCAGAAAGTAAAATAGAGAGGAATAGGTAATTATTATTAGTGGTTTCACAGACCGACAATAGTAATTAAGTGTGCATGCAGCGGTCGAGGTTTCACTTTAGTCTGGCTTTCGGATACAGAAATGGGACACTACTCTATTGTACAAATCGTAAAAATTTGTTTAAAAAAGTTACCTTTGCCCCATTTCGGAGGAGTTTCCGAGCAGTGCAGAAACCGATCCCGTTCGCTCCACCGGTGACGAGAGCGATCTTACCCTCGATGCTCATGATCGATCGCCGGGAAAGAAGCGAACGTGGTTCTCTTCTATTTTGCTTCTCAGACGCGGGTACGACGCGGTGGTTTGCGTGACGTGCTCGCGCGAAACCTCGCAAGGCGAATATATCCCGCGACACGGTATCGATGAAACTCGAGAAATCGAGAATCAATCGTAAAGAGATTGAATGTCTCGCGGATATCTGATGGGTAACGTGACCACAGGTAAGGATCTGTGGGTAAACAGGATCGAATTTACGCCGATCGAAGGAAAAAATTCGGCACAAGGTGTCATGGTGTCCACGGACACGACGTTTATTTCTATCGATTTATTATTAAGTTACCGTGCTACGTTTCAGATCTCGACATCAGGTCTCCTTGCAAGCAGGATAGGACGGTAAGAGAAGTATCTTGTGAAGGAAATGTGCGGGATGCTGTGCTCTAATTTGAAATAAACTTTGTAGGTGGAATTGACAACGAAGATCGTTCATGTATCAGGTCTTTTGTAAAGTTTGTAGCGATGTTCGATAACCATTCAATGCTACTATGTAAGCAATTATCATTTCATGGAATAATTTTGTACATCTTTCGTTGATTCTGTGACTATTAGAAAGTTTCATAATCGAGAGGGAGGTTTATTATACGAGACACTATTAGGAAGTTTTATAATTGACAGATTGTTTTCGTCTTTTTTAAAAACGAATTCTTTCAAGTCATTTTTCCCAGCCATTATTCAATTTTAATTTTTGGTAATTGATACGATTTTACAAACATTGCAATAAATTATAATAAGGTGCATAGGATATAATAAGTTTTACTACTTCTTAACTGAAATAAAGTGATTAATTACCGTGGCTTTTTGTTTTTTTATTGTCGAATTTAAGTGGCACAACTGTGAACAGCATTTATTTAAATTAAAAATATTATCACTTAACGAAGACTCGTTAAAATAATTTTTTTCCAATTCCGTCAACTGCAAAAGAGAACTCAATATTTGCTTTTTATAGTAATTTCTTGAGCTATTTTCTCCTTTTCATAACGGTCTCTTTCGTGTACCGTATACGCGACTGTAAAATATAGTAAATATAAGATGTAAACGAAAGAATATTTTCACGCGATGTCACACTTAAATATTAATATTATTTTTCTTTTTGGACACATGCCTTTGTGCGTGCCTTCCTTCAACTTAGTTCCACTATTATTTTTGGAAGGAATTTGTTGATTTTTAAAACATTCAAGTATAATAACTCGACAACAGAAAATCATACATGAACTGTTAAGAGGTCGTCGTAAAAGAAAGGTTTTCCCTTCCAAATACATTGTAAAATGAAGTGCAACAAAATAATTACGGTCTTCATTGTTATTGAAGTTTTTTCAACTTTTAAAAAAAAAAATAGCTTCACATTTTTATTCTATTCTTTGAGGTAAGAAAATTTTCGGTAAAAACGTTTGTACATCTATGTAAAAGTAGAGACTTGAAACTTTAAAATGAGTCCATGTTGATTGTCGTGAGATGTTGGTTTACGAAGTTATAGCAGTTCAAATATCGAAAATTTGTCGACCTAAAGGTGTTGCACTTTTAAGTTTACTCATTTGTGTAAACTAAATAAAAAGAGGAAGCAAAATTACTTAAACATGTAAGATACATAATAAATATCTTAAAATATTTTTAATTTTAATAATACACGTATGCTTCAAAATACAATACTTAAATTTATTAAGCAGTACAACTAAATCTTTATATAAAAGGATATGAAAAGGTAATGTTACAAATTAATGTTGACAAAGATAATCTGTATATTTTGCCTAATCATTGTAATAATACACATAATTGTTATCAATGGACTGTTAAACTTTATACATCGGTAAACACTGTGTAAAAGGAGAACGCCGTATTGATTTCAACAGAAGTCGTGTAGTAATCAAGAATAAAAAAATCCAAAAGTAAATTTGAAATTACGAAAAAGTTAAGTTTACAATGGACGCGTAGGGAAATCTTCAATTGCAGGAATATCAATGATGTATGGTGGCTTTCCATCGGATGCTATACAGACGGAGCCATCTCCTTTCTCAATTACTAGGATCACTGCAGTCGATACACACTCTACCCTGTGAAATTTACAAAAATAATTAATAACTCTTTTATCTAATCTTTATTAGTCACTAACTATCCGAAAGTATTATAAATTTTAATCCTACCATAGTTTACATAAAAAGAAATGAAATGATCATCTACACAGATTGATCCACCTAGCTTGACACTCATTTTAGATTTATTAACACCTAATCGTAAATATTAAGTTAAATCAAATTGTCGTTTCTGTTGCAGACGAAATAAAAACGATGTGTCTTTGAAACGACAACCTTTATCGAATCGAAATATGCACTATTAATGTTAGTAGCTTTTTTTCTAAGGGAATACTAATTATCATATTCAATTTTTATAGAAAACAATGTTATTTAATTGGATAAATTATTTCAATGCGCCGCTTCCAGATTACTGCTTCCGCGATATTAAACATTTCATTCTTTAAGAATTATTGTAAACAATTGAATAAGAGATGGTCTATTAAAGAAAGGTTTGATGATTATGATAGATGCGGTAAGGATTTATATTTTAATTAAGCTAATTTCGTAAGACTGATTTGCGATGTGTTCGCAAATCACTGTGTAGATCAAATCACATCATCATTGTGTAGATATATGAACCCTTGTTTATCAATGATGATTGTTTTTAGATCATTTTTTGAAGTATAATCTCGATTTTTTAGCAATATGTTGCTGCTTTTATTGCTACATTAGTGTTTGAAGAGAAATAGTAAATTATGTTGTTTATAAACTAATGCTGGGACTATCCGAATAATTGTATACCTAGATAATGGCGTCACGCATTATTCATAATCCGAATTTTGAATATTCGAATCCTTCTCCAAAAATCCCCCAAAAATATGCAAAGCTATGACTGTGTAAATCCTATTCAACAATATAAACTGCATGATTCCACACTATGGCTTACAATCATGCATGTATTTATGATCTGCCTCTTTTCCAATCTTGAAGAAAATATTTTCTTTTATTACTTGAACATAATAACAAACATAACAAAAGATAGTTACTTTTATAAATTTATTATACGAGCTGTAGACTTATCATTTTATATTATTCACTGAATTGTAATAACGCAGTAGATTTAAATTAAAATCGTAGTTCTGCGTATTTGGTTTCTTTTTTTATTATTACCCGAATATTTTTATCCGATTATCCCGAATTATCCGGATATTTTCAACAATCTGGATTATTTTAATACTACTCCGATTACTGGAATATGCAAATTATCTGGATAAGAAAGAAATCTAGATCATACGTTCAGCACAATTATAAACTACTGTACAGTTATCGACAATTTCATGTGATACAACGTAATAATTATTTACTGAATGTTTAATTAGCGTCTAACTTCCGCAAAGAAATGTAAGGTGTTTCTCTTCAAAGTTTCATACACAGGGTGTTTCTAGTAACTGAATCGGGCTATAACTCTATTTCTATAAAAGATAAAAAATGGTAGAAGACAATTTTATATCGTTTGACAAGCTCTATCATCTTGTATTGCAACATTTTCCAGAAGCGCATCGGTGCAGTTGCAACGTGCAATTGAACCTGTTTTTTTAAATGGAACTGCACAATTTTTCTTTACGTATTCCGATTTTTCGTATTATTCTGCATGACAAAGTATTAGGGTACAATATTGAAAAAATGACTACTTCTCAAAAATATTTAACTTTTTATTGTTATTTAGAATAAATGTTAAAATGCTCCACCAGTGGTGGTTCTGCCAATTGCGCTTCACTAATAGATCGTGAATCTTCGTGTAATTTTGCATATATTTCGCTAAAATTAACGAAATGAGTCGAAATTCGCATCTTTATATTATAGCAAAAATTAAGGAAACGCGCCAAAAGTTGGATTCTTATTGTCAAAACTAAAAAAACGAAATTTGCAATAACTGAATAATTTTGGCGAGAGAAATGCAAAGTTGCACAAAGATTCACTATCTATTAGTAAAGCGCAGCTGACAGAACCATCAATGGTGGAACATTTACAACATTTACTATAAATATTAATAAAAAGTTAATTATTTTGAAACGCATGAATCTTTTCGATACTGTACCCTAATACTTTTTCATTCCGAATAATACGAAGAAGCGGAATGTAAGAATAGAATATAATTAATTGAGGATGTAAAGAAAAAACTGAGCAACAATTTAAATATATGCTGTTGAGACTAGTCCTGTTGGAACTAGGCCGTTTGGCTTCCGGATGGTTGCCGCGTCTTCTATCAGGATTGTACCAGCTTAAGTGTATCATTTTTCCAATTATATCAAGTGAAAAACGACAAGTGTACAGTTTTGAATAAAAACTCGTTGGGGACAATTTAACCTCGGTTTACAGTGTAAGGTTTCTCGCGATTTTATTAATGATTAGATTTTACTTTTATCTGCTTGTCATTTTGTGCATAAAATGAAAAAAAAACCTACGTTCACGTGGCTTTATGATAAAGATGTATACTATTGTCTGTTATATTAAAAAAAGTGTATTGTTGGATTCCGGGAGAATTGACAACACGTGGAAGATAACTCTTAGATGCTTTATTAATACGGCTACTGCACTCGACTAGTGAATACGGAAATCTGATGGTTCTATGATTTTTCGGGCTTTTAAATACTGTTGTTGGGGGTGACTAATGGTAAGGACAATGATCGAGGAAGAGGGTGACTAAGCAAAGGTACGGAGTACAGGATGACTAGGAAAGGTATGGAGTACAGGATGGCTAGGAACTAAGATTAGGGTATTTGTCAGATGCATTTGGTTTAGGATGAATCTATGGTGTTTACAGTGTGAGTGGCCGTGTTGGTCACCCAACAGTATTTCTTCAATTCTAACTTTTGCGCTCTTGGTTTCGTATAACACGAAATTTCTGTAACGCGGAATACATCTCTCGCATTATAGGTGATCCTATTGTAATCGTAATTATGAATTCCATATAATGAATTTGGAACGTAATTGCTACTAAAAAAGTATTTTTATGGGCGTCTCTGTATTACAAACACGTTTTGAATTTCATAACAGTAGATACATTTACATTTAATTTTACTTTTATCTAACTTTTGTTTAGAATAACTTGATTTGCAAAATGGTGAATTTAATTTGCAAACAAATAGGTGTGATTTGCAGGGGAGTAAGTTTGATTTGCAGACGGTTGAATTTGGAGTGCAAAAGCTGTGAGACATGTTTGCTTATTAAGAGTACGAGTACTTACGCTTGGGCTGATAATCCTTCTATTTCTTTAGCTGCTTTATCAGCGTCGATGTAGCTGCGACGTGAATGAGTATGTAGGGATGGAACCATTGGGGTATCCGTGAAACCAGGACATACCAGTTGCATGCGAACGCCATGTGTCTCGTAACTCAACTGTACAGAAAATTGTTATATAATGCAATATTTTATATATTACACCAACTTATAAATATTGCGAGTATTCTTCTCATTGAAAAAAAAGCAAAATATTGGCAAGTAACATATGGACACCCGTCCTCCTCTTTTAATGTTCTTAAAATCATTTATTTGTAAATGTAGAAATAACTTTAGTCAATTATGTGTGTGCCACTTTGATCACTACTCTTTCGAGTAGCTGAATAGTTACCCTATTATATAATTCTAAGGACTTGGAAAACGTCTTAAGAAAGTGGAATAAATGAAATAATTTGTTTATAAAGGTTAATCATCTATCTATCGTGTTATATTTTTCAAGTGACTTTTCTCTGATCTATTAATTTTTAAATTCTTGTTTTGGTACATTTTTTTACTTCATTCTCGATTTTTTAGAATACTCGCATTACTTATAATCTGATATTTCCACGAGTTTTATAAGATTATAAATTTTGTAAAATTTTGTACTTGTAAATTGGTGGTCAAACCAATGACAGCATGCTTCGTGGCAGAATAAATTGGCACGTAATCCACAGGCACGAGACCAGCCACTGATCCTATGTTTATAACAACACCGCCTTTACCACCTTTGTGTTTACCTATTAAATTGAGCGCTTTGAAGGTTGTACGAGCAAGTCCACCCTAAAATAATATTTAATTAGCTTCGTGTTTAATCTGTAGCCAAGTAAAAGTGTGAAATGAACATTCTACAAAGATCTAAAAGGTTGGATATGCATAATAATGAAAATTGAAGAGAGTTAAATTGAAGTTGAGAATAAAATGTTGGAGGAATAGTAATGTTGGCTTTTGATAATTCTAAAGGTATTCAAGCTTCTATATAAATGATACTAAAAAATTCTCGAGATGCTAAATTGGAATTACATTATAGAAAATAATATATACAATCGTTTTAATAAAATAAAATATGTTGATTTGCTTTAATGTTCACAGAAACAACATTTTTTCACTAACTCAGTACTTTTATGATACTTTCTGGTTACGTTGAATTTGATATAAAATATAAAATGGTGGTTATTAAGAAAAGTATAAATTAAGAAATGCCTTATAATTAGAATTTTGTTGGGATCGAAAGAGCAATATAATTTTACTTACAAAGTTCACATCGATCATCAGATTCCATTGTGTCTCGTTTAAAATTGCTGCACAGTTGATCAGAATGTCAAAGCTGCCGAATAAATCCATGATTTTGTCAAAGGTCGCTGTTCAAATCAGATTTCAGCATTAATTTCAACACTCGTATAAATAAGTAATCTTCAGATAACAATTTATCGTATTTCTTACAATTCACTTGCTCATCCTTTGTGACATCACAGGGGAAGAAATCTATACGGTTTTTACCGAACTGATTTATTAGCTTCGCAACTGAAGCTTCTGCAGTTGGGCTTGGTAAGTCAAGAACTGCTATAAACTGCAAGACACACGCAGTTAATTTAACATATTTAATTCTTTAGCATATTTTATTATATTCATTAAACGCGAAAGTACTGTCGGTTTTAAGTAATGCGGATATAACAACCGTTTTTAGTATTTTTATTTATCTATTGTGCATCATTTACTTACTTACAATTATACCAAAAGATTGATATATACCGGGTAATTTTGTTACAACTTCGTATCTACTTTTCGTCAAAATTAAATCACAAGAAGGAAGTTACTTATGAGTAAGGTAGATTCCGACATAACTTTTGCATCCATCCAACAACATAGGGAATTCAGTTATTACGAACTTCACATTGTTTGATTTTGTTCATAATTCATGAATTTAGATTTTATATTCCTTAATATAGAATTTCTTTTTTAGAATGGTAACAGATTATATTTAGTCAAATCTTGCATTGAACATTTAACCAAAATAAAAACTTCTCTGTTTAGTTTTTGTTCGATTTGTATTGCTCCTTTTTGGAATTGTAAAATTATTTAAATTTTTTTCTTTCAAATTTAGGTAATATTTCATGCAGTGCTTTATAAGAAATAATTAAATCTTCACTTCTTTTGACTGACTTCAATATAAAATAAAAATTACACCTTTTACTTCTAATTTCGTTTGATTTATATTGTGCTTGCTTATCAAATCGTAGTATTATTCTTTAGACATTAACTGTAAAAATTACTTTGCTACTTTTTCGACAAACTTTACGATTTATTCGTAAGAAATGAAACACGATATTAACGTTCAAAGTAATCTTCATCGCTGTGAGCGAATTTTTATTTATTTATCACACAATTTATCAGTTTTCCCTTTGAAAGAGAAATTGTGTTTCTTGCTGGTTCAATATAAAACTATTAAATTAATTTGTATATTAAAAATAATAAGTATTTTGTATAATACTTTACAATAAATAACCGCGATATTTCTTTTTTCTACTTGAATTCCGAAATTATGAACCTATTAAAAGTTGCTTAGTTAACTTTCAAATAACCTGACGCAAACTTTACTAGCCAAACTTGTATGGCAAGTCAGTATAATTACCTTGACATTCATAGGCAACATTTGTTCACAACAGCTAAGACCAATACCACTTGCTCCTCCAGTAATCAATACAACTTTATTCTTCAACTCCATTGTTCTGCCTTCAATTTCAACTTTTTTAAGTCACGTACAAACTGAAATATAACAATTAAAAATTAGAAACTGAAAGTACCTCGACAGTCAGCTGATTGTACCCCTACAGTCGTCTAATTGCTAGACCTGGACTTCTAACAATTGTAACCTAGACTGTATGGATCTTAACTATGTTACACTCTTTCAGCAACCACTGAAAACTTTTAGTCCATTGTTTATTATTATTTTTTTGGAAGACATGCACCTAATTGGACACAACGTTTAGAAAAGTATAGGAGAGGGTAAGAATATGAGATTCTAAGGTTTTGATCTATGCGGAGCACTGACTGAAAATAATTGTAAGAAGATTATAACACCTTATTGCAACAACCGTTATTGTACTCTAATGCAATGGATATCGTTCATTTAAGCCGCAACGGCAAATTATTGTGTGTGTATATTGAAATGGAATTCATTTTTGTTTATTTCATGATTTTAGTAGAAATAAGAAAGACAGTAGTTTCTAAATATTAAGAGGATTTAGAATGTATAGTGTGTTTGATTGCGATACAATGACAAAAACTGAAGTATCGATTTGATATTAATATAAGACTGTCTTATCATAATGATTGTGCTGAATCAATTTATATGTATTTATTGTAAACCTAAATAAAATAGGATCATGTTGATACTTGATATTTGGTGGTTGTATATTATTTAAAACTTTTTCATTAACAACTGTAACACAATTTTATCAGTTATTTTTCACAAAAATAACACTGTCTCATATTACTACTTAAATTTTTATTTGTCCAGTTTTACCTTAGTTTAGAAAAAGTCAAAGATTCAAAAGTTCTGTAAGGTCTACAATATTTATATATATTTATAAATTCGTAAAAAATGTCCAAGATTTGTTTGACTAATGTTTTTATTTACAGTCACTTTAACATTGTTTATGTCAAACAATAAAATTAGTATCTCATATTCTTACCCTTTCCTCTACAGAAAGCGAAGTACGTATAAGGTGCCGCTTAGATTGACGGATTTTTCTTCACAGATACTGTACGCAGACAGTTCACGTATTCTGTCCGTGAACAAACGGCGGCGGTAAAAGTGAAAGTCTGGAGGCAGTCCGCGGACAAGAACTGTCCGCAGACACGTGTTCGGACGCAGTTCACAGTCAATTTTGTATACATTATCAACAAACAGTTTCTAGATAAAATTTATCGCTTCACTAAATGAAATTCAATTCATGGCATGTTAATAAATAGGTGTTCCAAATAAAAACTTTTCATGTAAATTTCAACCCCCTATTCCTATTATTGGGGTAGTTACAGGCAGAAACATAATTTACAGCTTAAGCTGAATTTTTTGAATCTATTGCATAAAAAATTGTAAGAAATATCGGAAATGCTTTCTCCAGTGACATATATGTCCTGAAATTTTTTCAGATTTTTTAAACACAGAACCGAATTTTAAAAAAATTCGAAAATCCAGTCCTTTATTGAAATTTCTACGGAACTGTTTTTATATATTTTTTAGTTAGCTTTATAGTCATAATAGAAGCACTTTGCAATCTCGAAAGTCTTTCTTAAACTGAACTTGAACAGTTAAATTAAGGTACATTCAACACTAATCGTTCGATATTTAAAAAATATTGCGGAATGCAATATAAACATATCGCAGAACGAATTTATCGGACGATCTAATATAGATTTATACTAACAGCCATAGTAATTTGCAGTTTTGAAATTAAGAAATCTGGTCAAACATTAATGGAAGAGAGTATCAGAACGTTTCATAATGTAGAAATGAGAACACATACTATTATCATTATCTGAACGTGATTAAGTTAACGGTTCCCCTTTCGAGAAATATTTTATAGGCTCTGATGGAAGGTCGTGTCCGCAGCATCTATTTTTAATTATGTTATGTTGAAATTATACGATACTGGAGATTAAGTTACTATTAAGTAATATTAAAATTGAAAGTGATTTTAAATAGGGAATGAAACTATCCCGGAAATATGTATACCTAATTGCTTACGAAAATATTCAAAAGTATATAATTCGCGATACTTTTACGCAAAAATGTGTATGTCGAGTTAATGTATTTAAAGGAATACGGTGCTTACAGTGAAAAGAGCGGTTTAAGATTATACTAGTAAAGTTAGAAAATAATTCAACCACACACACAGTGTTTGCAGTATAATTAATGCGAGAACGCATTATGAATAGGTAATAAAAGTATTCGAACGCGCGCATTATAATCTACAATTATTAAGTTTGATACAAGGTGCCACGTAAGTGAGGTATATTTTGGCAATTCTACGTGAGAAAACAAATCACAAATGTACAGTCAAATTTTTTCCTTTAAAACTTCGATTCCAAGAAGATCAAGTTAAAAAATGTATGTGACACATATATGTATTCAACTGTCTCTACTGGATGAAGTTCACCATGTATTAATTGCATTTACTATGTTCGGTAATTGAAGGTACACAATAATACAACTGCTAAAATCTTTGAAGCAAGCGATTGTTTCTTCAAAATTATATTTCAGCTAACAAAAAAGGTTTGCAAACGGTTCCCTGTCGACTTAAAGTGTAGCCAAAAATAATATTCAGTCATATAAATCTACATACACGTTTTAAATTTTAAATATTTATATATGTTAGGGCAAATTTTGGAATTCTAAATGTAGTACTAGTATTTATAAAATATAAAATTAGAGATAAGAAAGATTCTTACAATTAGATGACATTTCATAAAGTAATCATCATTTATTACACGCATAAAATTGTCTTTAAAAGAGTAGAAGATGTTATTTTCATTACGCAGAACAGATTATAGCATATCAAAAATGCATTAAAAAGTCTAATAATGTACAAATCTAGTTTCAATAATAAGTTTTGTATACTTCAATACATGTACGTATTTTTTCAAAAAGTTCTGTTGTAGATTTATGTAAATTTTTTTATAACCCAGTAAAAAAAGAACAATCATTTCTGTAGAGTCTACTCAATTTTAAGTAATAGATAGACTAATATTCTTGAAATAGTCGAAATACTTATATTTCTTTATATATTTGAAATTCAGAACCGTATGTAGACTTTCGCAACTGACTGAATATGCTTTTCTTAGCTGCAGTAACTCAAGTTTAAAGTGAAATTAACTGTCAAACAGCTAATTTGAAAGCAGTTGAAGATAGAAAAATTTGATAACAAAAATTTAATGGTTATTAACGCATTAGAAAAAATGCTAGAGTTAACAGAAAATTTAAAAAATTGTTTAAAAAAATGCGTGTGTTATTTTTATAGGAGAAAAGATGCAGCTAATGTTTGTACAGCAAATAGAACAGCATATTTTATTTTAAAATAAACGATATACGTACATTTGTAGTATCCTTAACAATGAACGCAACAATTGAATTTCTTGTCTCAGCCGTTCGGGAACTTGTGTCAACGCGCTGGTGCTCGTAATACTCTCGCGAAAGTTGGCACGGTTCGCAAATTATATATAAGGACAATGTATGTATGTATATGTATTTCGAGAATTTCGTTTGCTTATCTTTCGTTTAAAATATCACTTACAAATGACGAATAAAAGAAAGTCCACGTTGAAATTGTTATTTTCATGGCATGTTATCTTTATGATACGTCATGTCAACAAAAAATGCACAGCTTCTCGGGTTTATTAGATGTTGAAATTTAGTGCAATTTCCTAATTACAAGTGGGAAGACATCCGTGTTGCATTTGTCATTCTTATGACAAAGGGTTTTTAATCAATCAATGGTTCTTAAGTAGTCGAACGTGTACCATTACTCGTACGTCCAAATTGACTAGTAGCACACGAATAATTGTATAATATATCAAGCGTGTAGAAATTATATGGGATTAGTATTCTAAGTTTCTTTCTTTCTATTTTTTGGAAGTATCTGGACCGAAGCCTTACGTGGCACTTTCTTTCATATCTTATTATATTGTCGTTGATAACAATTGATTATAGGTTCAGTCCTTACATAAGCCGTTCACAGGACAAAGTAATTAACTCGACTTTTCGAATTTTTTAAAATTTTTGGGCCAAAGCACTTGATTGTTACTTAAATTTTAATATTTAAAATAAATTTTCGTAATAATTGGATTTAACATCATGAAATGACCAATTTTTTGGGCAGTGGAATAATTAACAATTTAATTCAGAAATCAAGGTGATTAACTACATGCTCTTATATAAATCATTGGAATATGCAATTCAAGCACTTATACTAATTTAGTTAAGCAATTTTTAATGCAACAGTATATATTAGACAATAACAGCAAATTGGTTACTGTTATTTCGTTATAAAACAAATGAAATTTCAAAAAGAGTTAGTTATAGCTATTTTATAATAGTTATATTTGTCACTGATTTTTTTTAGAAACTCTTAATAATAAAACTATCACTAGTCTATGATAACAAAGCATTTCTGTGAAAAAAAATTTGTTGAAAGTAAATTCAATCGTATTAATTGTTTTCTTTTTATTTTCACTTGCCAAATCGAGCGATTAGTCGTGCGGAAAATGTAAAAGTAACAACGGTTATTCTAAAAATGTGTTATTTTATGCATTCTATAGATCATTAAACAAAAATCTACGCCTGTAATAATATATTTCACAATGTCTATTAGAACTTATATATT
This sequence comes from Eucera pruinosa, assembly GCA_028830335.1. Classification (NCBI taxonomy): domain Eukaryota; kingdom Metazoa; phylum Arthropoda; class Insecta; order Hymenoptera; family Apidae; genus Eucera; species Eucera pruinosa. The sequence goes on along the minus strand of JAMYCR010000015.1, from coordinate 3,794,928 downwards.
GTAGGAAATTTTTAAAAAGAATTAATTATTTTATCAATTTTTCTACTTTTTGTTTTGCAGAGCTAATCAATTTGGCAAATGAACGGCTCACATATTCTATAATTTTAAGGGGGTCTTCTAGTAATTCGGGTGAAAAAAATCGATTTTTTTCTCTCGCGTCTTCTCAAAGTTTAGACCCTTGAAAATATGTTTGCAAAGCCATTTGACGAAATTCATAGCAATAGCGAAGATGCAGTCATTTGAAGCGAACAGTACCGAGCGGATGTACCGCAAAAACTTGCCTCTTTCTGATAAAGTTTTAGATATAATAAAACTTTGATGGGGAATCAATCGCAGGACTTCCAATTTACAAATTGCAAAATACTTACTTCGCCGTCATAGTTTCTGCAGCCAGTCTTTATTTTCATTGGCAATAACCAACAATTCTCCAGCTACAGCATACTACTAGATCGCGAATCTTCGTGCAACTTTGCATTTCTTTCGCCCAAATTAAAGAAACGTGACGACATTCGTATCTTTATTGCCAAAATTAAGGCAACGTGTTAAAATTTAGAATTTTATCGTAAAAATTAAAGACGCGTGTCTAAATCTGTAATAATCAAATAGTAGAGGACGTACTATTTGCCAGGTACGTTTCACTAGTGGTACTTCAAGAAGTATACAACTTTAATAGTTTATATCTTTAAAACTATTAAATAATTACGACTAATGTTTCATGAAGATCATCATCCTAAGAGAGCACGTTAAAATCAATCTCGGACAGCAATGGTATTTTCCTTGTGAGTGTTTGTATTAGGATAAAGATATTGCAGTAGAATCTCCATTGCATGAACACCCGTTATGTGAACTTTCCATTATATGAAAGGTATTCCTATTACAGTATTGCATACAGTATTGCCCACGCTAACACGTAGTTCAAAGCTGATCCAATGTGATTCTTTCAGTAGCCAGATACTTTTCATTAGTTACTTGTTGCAATTACAGATGTATATTTTATTTGTGTTGTTCATCATTCAGAGTTGGGTATTGTTCGAACCATTTCGAATAAATATTTATCTAGGATAATTAGCCAAATAAACTCTGTTTTATCAGATATTTTATCCACAAAATAATTATTTATTATCCATAATAAATTATTGTCTATTTATTCGAATAAATCATTCAAATAGATATACTTAAATGGAATAAATTTTTCAATTAAAAATTTGAACAACAGGTAATTGTAAAAACCAATATGTTGCGTTTCAAAAAGAAAATGTGAAAAAAATGTTTCACGTCCGGTATTATCTACGTATTCTTACCTTACCCATCTCTGCAATATAATATAATATAATGCAATAAATTCGAATAATTCCTTTTTCGAATAGATATTTATCCTACAACGACTAATTAAATGTTACTCTGTATTTTTATTCGTCATCCGATTTACGAATAAAATTTTGCCCCTCAATGTTATAATAATGTATATTAAAATTGTACAAATATAGCTTTCCTGGTCTATCTCATTGGTATAAACAATTATTTGGAGATCAAGAGAAATCATCGAAGACACGTTATTAAATTTTAAGATCACGATCATGAATTATTATGTACTGTTCATGATTTATAATATAGTGAGACCATATTAGTGCTCTTGAAGATCATTTTAATATCTAAGATTGTGTGGATCGTGCCATTGCACTTCGAAGTGATTCAAAGCTACAAGGCTGTGGTTGAAAACGTGACATTGGCATCCAAGTTCATTTTAAAGACACAAGAGTTTACGTGGTGATAATAGCGATGGTATTATAGGTATTGTGTTCATGATGCTTAAAATTTTATATCTGAGAACCAGACTAACCAGAGTCCATTTTTGTCAAAATTGTGTTATACACACTATCTTATTGTTCTTTCTTGACTTTATCTGGACGACAAGAATGTACATACATTATATAATATATAAAGAAGAGTTAATTGTGTGAATTACTCCACATACACTGTGATCTCATGTAGTTTTAATTTTCCTTTTCGCGCTGCTGCAAATTTACAATAGAGGACTTAGATCGGTCTGGCTCTGAAGTACAAAATTATCGGTTTGGTGATCCTTTAGAGGTCGCATAGAGTCATCTAGGTTGTATCAGTAGAAGTCGAAGTCATTTGAAACTTATGTGGTTCATATGGATACTACTATTAAAGTTAAAACTCACGAAGTCGGCATACATCTTGCTCATTTATTCATTTTTTTTATTTGGAATATGTTCTGCCAAATCGAGCAATCCAATTTCGGAAAATTGTTTATCGGTTGGGCAAAGAGCAACTAAACGCATCCCAGTTTCTTCTACACTACATTCTTCCTCTATTAAATAGTATCGAATCGTATAACGTTGAATTCATTGAGTAATTTTTGTAGGAGTATATTATCATACTTCGAAATCTTTAGTAACTTCTACATCTGGTTCTTTTTTGCAGCAGACCGGAGATGGATCTTCGGGCCATCCCATTAAACCATTAAGGCTCGCACAGTTTATTATTATTCCACCAAAGTCCCCATTATTTTTTCCTAAAAGTTTCAGTCGTATCTTAATCGTTTTTGTTGAACTATTCTGTAATTATTTCAACCACTTATATATATAAATATATATATATATATATTATTAACAAAATTGCAAGTTGTTCCGTTATTAATGGCCTAGCTTGTCATTCCATACCTCATTCTTCTCCGAGGTTGGACAGTTTGTTGGAAATCTTTCCTTGTCAAGATCGTTGAAAAGATTGTGAATCACTTTGAATTTGCATAAAGCGTGTTTCAATCCAGCTAAATTGGAAACAATCAGACATGTTTGGAGAAATTAGTTATATTTGAGGAAACAGGAGAATAGAGATTGTTTTTCTGTTATTACTAATAATTAGGCAGTGTAAAATTACCGACTTAATTCGGAAATATAATTCATAACCGGTTTATCGGCAGTTCTTAAGATACTGAAAATATAAGGATAAATATTGCAAAACCACTTTTTTTTTTTATGAGATTGCGATGCTGCGTAATTACAAATCGTAATGTTTCAGTTGCAAGGAAAAGAAAAGATAAACAAACCTGGACTTTCTAGTTGAACCTTATATTAACTTATAATTATAAATTACTTAATTACATGAATTGTAATTGCCCATTACCGTGCAAGTTCAACTTTTATTGTATTTTCTTTTCATTTATACGAGGGAGATATAAAACGCATATATTATGTATACATGCACCCGATTATTAAATTTGGTGTATCTAATTATCGACAAAAAGGGATGAATTATCGGTCAAACTTTCAGTTCATTTTCCGAGATTTACCGATTTTGCCGGTACTACAATCACTATTAATAATTCCCCTTGCATGTGGCAGTCACTTTTGATATTATAATGAGTGAAATATGCACGATCATTTGCGTGAGAGTTACACAATTTTTCCGCTGCTGCTTATCGTTGGTCAGAATCATCGTCAGCTATTATGACATTCTGCATCATTTGAATATATTCATTTCTTTCCATATGTTTAGTTAGATAAAAACATTGGCATCTTGCAACAACATTAATCTACAAATAAATTCAGTAACTTTATTTTTTAATTGACTAAATACTTTTATATCTTTTTAAAGAAGAAATCCGCCAGTTGCCGAGTAAATGGATAAAGGTCAGCCAAAGCAATTAAGATTAATTTTATGATTAGATAGCGAAACGTAATATATGCTGTTTTTTTAAACGTTACAGTATATCAGTGTTTCCCAACTAGTATGTCGCAGTACCTCAAGTGTGTTGCGAGAACTTCATTAAAATTTCACTTGTAGTAGAAATATTCAATATTTCGAGAAAAGTAATGCTTGTACTAGTTACCAGTATTGGATACCTGCAGTGCGTTGCCTCTACTGATATTACATAGTTATTACATTGAGTGCAGAGTTTATTTCTAATAATTATGGCGTGTCGCGAAGATCTAACTAGCTTTGAAGTGTGTCGCTACTTCAAAAAGTTTGGGAAACATTGCGGTACAGCAACTTCATAGTTTGCTATGTCATACCATATTTAAAGAATGTAGTTTTTTTATTGATTGTGACAATCAGTTTCATTAATTAAGTCAGTTTAATCGAGTTATTTAAGTAACTTTTTAAAGTAATTAAATAGATAGGAGTACCTATCGCAATTTTGATAACAGTTGGAAATATTACACTTTGCTAGTTGATCTTAGAATACGAATATCAAAATTATGTTTAATTTTTTTTGCTAATAGACATTGAATTATTGCGATCAATGGTACCGAATTAATTTATATATCTATTACATCTATTTTTATCAGGTAGCGTTACTTAATAAATTGTCTAATGTAATTTTAATTACTAGTTTGAATGGGTCGCGCTTCGCGTAACTAAATTATTGTCCCCGGTTTTGGGTAGCCCATTGACGAATTTACTCTGGAATTGAAACTCCGATAATGTGGATTGTAAAGTATAAATTCTATTGTATTAGGGGAGCCGGAAAACGATGTCGTTTGTTCTGAACTTGCTTGAAAATGTCTAAATACATACAAATGTACTAATCATTAGACTGCAGATGTTCATGCAAATTCATATCTTTACAAACAATACTAAAGAAATGAAATCTAAATAAATTTCACCTCTTAAATATAATAACATGTATTTTACCTTTGTCTATTTTTAATATTCTTGAATGTCATCAATATTCCATACCTTTTTGGGTATCTGATTTATCATGAATGCAAAATATAATAGCATTATAGTTTGTTAAAAAATGTCTATTAACTTGTTTAGAAAACTATGACGACACTGCGTCGCACTAAGTGTTCGTTAAGTTTTAAATCTCTCGGGAGCTACATCTACATTCTTGGTCCACTCTTTATTTATTGCACTGGACTTGGGTAGCCTAAAAATGCCTGGCTATCTTTCGAAAAACAAATTTGAAGTTTATATTATTTTGCCAACGTGAATTTCTTTCCTATAAACGAAAGATAGCTATATTCGTTATCAATGTAATCGTTTAATCAAATGAGGATGTGAACATCACGAAAAAGTCAAGATTGACGTGCAATTAAATCCACAGATAGCATTATCTTGATTGGATCAGTTATTATGTACTTACAGATTAGAGATCAGTTGTTCCTTGACAAATCAGCAAAGATAAGTAGGTTGTATTAGAGAACAAAATACACTAACACCTGCTCTTTTACACAAAAGGTGATTAGCCGCTGCAAAACCGAAGCATTCAGACCCGCCAATAACTATAGCATTCCTAAAGGAATGTTCGCGAATCGATATCGGTAAATCACCACTAAAATTGCATAAAAAATTATATAACTTCAGCTTATTGTCATATTTGATTCACTATATTTTATATTACAATATAAATCAAGACATTTTTTGTGTGCATCGATTAATAGCAATGCTGATACAATAACTAATAATAATTATATTAATTATAAAATAGGTACACGAATTGCTGGACTTAATTACTTTCAAATTCTCTTCTGTACTTTCTTTTTCGCCACATTTTTCTACTGACATTTTATATGTTGCCATAATATTCAAAGTAGAAGATATTTTATTTACGATAATTACTCAAAATCCGAATGAAAGTAATATTATATAATAATAAAACATAATAAAAATATTAATAAGATAGATCCGCCAACTGTTAGACTTTTCTACTTCATCCTCGTTCAGCTATCTCTTTCCATTTATTTTGTATAATTTGTATTAAAATTCAAAATAAACAATACTTTATTTACAGAAAGTAATAAGAATTCTAAGAAAGCACCACCACGTTTAATAATTTTTAGATCACTGTCTTCACGCTTTTCCGTTTTCCTTGTAACATTCCATATTTTGTACTGTGATTAAAATTAAAAAAATATTTTATATGACACAATGGAAACAAAGGATAACAAAATAATTGAAGTTCATCAATTGTCAGGCATGATTATTTTCGATCCATCGTTTTCATCTCTTTTCCCGCCAAGTTTTTTCTTCTTCTGATATGTCACACTACTCTCGCGAAGTTGACACAATTTGATCTTCCACAGACATCTGAAATGCCAAGGAAAATATACAGTCCCTAATTGACTGAACGAAAAATTATGGAATAATTAAATGCGTTCTCCGAAGCAGAAGATTAAAGATATGATACCGAAAAATTTCAAACTTTAACGCTCTGTACGGATTTGCTTTTTCGAACATCCCGGTTGAATTATCGCAGAATTTACACATTCCTCTTCAATTGGAAAAAGAAATGAAGATGCTACGCTCTTGTGTCGCGTGGATGTAACTTAAGAAATGACAAAACATAGAGACGGTACGAACCTTCTTGGTTGCCTAATATTTTCATGTAGAAATCGTAATAAAGATTCATACAGATCACCACAATTTTTATTCGTTGTCGGTGTTTGAACTTTAATTTAAAACCATCAGCCTGGAAGGCGATTTGAATTATGAAAAGAGAATTTTAACTGACACAAAATCACTTTCTTTATCACTCAAATACTTCGTAATTTAAAAGTATTCCGTTTCTATACTTAAGGTTTAATTTTATATGCTATTAATTCTCACAACGACTAATTACCAAAAATGTACACAAGTTTCAAGATACTTATGCTTAGAATTATTAACACAAAAACTCTTTAATTTTCAATTTAAAAATATTGCTAGTCGTAGCTGCGTACACAGAGCTATCCTATATTGTTTAGAGTAAGATCAGCTGAGTGTGACAGAAGTAATATGGAAGCTTGATGATACAATACGCTGATACTACTCTATCTCAAATAAAACTGAACTACTTCAAAGTGAAAAGAAAAAAATTGAAGATAATTATTTAAAAGCAATAACCAGAACGACACTGAAAAAAGTATTCAACCAGCGATTGAGTTTCGTAAAGTATATCAGTAATTTTATGATGTGAAAATAATTGATAAATTATCGTAGCATATTTGCTTGTAAGTGCAAATCACAATTTTTAATGTTTCGTTTACGATTAAGCTATCTGCGAGTGTAAGCTATCTGTTTTTGAATTAAAGCATGTAAATAAACCCTTTTGTTTTACTAATTTACATATTCTCATCACACTGTTGACTGTGCAAATAATTGAGCGAGTCACTGTATGTGTTCAGACTGACTGATAACTTTGATGATCCAGATTGTTACCTGTGCGTTTAAGTAGAACTATAACTTCTTGTTATGTGAATACCATAACGATCATAAATGTATTTATAAAAGTATGACACCTATTCGCTTATTATGAACACTTTGGCATTTGCAATTTTTGATAGGAATAATCGGTTGACAGCATTATACAGAGGATAAAAAATGTTCATTACTGAACTCATTTTATTGCAAACAGTTATGACTAGACTACGAATTTATGCACTTATGGCATATTTAAATTTGCAAAAAAGGACAGGTATTCCATATGATACATATAAAATATATACAAAATATTTAAAAATAAAATACATGATTACAACATTTAACAGAACAATTTAACACGAAAGTATGGTGTCGTACAATCAACTACTATCAGTATAAAAATATGGAAACGTGGTATTGAAAACTACGTAAAGCAAATGCAAATAGCGGATCTTTTAACAAATCGAAAAAATATACTAGCGAAAACAAGTTAAACGTTGCTGTGTTTCAATAGTTTCTGCACTGCTGCATAAAGATTTCTTTGATTTTGTTAAAAAAAAAAAGAAATAGGAAGATTAGAAAGTACTGTTTTTTTTTTATTTTGTATAATTTTTGTTCATTTTATATCATTTTGTCTTGATTATTAAATTTCTGTTTCATTTATATTCCACTTTTGTATAATTGGTCAAAGTGTGCAGATATTTATACTCACACTGTATTTGTAATAATCTTTGTTGGTATGCATTGATGTCTCTTTTAATTTAAAATGCCGTAGCGAAAGAGTTAAATAGGGTACCTATGTTAAGTTGTAAATTTCTTGATGATCAACGGGATGTAGACAAACGGGTCAATAAGTCATTTCTTTTTACAAGATTTTATTATACATCCTTTATCCTGCGCTTTAGAAGTATCAGCACAAGGTGGCTCCAATTTGACTGTGCACGGCTAAAATTATAATTATACTCACTTATTTTAATTAAAAACTTTAATCATAACAAATGCAGTATTAGGGTAAACTTTGGCAATATGGAACATTTTATTTTAAAATCTTGTCAAAAATAGAAGAGTTTGTCTTTTTTTAATAAAACTAACGCCATTCGGCGAAGAAACTAGTACATAATCATATTTAAATTGTTAAGTGTGAAACACTTTAAATAATTTGATATCATAGCAGAAAAACTAACAAAACTGAAATTCAGTAGTCGGAAAAAGTTATAATGAAAAATGAATATTTATCTAAACAAGAAATACAAATAAACAAATACCGCTTAGGTATTCCATATTTTTGCGATGCAGCTTTCCTCCATTAAAATATTGAATTATTTGACTTTGCTTTCACTTTTTGCACACCGCAAAACAGAAGAACTTTTCTATTTTAATAATGGACATTCTACTGCTAGTATGGTTCGTTTTTGTATATAAGGAACCCATCTATAGGATTGTCGGTAGAATTCGCTATTCAATTATCAACATTTTACAAAATTCCGTATTACGCTCTGCTCCATATTATGTACGCTTACCCTATACAAAGTATATGTTTAAGAAGAAATTTAATTCACTTGTGTTTCGTAAATTTTGGGATCAACTTTCTCGCCTTCCTTCTCAGGAAAATGAATTAACTTGGGGATTTGATGAACGCTAAATGCTGGTTCCACCAGCCATGCACTTCCGTTCGTTGCCCACGCTAATACGTAGCTTAAAGCTGTTCCTATGTGATACTTTCTGTAGCCGGATACATTTTATTAGTTAATTGTTATAATTACAGTGGTATTTTTCGAATAGATTCCAATAAATATTTTCTAGGATAATCATGCAAATAAATTCTGTTTGGTCAAATATTTTATTCACAAAATAATTATTTATTAATCATAATAAATTATTGTCCATTTAGTCGAATAAATCATTCAAATAAATATACATAAATGGAATAAATTTTTCAATTAAAAATTTGAACAACAGGTAATTGTAAAAACCAATATGTTGCGTTTCAAGAAGAAAATGTGAAACAAATACTTGACGTTCGGTATTACCTACGTATTCTTACTTCACCCATCTCTGCAATATAATATAATATAATGCAATAAATTCGAATAATTCCCTATCGAGTAGATATTTATTCTACAACGACTAATGAAATGTTACTGTGTATTTTTATTCGACAACCGATTTCCGAATAAAAGTTTGCCCATCTATGTTATAATAATGTATATTAAAATTGTACAAATATAGCTTCCCTGGTCTATCTCATTGGTATAAACAATTATTTGGAGATCAAGAGAAATCATCGAAGACACGTTATTAAATTTTAAGATCACGATCATGAATTATTATGTAGTGTTCATGATTTATAATATACTGAGACCGTATTAGTGCTCTTGAAGATCATTTTAATATCTAAGATTGTGTGGGTCGTATCATTGCACTTCAAAGTGATTCAAAGCTACAAGGCTGTGGTTAAGTGCGTGACATTGGGATCTAGGTTCATTTTAAAGACACAAGAGTTTACGTGGTGATAATCGCGATGGTATTATAGGTATTGTGTTCATGATGCTTAAAATTTTATATCTAAGAACCAGACTAACCAGAGTCCATTTTTGTCAAAATTGTGTTATACACACTATCCAATTGTTCTTTCTTGACTTTATCTGGACGACAAGAATGTACATACATTATATAATATATAAAGAACAGTTAATTGTGTGAATTACTCCAAATACACTATGATCTTATGTAGTTTTAATTTTCCTTTTCGCGCTGCTGTAAATTTACAATAGAGGACTTAGATCGGTCTGGCTCTGAAGTACAAAATTATCGGTTTGGTGATCATTTACAGGTCGCATAGAGTCATCTAGGTCGTATTAGTAGAAGTCGAAGTCATTTGAAACTTACGTGGTTCATATGGATCTTATTATTAAAGTTAAAAGTCATTTGGACCCAAAAAATAAGTGAAAAAGCATTGAAAGATCAAGTTAAACTTACGAAGTCGGCATACATGTCGGTAATTTATTCAATTTTTTATTTGGAATAGGTTCTGGGAAATCTGGCAATCCAATTTCGGAAAATTGTTTATCGGTTGGGCAAAGAGCAACTAAACGCACCCCAGTTTCTTCTACAGTATGTTCTTCCTTTATTAAATAGTATCGAATCGTATAATGTTGAATTCATTGCGTAATTAAATTTGTAGGAGTATTTTCACATACCGCGAAATCTTTAGTAACTTCTATAGCTGGTTCTTTCTTGCAGTAGACCGGAAATGGATCTTCAGGCCATCCCATGAAGCCATAAAGGCTCGCACAGTTTATTATTATTCCACCAGTACCACCATTATTTTTTCCTAAAAGCTTTAGTCCTACTCTAATCGTTTTTGTTGTAATATTCTGTAATTATTTAAGCCACTTATATATATATTATATACATATATATATATATTATATATAATATATATATATATTATATATAATATATATATATATTATTCGCAAAATTGCAAGTTGCTCCGTTATTAGTGGCCGAGCTTGTCATGCCATACCTCATTCTTCTCCGAGGTTGGACAGTTTGTTGGGAGTCTCTCCTTGTCGAGATCGTTGAAAAGAATGTGAATCACTTTCAATTTGCACAAAGCTTGTTTTAACCCAGCTAAATTGAAAACAATCAGACAAGTTTGGTGAAATTAGTTATATTTGAGGAAACAGGAGAATAGAGATTGTTTTTCTGTTATCACTGATAATTAAACATTGTAATTTTGCCAACTTAATTCGGTAAAACTTTCATTCATAACCGGCTTATCGGTATTTTTTAAGGTACTAAAGATATACGAATAAATATTGCAAAACTTTTTTTTTGTTAGATTGCGATGTTGCGTAATTACAAATCGTAACGTTTCAGTTGCAGGAAAAGTAACGATAAACAATCTATCTTGACTTTCTAGTTGAAACTTATATTAACTTATAGTTATAAATTACTTAATTGCATAAATGGTAATTGCCCATTACCGTGCAATTTCAACTTTTATTGTATTTTTTGTTTCATTTATGCATTTTAATAAATGAATAACGACAAAAACAGACGAATTATCGGTCAAACTTTCAGTTCATTTTCCGAGGTTTACCTATTTTGCTGGTATTATAATGACTACTAATAATTCACCTTGCATGTGGCAGTCACTTTTGATATCATAATGAGCGAAATGTGCACGATCTTTTCCGTGAGAGTTACACAATTTTTCCGCTGCTGCTTGTCCTTGGTCGGAATCATCGTCAGCTATTATGACATTCTGTATCATTTAAATATATTCATTTCTTTCCATATTTTTAGTTAGATAAAATCGTTGGCATCGTACTAAAACATTAAGCTACAAATAAATTCAATAGCTTCGGTTTTTAAGTGACTAAAAGCTATTATGTCTTTTTAAAAAAAAAATCCGCCAGTTGCCGAGTAAGTGGATAAAAGTCAGCCAAAGTAATTAAGATTAATTCTATGGTTAGATAGTGAAACGTAATATTTGCTGTTTTTTAACGTTACAGTATAGCAATGTTTTCAAGTCGGTATATCGCTGTACATCAGTGTGTCGCGAGGATACCTCAAGTGTGTTGCGAGAATGTCATTAAAATTTCACTGGAAGTAAAAATATTCAATATTTCGAGAAATGTGATGCATGTACTAGTTATCAGTATTGGATAAGGGCGTTGGCTCTACTGATATTACATAGTTATTAGATTGAGTGAAGAGTTTATTTCTAATAATTATGGAGTGTCGCAAAGAACTAACTAGCTTTTAAGTGTGTAGCTACTTCAAAAAGGTTGGGAAACACTGCGGTATAGCAACTTTAAAGTCTGCAATGTCATACCGTATTTCAAAAGCGTATTTTTTGTTTTTTATTGATTGTGACAATCAGTTTCATTAATTATGTCAATTTAATCGAGTTATTTAAGTAACTTTTTAAATTAATTAAATAGATAAGAATATCTATCGCAATTTTGGTAACAGTTGGAAATATTACACTTTGCTAGCTGATCTTAGAATTTGAATAGCAAAATTATATTTAATTTTTTTGCCAATACATATTGAATTATTGCGATAAATAGCAACGAATTCTATTATATATCTATTACGTCTATCTCTATCTGGTAGCGTTACTTAATAAGTTGTCTACTATAATTTTAAATACTATTTTGAGTGGGTCTTGTTTCGAGTAAGTAAATTATTGTCCCTGGTTTTGAGTAGCCCATTGAAGAATTTACTCCGAAATTGTGACTCCGATAATGTGGATTGTAAAGTATAAATTTTATTGTATTAGGGAAGCCGGCAAACGATGTCGTTTGTTCTTAATAAACTTGGTTGAAAATTTCTAAATACATATAAATTTACTAATCATTAGTTTCCGGTTTATGTACGTTTTATTATAAACATTGTCAAAAACATCACTATTTTTTTATATTATATCTAACTTTAATTAATGAATAAATTAATATTCTTGAAATTATCGAATTAACTCCTGTAAGTTTTTAAATAGAATTTGGAAATTAACGGTATATGTAGAATTTTGCGACCAACTGCATTTCTGTCAAAGTCCCATCTGCTTAATGCGTTTCTCGGAAAAAATACATTTTCATGAACTTCTGTAGTCTAGTAATAATGCAATAAACAATAGCGGTCTACGAGACTGAGTATAGAAGTTACGTAACTTTCAAAGTCTAGATACAGTAGTTACGGGTTAACATCCTCAGGAGCTAAATCTTCGTGGATTTGTTCTTGGTCTACTCCATATTTATTGCACCGGACTGGGGTAGCCTAAGAAATGCCTAGCTATCGTTCGAAAAACTTATTTGAAGTTTGTACTATTTGGAAACATAAATTTCCTTCCTAATAACAGAATATGGCTATATTCGTTATCGATGTAGTCGTTTAATTAAATGAGGATGTGAACATCAAGAAAAAGTCAAGATTGACGTGCAATTAAATCCACAGATAGCATTATCTTAATTGGATCAATTATTATGTTCTTACAGATTAGAGATCAGTTGTTTCTTGTCAAATCAGCGAAGCTAATATAGATTGTATTAAAGAACAAAATACACTAACACGTGCTCCTTTACACAAAAGGTGATCAGCCGCTGCGAAACCGAAGCCCTCAGACCCGCCAATCACTATAGCATTCTTACAGGAAGGTTCGAGAATTGGTTTCGGTAAATCACCACTAAAATTGCATTAAAAATGTTATAATTTCAACTTGTCTTCATATTTGATTCCCTATATTTTGTATTACACTTTAAATCAAGAGATTTTTCGTGTGCAGCGATTAATAGAAATGCTGATATAATAACTAATAATAATTATATTAATTATAAAATAGGTACACGAATTGCTGGATTCAATTACTTTCAAATTCTCTTCTGTACCTTCTTTTTCACATTTTCCTACTCATATTTTATATGTTGCAATAATATTCAAAATAGTAGATAATTTATTTAAAATAATTCTAAAAATACGAATAAAGGTAATAATATATGAAAATAAAATATAATAAAAATATTAATAAAATAAATCCGCCAACTGTTAGGTTTATCATCTTCACACCTTTTCAGCTATTTTCTCCAATTTATTTTATATAATTTTTATTAAAATTCAAAATAAACAATACTTTAATCGCAGTAAGTAGTAAGAATTCTAAGAAAGCACTACCACGTTTAATAATTTTTGGCTCATTGTCTTCACGCTTTTCCGTTTTCCTTTTAACATTCTATATTTTGTATTGTGATTAAAATTAGAAAAGTATTTTATATAGCATAATGGAAACGAAGGATAACAAAATAATATAAATTCACCAATTGCCAGGCTTGATTATTTTTGGTCCATCGTCTTCACCCCTTTTCAAGCCACGTTTTTTCTTCTTCTGATACGTCACACTACTCTCGTGAAGTTGACACAATTTAATCTTCCACAGACTTCTGGAATGTCAAAGAAAATATACAGTCCCTAATTGATCGAACAAAGAATTATGGAAGATTTAAATGCATTCTCCGAAGCAGAAGATTAAAGATACTCAGTCAATATCACTTACGAGGGAAGGTATCAAGTTCGAATAGCTTACCTTGGACTATTACTGAAAAGATTGGAGAAGAACGAGGTTACGCATCGTGAATGCATGCCGCTCGAAATTGTAATCTTCTACTATAATTGGTATTACAAATTTTGTAATATAAAATGAATAAATACGCAAACAAAGGAAAAAAGAAAATTGTTCAAACTGAATGTCAATGTACGTTCAATTGAAACAAGAATTTAGAAGATCCAGTCGAAAGTTGGACAGTTACATTGTGTGAATCTGTCAAAGTCACGTGTTGACTTTCGTTTTTCTGTCAATCGATAAACAAGCAGAAGTATTAATATCTACATACCTGTTGGTTGTTCGGATAGTTCGTAGTGATATTTGAGAGATCCAACAGTTTTATATTACTATATTATATAGTATATTAAGGGTATGCAAAAGTTTTCATCATTTTAATATCAATTCTTTTCATTAACCGGGAGCAGTACAAATTTTTCTATTGCTGGAAAGTGTACGTTGGATATTTACTGCTTTAGCATTGCATCGAGTGTTAACCTTCAACGCTATAGTTTGATGATTTAGTTAGGATTAAAATTACAATTTATGACAAATACAACGTGTAGTTATCGTATTAAAGCCATAATTTTCATCGTTAATTATATTTGTCATTATAACGCAATAAGCAAATACCTCATAGATTACCTAAACAATTTTCCGCTAATGACTATTTTCTAGAGAAAGGATTCGTGTTTGTATGATTTTAGTAACCAAAAGTAATTAGTGATCCTACTGATAATAGTTTTCTTCAACAGTTCACAGAGAACTGATTTTTCCACTTTGTGTAATCGTTAAATTATGGTAGTCTTATTAATCTACGGTGTCTTCGCAAACTACGCATTTAACTGACAAAGTCAAATTCTTCTCTAAGAATTCGTTCAAATCACATCTATGTACAAACGATGGAAACTTTTGCATACACATAATAATATCGTATATAACACTAAATAGTTTGATACACCTTTTTCTTAACAACTTTGTTCACAACTAAAAGAACTGATAAGTTACTTCAATTGAGGATGAATAACTTTTCTCAGCATTTCATCGATGCGCGAAGACTAATACTGCCTCATTAAGAAATATCGCATTTTCTTTTGATCAGTTTCGGATGTTTCTCTTCAGCTGTCACAATTAAGATATCTGACCAGATATGATATTTATCCGAATGAAGAATATCATTTATCCGAATCAAGAATTAACAAAAATCCTACCATCTAATCCGATAACATGCAAAATAATTTAACGTCGATATTGTAGAAAGAATAACGTTATTTTTAACATCTTTCATCATAGAACGTTTGTATGTTTTTTCTGATATTTCCGCTACAAAAAAAAGCTATATGTATATATGTTTCAAAACCAAACCGCCATAAGTTATGCTTTTCAAATTTTTCAAGACCTCAAGTCAAAAATGAAAAAAAATTTTAACTTTGTAACATCTAGAGAAAAAGATAAAAAATATATAATATTTCATTCTTTGAAAGTAAAACTGTTTACTACATATTATCATTCATAGAAATAAAAAGTAAATTGGACTTGATATTGTCTAACTCTGACAATGGGCTAAATATTCAAATGAAGTAATGGCAAAATCTACTAATATGTGTGTGTCTTAATAGGGGACAGTGGGGTAATTACGAATACCTAAACAAAAATTCAAATAAACCGAAATCCGAGTAAGAAACATGTTTATTTAGCACTAATTATTTATAAACTACAATAATCAATATTGATAATGTTTAAAGGTAAAATTCATTTTTAACAAACAAACAAATGGTACGTAATTTCTATTAAAAAACTCACACTCTCAACATGATCACGGAACAAAAAATAGTAATGAGACTCAGAATTGGTCACTCCAGAATTACCCACGAACACCTTCTAACTAAAGCTGATCCACCCCTTTGTAACGTGTCCAACTAACAAATTTTGGTCAAACGCCTCCCACGAATGGAGAAATTTCCTAGTTCCAAGAAACAGATATAGATTAAGTGATGGTGAGTTGTGTTTACTACATCTTATATAAATCTTAATTGTATCTTTCCTGCTACAGAAGCTAGATGAAAATTAATCCCAAAGCAAAGTTACATGTAAACTAACGACAAGTTTCAATTATATTTAGTTCCTTCGGTGTGCGCTGCCTCTTTCTACAATTGTTTCTCTGGTATTGAACGCGTTTGTGTTTACCCCGATCTCCCTTTCTTATTATTTAGCACAATCTGGCTCAAAATTGGCATTTGTTTATGTTTAATTTGATATCATAAAACTGGATATAGGATTGTATGCTCTGAAATGTCATTTGAAATGCATACGTACGTATCAAGTTCAACATTATCTTAACTTAGGACAAATCTTATAACCGTTTAAGTTTTTTTTTATTTCTTTTAAGTTAATTTTTGTACATTTTATTAAAGTTTCATATGTCTAGAATATTGTCTGCAAAGAATCATTTGAAATTCCAATAAATGACAAAGCTGCATCACTGTCTGAACCCATACGTTACATCACGTCAAATGGAAGGAAACTCGAAACATTAATCGCATTTTTCTAGAATCCATTTCTTTTAGCCTAGTCCCTTTTCTTCAGAAGGTCGCCATTTCCTTACATTCCGAAATTTAGGTATTCCTCTAAGGAATAACGTATACGATGACGTCATATAACTTCCTCACATTTTAAGTTAAAGTAATAAATGTTGCTCAAAAATAAAGGTAAGATGTTGCTTAACATTAGTTGAAAACATTTCGTTATTCTACTTAATACTTATCTCATGAAAAGAATTTAAAATTTACATTTTCTTATAGGCCGTCCAGGTGATGTATCCTCTTAAGCCGGATGTTTTTTTAAAAACTGGTATCAAGTTAATAATTTAGACGTCCCTATGTCATTTATATATAAATACATATATGTATTACCGGTGTAATCAGTCGTATTTGTACTTTCATGTTTTGCAAGCATCAGGTCCGTGACGCTCAGGAATAAAAAATTCTGAGTTTTATTTAGGTCTGCATTTATCTGTGCGATGGAGACATCAGTACACCCGTACGGCGCCATACAAAATCGAAACAAGTTACAAATCGACATCGGGTAGCCCTGAACGCGGCCAAATTTATCTGCTCCCGGCACTCGCACAGTCGACGTGTGAAAAACATAAATTCATTGTATATAAGAAAAACAGATAGGTATTAAATTGGTGCATATCAAAATTGCCGATTGCGAATAGAATGAAAGTTCTTTTATTTGTGATGGATCCATAACAAATAAATATTATACTATGTAAATGACTTGGTTTAAGCGAGGAAGCGTACACAATTTGATGGAAATTCGAGGACTTAAAAATTTTAAGATTTGAAATTTTGAAGCTTTAGAAATACGAAAGTTTCGAAACGTGAAGATTCGAAAACTCGAAGGTTTGAATACTCGAGAGTTCTAAAATTTGATGATTAAAAATTCGAATGCTTGGAGAGTTGAGAATTTGAAAATTTCAAGATTTAAAAGATTGAAGCTTCAGAAACTCCAAATCTTTGAAATTTTAAAATTTGAGGATTTTAAAACTTGAAGACTTCAAAAGTTGAAAATTTAAAATTGTATAATTTGGAAAGTTTAGTACACAGAAATTTACGAATTTGAAGATTTGAAAAATCGATGGATGTTAAAAAATTGCAAGATCGTTTGACTTCGATATTTTCTATTCGAAACAGTAATTTCGTATGCGTCAACCTAATAATAAATTATTATGTGACTAACTAAATTTATCTGTTTACTGCATTCTGCCATTACGTTCCACTATTCCATCATTATTGTTGATGTTATTGTATACTACTTCTTTATTTCGACTTGTGTCATTCTGAATTCGCGTCGTTTCTAAATAGCAACATTATTGTAAGTTATAATTCAAACTCTCAGATTCACTTCCAATTGTTAGTCTTCGTTAAAATATTGCAGATACTAAATACAGTCTTGTTCATGAATGCAAGTGTCCCAAAAACCGTGGTGCAACTGAAAGGAGAATAGAGCGACGTGGAAGAGTAAACTAAAATTGCTAAATGAAATTTGTTCATAAGCAGCTTCGTTTTCGAGAAAATTGAATTTAAAGATTTATGGAGTATACATGCACTTAGCTATTTCTAAGTTTGATGTTTATACTAATGCTGAGTGATAATGGCATGATAAACGCTAATATTAAATTTATCAATATCATTAACTTATATTTACATTACTGTACGAATTTTTTAGGAAAAGAGCAATTATAGCATCAAAACACGCGGGTGCCAATTTATGAATTTCAGATTCATGCAGCAACGATTTTCATACATTAAGAAAGCTACACCATACTTACGTCACTTCGCTAACCACGTTAATGTAACTTAATAAAGTAGTTAATATTAATACTTCTTATCATAAAATTGGCATTTCTCATTGGCATAAATAAAACCCGGAGAGAATAAAATTAAAATGCAATTTTTGTTATCAAAATTTACTAAATCAGATCTCCGTTAATTTTGTTTTATTCTTATTGTTGCATTACCAGAAAATGTAAATACATTAACTTCTTTATATATAAAAACAAAAAAATAATTGAATAAATTTTATTAACAAAAATAATGTTTTAATTCATTTTTGAACCTAAAACCTCGAAATTTACGATATAAAAATTGTAACCCGTAAATTATTATCAGTGTTTTGATATTTAATTAAAATAATAGTTCTACGAAAGTTAAAATCAGGGTACATTAATGCACGTGTAACTGAATACACGTGAAACAATTCACGCGTGGACGTATACTTAATATGACATGTATTGGAGTACGCGCGCGTGAAATAAGAATCGCTAATTTTTTAGTGACTCACGATTTTGGTGTGTTGTTTCAGAAAATATTTAATTTGCCCTTTAAAATTGAAAGTTTCGGTTTTCAAGCTATACATTGAATAAATACAGTTAAAGAGTCTATCTGTAAATAATTTTAACCCAAAGTTTGTAATAAATTTATAAATAAAAATCTTTCGAGTAGTGAAGTGAACGACTTTAAGTGATACACACTCTATGTACATACGTGCTTACATGAAGCCTATTATGAGTTATGTAATTTCTGTTGTCGGTTACGCTATAATAATGTAATCTATGTACATAACACATTGCAGCAAAAAGATACTAATTGCTTAACTGGAATTAGTAGTAAAGTGGGTATAATTTCAAATAAGCAGATAAAACGAAATATTACTCAAGATATACACTATCGCTTACAATCATTCTAGCACCTTCAAAATTTAAAGGACTTTCTATAACAATTTCAATCTAACGTTAAAATTACAATGGGCCAACATTAAAAAATATGTCAATCATTCAAACAGGAAGTAATTTGTATTAAGAATTGTATAGGAAATTGACTTACCTTCTACAATAAAATCGAAGAAAAACATAGAATCTCTATTGTCTGAATAATAATAAGCGGTACTGTATTATCCCATTTTTTTTTTCTTTTTTTGTAAAAAAAGCTATGCAATTTATTGGCTAGTCTTGCAACATACATTCCGAGCAAATCATAACAAAACCAACAATTTCCACTAGCTATCGACCGTGCCGTCGATTACGATTACGCAATGTTATATTCGAATGTGCGATTAATCTTCGATCCTTTGGTCCCACAGATCCTTTTGTATTTTCTTGGATCATGATTGAAAAGACCATTACAATCTTTCTAAAATCTACCAATCACTTACTAATACATTTCTTGGTATGAGAAATACGACAGATTTTTTAATATTATAGCGAAGATAAGTCATAAAATAGTTTTAAGTGATTGCTTGATTTCAGTTAGACTACAATCGCTGTAAAAAGACCTGGCCGAGACTAGGGACGTTCGATCGAAGAATGGACGATTAAAATGTGTAATAATTGTAATTTGTGCGTCAAAGACACCGAGTTTAGGCCTCGATTTCATGTATCTAAACCTAAGCTTATTTGTTCTCTCCCATTGGTCGCCCCCAAGTTTAAAAGTTCGTATAAAAACTACGCACACGGTTATATTTGAGATTTTGGACAAACTCGATCGACTTCGTCTTCAATGTAATCATGATTCTTGAAGACGTAGAATTTTTTTGTTTCCTTTCTTCATTTTGACGGGTGGATTGGAACGAACGGAAGTTTGTGTGAAGTAATGGATGTGTGTGAAATGATTTATGTATTTAAGTTTCGTTTTGTGTGAGTTTATATTCTTCGAAGTGTAAAAAATGGAATTAATTTATTTTCCAGCAAATGTTGCTTTCTTTTACATAAAGTAGCTGCAAACGATCTTATGATTATCCATTTAATTTGTAAATGTAGAAAAATTTAATTTTATGGATGGAATGAATTTTATATTTTTATATATTCTCGAAGTAAAAATAGTGGGCTAGATATTGAGCAATACGTTTGCAGACACCTTTATGCGTTAATGATTCGAAAACGGTGTACAAAATTGAAACAATTAGATACGCTCAATTCTGTAAAGTGTTTTGGATTGCTATTAATATTCGATGTTATTATATCCAAATATATGATTGCTTATATCCAAAATGCAAATTGGACAGTTTAATTCGAGGTAAGTCTTTTTTGAGCTATAAAAATTGGATGTTTAAACAACTTTACTTTAATCTTAACTTAAAGAACACACACCTATTCCGAACTCAAAAACAAAATTAGGAGTATTGGACTTTTCTTTGAAAATGGAGTAAGTCGAATCGTGTATTATCATACAGTATGAGATCCCAAATCACTTTAGATTCACTTATTCCATAGTTAAACGATGACTAAAGAAAGCTTAAATTAAAACCTTGCAAAGTACAGTACGTAACCAGTATGCCATTATATAATTCGAGTCAATACGGTTCAAAATTATGCTTCAAAAACTTAATAATGTTGGCAAAAATCCACCATACATCATCTTAAATATACCACGATCTTATAGATAGATATTTAAACAGAGGCCTACAATTTTACAATTACTTAAGAAGACCCTTACAAACTTGTGAAAAATCGGACATTATAATAAACGTAAGGAAATATATCGAGGAAATATTTTACAGAGTATCAAGTCGTATGGGACCACATGGCAGTTATCAAAAGCTATAAAATCCAAAATGTTGATTGTTCCAATTCGAGCGAATTTTCAAGTTCCATTACAATGCTATTCAATTAGCTTTCAATTCATAAAGTGTATTAACTGTAATTAACTTTTAGTAATTTAAATTAATTTTTAATTTACGGTACAGTAATGACTTTTTGAATGTTCAGAGATATCTCTACGTTAAATATTTAACTAACGTAATGTTTACAGCAGCCTTCCTTTTTCTGATTCGTATCATCGTCGTAAGACAACATTGGGGCAACCTTTTTATTTTTCATTCTTTACTAATGTAAACTTTGTTAACATGTAGGTCAAATTTTTCTGACTGAAACAAAATCAAACATAAACATTTGTTCAATGAGTGTTAACATTTTCTTTCAATATCATTTCTAATCAAATAAAAAGGTTTCTCGAGGTCTCATCGATGTGACAATTCGTTGTACTCGATCATCACTCCTGAAACACAGAAATCGTTGCACTCTATTCACTGGTTTCATCCTGAACATTTAGAGAATCTTTACTGTACCGAACTTCTCGATTTATGAATCTCTATTTCTACAATCTCATTTTCAACTTCTTAAAAGAAAATAGGAACAGATGCTTAAAAATTCCATCATCAAATGATCATATTCTCAGACTGAACACTATGTTTTCTAATCCTAATCGGAACGCATAATAACGTACGAAGGAGCATTTTCAACATACAGACTGCCTCCCTTAATCTTTGGTATTGAGGTTGATGCTCTCTTAAACCTAAACGCACGTCCTTGATCCCGCGTATCCTTTCGCGCTCCCTTGGATATCGATCCATCTACCGGTGACAGGATTTTAGCGATTTTTAGAGTGAAATTCGATTAGTATCCACTCGATTTTTCGAAAGAATGTGGTGTTCCACTGGTTCTGAATTATAATTTCGGTACGGTTTCGCGATTATGGTACGGCACAGTTATCTGTATTCAAGCGAGGAAGGATTCTCCGTGAATCGTGGCAATTAGGATTTTAGTTCTTCGGGAATGTGATCTCGTGCGGAGGCTGATCCTTCTCGACTAGCCAGACGCTTCCACTTTTGCCTGTGTTTAGGATTTCGATCAACGCCTTTGCTATGTGCTCCAGTCTGAAACATTTTAATTTTTTGTGAATTGCATTCATATCGAAAAAATAGAATTGTAAGAAAAAGGAATCATGTACATTTACCATGACATTAAATTAATTTAAAAATTCAATTTGAATTGGTGGCGTATAATTTTTTAATAACATTTTGCTCAATATTTACGTAAGTATCCTCAATCGCAATTTTTAATTCGTCTTTTGTTGGAAATTGTCTATATTCTTTTTTGTTTACTCTTCTTGCAAGCAATCTACGTATCCTAATCCTAATTTTCTACTTTTGTAGTCTTCTTATTGCACAATTATTTAAAGAAAAGAAAGTGAACCTAATCTTTCTGTCGCGGAGTGTAAGTTATGATAAGATGTATTTCATTTATTGAGTAACCAAGAAAGTTCGTGTCATTTTAACCAATAGAAATAAATGATATCTGCAGTGGATCAAACCAAACTATTTTCGATCATGCCGTTTGCATTATAGCAAAATTCAAACTTTCCCCTTCAATTCGAAAAAGAAATGAAGTTGCTATGCTTTTTTGTCGCGTTGATGTAGTTTAAGGCATGACAAAACATAGAAACGGTACGAACTTTCTTGATTGCCTAATATTTTCATAAAGAAATTGTAATAAAGATTCAGAAAGATCACCACAACTTTTACTCGTTGTCGGTGTTTGAACTTTAATTTAAGATCACCAGCCTAGAAGGCGATTTGAATCATAAAAAGAGAATTTTAACTGACACAAAATAACTTTCTTTATCGCTCAAATACTTCGTATTTAAAAGTATTCGGATTCATTATTTAAAGTTTTATTTTATATGCTATTGATTCTCACAACGACTAATTACCAAAAATGTACACAAATGTCAAGAGACTTATGTCTTGGAACTATTAGCATAAAAACTATTTAATTTACAATTTAAAAATATTGCTAGCCGTAGCTGCATACATCGAGCTACCCTGTATTGTTTAGACTTAGATCAGTTGATTGTGACAGAAGTAATATGGAAGTTTGGTGATACAATACGCTGATACGACTCTGTCACAAATAAAATCGAACTACTTAAAAGGGAAAAGATAAAAAAATTGAAGATAATTATTTAAAAGCAATAACCAGGACGATACTGAAAAAAATATTCAACCAACGACTAAGTTTTGTAAAGCATGTCAATAATTTTATCCTGTGAAAATATTTGATAAATTATCGTAACATATTTGTTTGTAATTGCGAATCACAATTTTTAATGTTTCCTTTACGATTGTGCTATCTCAAAGTGTAAGCTATCTATTTTTAAATTAAAGAATGTAAATAAACCCTTTTGTTTTATTAATTTACATATTCTCATCAGACTGTTGACTGCGCAAATAATTTTGCGAGTCACTGTATGAGTTCAGACTGTCTGATAACTTTGATGATCCAGACTGTTACCTGTGAGTTTAAGTAGAACTGTAATTTTTTGCTGTTATATGAATACCATATCGATCATAAATGTATTTATAAAAGCATGACACCTATTTATGTATAATCTCAATATCCCTTATACAGTGGAATCCGCTTATTATGATCACTTTGAGAATTGCAATTTTTGATAGGAATACCGGTTGACAACATTATGCAGAGGATAAGAAATGTTCATTATTGGACTCATTTTATTACAAACAGTTATGACTCGACTACGAATTTATGCATTTATGGCAAATTTAAATTTGCAAAAAGAACAGATATTCCATATGATACATATAAACTATATATACGAAATATATAAAGTAAAATACAAGATTAGAACATTTAGAGGATCAAATGGATCTCTATTAAAGTTCACTCTTTCAGTTTTACTTATAGAGCTACGAATTTGCATAAAGATTTGAAGTATAGCTATAACATTTATGCATGATTTAGTGGGTATACTCTTTTTGTAAAGAACATGCAAATTGTCATAAGCTTGTCTCTCTAGCATCTTCTCCATTGTTTTTACGTATTTTCTAATGGTGTTTGCCGTGCACTTGCTTAAGAGATGGAAGGTGGTATGCTTTGGTTAAAAGTAAGTTTTATAGAAAGGGTTAATTT
Source organism: Eucera pruinosa (assembly GCA_028830335.1). NCBI lineage: Eukaryota > Metazoa > Arthropoda > Insecta > Hymenoptera > Apidae > Eucera > Eucera pruinosa. The sequence continues at coordinate 3,770,398 of JAMYCR010000015.1, read as the reverse complement.
AGTACCAATGTTGCTAAGAATTCTCATCATCTGTCCCCAAATGTAATTATCACACGTGATACTAATAATCAAAGTTTGATTACAATAGGAGTATTATTTTTAACTAATTTTATATAGAGTGTTTTAATCAACTGGTTATGATAACAATAGCCGATTGATAACATTATTGGTGATTAAAATAACCGAATTTCACTGGATTAAAATAAAATGTTAAATAAAGTTTGAAACACAAATTAAAATGCTGTATCAATCATGATTGAGTAAATTTAATTTCAAAAGAATTTAGTATTGTATAGTATAGTTCTAATTAAATATACACTATGATGTTAATCCTTTGACTGCGGCACGATATTACAATGATCGTTGTCGCTGCCAAGAATTGGCACAATTGAGAATTTACGCATTGTTTATGTGTACAAATTAGTTAACGTGAAGTCTAAAAGAATAAAATGTTACATTACTAATGAAATAAACGCTCAAATATTGTTATATAATAGCGAATTAGAAATTTAATTCATATTGTATTATATAAAATCTGTTGAATTATGCAAAATATACGCCTGCCGTAGTGAAAAAGTAAAACAATTTGCTAAGCGTTTTCTAATATTAACATTAACATCCGACTATTTTGTAATTTGTTGAAGTAACAATTGTACAATAATTTATGATTATTATTGGAAATATTATTGTTACCTTTGAGGAACTGAACTGGCGACGTCACAGACCCATGCTTCTACGTATCGAGCGCAGAGTAACTGTTTACGGACGTCTAATAATTTGCTATCGGTCTCACTTGGACACAATGCCATCACCTTCACGCCAGTTGAATCCACGTGATATTGGTGCTATGGCAAACAACAATAACAATAATCCTATATATCGACGTGCGTTACGAAAAGTAACATGTCTCATTTTTCTTACGAAGAGTAACGCGTTATCCTCTTTCGCGACGAAAATAAACATGTTTCAGCAGTCTCCCACGAAGGCTAATACAAATCGTTTCTAGCCGCGAAAAGAAGCATGTTTCGCATTTGCCAAGAAAAACACTGCAATGAAGATCTTCTTATGATTGTATTGCAAAAATAAAACTACAAATATTCCGTTCAACTGAAATAAACTTTGTAATAATGTAATGAACGTGAAATTATAATAAACAAACTCTTTAATAAATAGTATTTTCATAAAATTCAGTATGTTCTCTTGGAACAAGACCATTAGATACCACTGATAATAAATCTTCTTTTTTGTTTAATGTTAATAGAATTATATTATTTAAGCATTTTGTACTGTAAATGTATGTCATAATACCATTAATCTTAAACCGTGTTACTCTTTATGAGACAAAAACGCGTATTACTGTTTGCGACATACTGTGGTACATACAATAAAACATGCTAATTTTCGTAAGAAAAAAAGGAAATGAAACGTGCAACTCTTCGTAACGCACGTCAATATAATCTCATAATTCTTGATCTTACAAATCGGATGAAAGGAAAATTAGTACATACATATGTGTAGAAATACCTCTTCAATAATGAAATAAACACAACATCTACACTTCTGTCCATAACTCATCGAGAACTTAATAAATTAACTCAGCGAATGCTTAAAACTGACTAACCAAGAATTAGACATTGAAGCTACTACTTTTGAATCATCGTAGACAATAAACGTTTTATATAAAATCTCCAAGTGTGAGGTAATTTATGGACTGGAGTGTAAAGAAATGAAAACTGTTCAACGTTGGAAATGTATTTTGATATATGTTTATATTTCTCTTGCTGTTATAAATAATGTTTCCTTGTATTTAACTTCTGTGACACGTAATTTGTGTAATATAAATTCTTAAATTTTAAAGTTATATGTATAGATACTCTATCGGCCAAAAGTTTGGAATCACTTCTTAGGCTGCGCTTGTATCCAACCTCTTCGCCAATTTCTTTTTATTAATTTAAAATTAATATTCTATGTAGATATTAGTAGCAACTTCATTTATTTTTATATATTTTTGACGAAAGAATCTTTTAAAAGAATATTCTTCTTTATTCTTTTCGAATTCTGACGTTCCTTAGAATATATATTCATTAGAAAGTTTTAACCAGTAATGCATATACTCTCGTTCTTCGATTTACGCAGATTAGCCGATCCATATGGCTCTTTTTACACAGTCTCCTTCTGTGTAAAAAGAGTCCACTCGTATGAAAACAACACTTAAGAAAAATTATGATATGAGTTATAAAGGGTATACTTTATATATTAGACACAGAAATTCTAATAAAGATTCATAAAAATCATAAAAAATTTTATTCGGAATCGGCGTCCAAAGTGTAATTTATAACCATCAGATTTCTCTTTTTAACTAGCATAAAGTCACTATCTTTGTCGCTCGAATACATTCTACAATATTTGGACATAGTACTTTAGTTTCATCAGTTAGGATTTTATTATATTATACGTTATTGTTCCTTGCAACGAGTAATTATGAAAAATTGCCCTATAATACCGAGTCACACTCGTGATATAAATTATAACACGGGCTCAACAAAAATGCATGGTATCGAGGATGAAAATTAACTTGAACTCTAATCGTGGCTTTGTATTACAAGATCGGAGGTTATTAAATAAATATTGCCTATAATATTCAAATGATTTATACGTGATATGATATGAAATCAATGATCAGTAAATGCTAGCATACGTAGGCAATAAAATAATCGTAGAACAGGGGGTTAAAATCGTGTATAAAATGCCGACGTATAACGGAAGATTATTTACGGCGTACAAAAGAAATTCGCGTAAATGAAACGCCACGTAAATCAAGGCATGGGTGTATATATCCAGATAAAATTTGATTTTTTAAACATTCATAAATATACTTACCCCGAACGCTCTGGTGAAGTTTACGATTGCTGCCTTGGTGGCGGAATAAATTGGAACACTTGCATAAGGGTTGATGCTGACATTGCTTCCAATATTAACCACTACACCACCCTGACCACCCCTATCTGTTCCCATAAATCGTTGGGCAAGCAAAGTTCCACGGATCACGCCATTCTGCAATAATTTCACAAAAGATTTCGTGTTACACCGCGTGCAGATAAAATGAAAAAAGACCAAGAGAGAACTTAATAGCAGTGAAATGAAGAAAAACGCGAAAATAAATACTTACGACGTTGATGTCGACTTCTAGTTCCCAGAACCGATCGTTCATGATTCCAGCATTGTTAACAACAATATCGATGTGACCAAACGTTGCGACTGTTGTTTGAAACGATTCTATAAATTCAAATTAATTGATTTATTACAGTGATAATGAAATTATATTTAAGCATTTTACTGGGTGTCTCATAGAAGACATAAAACTATTAAGTTGGTACATCAAACTGCAGTTTTTGAGTAGGGAAGGTGAAAGGAAAATATTATTTACTCTTTAACTGTTTTGTTTACTAAAAAAAAATGTTATTATTATGTTGGTGCTTATGAAATGTTTTTATAGTAAAACTTTTAAAGGCAAATAGAAAAAACATTTCAAATTGATATGTATTTAATTCAAATAATTCTTACATGATTCTACATACTTTTAGCATGAATTAATTAGTTTCATTATTCTATACTCATAAGCATAGCTAATTTTAGAATTATTTAGTCTACCTCCCACTTTACTGTCCAATGAAAAATCATCAGTCATAAATTATAAAAATCAACATTCAACTATTTTAATATTTATACAAGCTTCTCTAAATACCAAATTTATATTTTCAATAGTCTTCATTGTCTATTTTACAAGTTTAAACTACTATGAGAAATTACAGAAACATTCTGATTATTCATAACGTCAAATATCAAAATTTTCACAAGTTTGCATACGTATGTTCTAGTTAATTTTTTCTTTCTTAATGTGAATTGTTACAATTAGCGATTGGACAAAACTGAAAGAACGATATTCACTTGTTAATCTCAAACATTCTACAATCAACATTTCATATGCATCAGCCTAATAACTTGTATACAAGTTTTTTAATGCGAAACCAAGTACTAATTTAGTTTTGCTTCTAAATGATTCACTTATTCTATCTTTATTATAATTAAAGAAACTTTTATGCTATCCGTGATCGTTGATTTCACATGTATCATTCTGATAATTATCTCCTCTAGTCATAACGATAGATGGCAATATAGGCCATAATTGGGAGACCTGTTTTAATGGAATATCCTGTATGAGGCATATTAGGAATAATTATGATATCCTTACCCTCGAATTGTGAGTAGTCTGTGACGTCACATTGACAGAAAACCACATGATCTTTTCCGTACTCTGTGGACAAAAATTGCGCCAATGTTTCACCCCCTTCGGCATTGATATCGCATATAGACACCTGCAAATAAATATGTAACACCAAGATACAAAATAATCTTCCTCAAATGTAAAGTAATATTTATAATAATATCAAATGTTACAAATTAATTCCAGGTCTTCATATTTTAAATTTTGACGATTTTACTGCTGTAAGGTCGCCATCTTTGTTTTCTTAAAGGAATTCGTTTGTTATATATAATGGAACTTAAACAATAAAGGTCATTTTAAATATTACAAATGCATTTGATTTTTTGTAAATAAGCATTGAAGTTTGTAAAAGAAGACGCCACATAAAGTTGCATGCTTAATAATTGTTTCAGAATTACTAAAGAAATATGGCATCTTGCAACACTTGAATGAAAAGCTTATAGTGTTACTATTCACCGTAGTTTTATGAGTTTGTAACTGCTTAAACATACGCGATATTTCAATGAAACAATAGTTTGAAATATTACAATTGACTTAAGTTTTCTGTATCGATTCCATTTTGAGTTCTAACAATTTTTTTTTTATTTTTTATTTCTTTCATGTGTTCAATGTACAAAAAATAAATCAAACAATACTTCTTACGTGTTTTTAATAAAATACTTTCATATTTACAATTACTAAACATTATATGAAACTTTCCAAAATGCCATTAAACATTAATTAAGAATGTTACTGCTTGAGTTACATTTTTTATACAAACTAAACTTTAAGTTTTCAGTTTTATAACATTTTTTGTATCTTTTTATGATTTAAAAATACATATACTGTACAATAAATATATTATTAGACATTATAATTAATCTGAAATTGATATTCCATAGAAGTCGGTCAGAAAACAAGATAAAACTTCTTCTCTAACGGGGAACGATCTAAATATAAGCTGGATATTTTCGAGCACAAGGTGTTGAAACATTCATGAAACGATATACTAAGTCAAGGTTGTATCCTTAAGGAGATTTTGCGGAATATAACTACAGCCTCTCCAGGCACTCCTTACGTTAGTCCTCTATTAATACCGTGTTTTTATAGCCACTACGTGCTATGGGGTAAACCCGTATTAACGCAATTTTCCTTAAATGAAAATAACACTGTAAAGATTTCATAGCTGTCTCATATTGCCTTCATTGAAAACATAGTTAGTTCCTATTCCAATATTTTCGATCCTGCTTTCTTAAGTTAAAATTTTAGGAAGCAATGAAATGACATTTTATACTTTCTTAATTTATATAAGATTTGCAAGAAAAGAAAATTATAATTAATTATAGTTTCTTACTATGATCCGATGACTGGTAACCAACAATTAACATAAGTAAATTATATATAAGATTTTGAAAATACATTCGAATATACGGATATGTAATTTTCAAATTATGCAAGATGTACAAAAATGTCAGGGCCAAACTTATACAACGCGTTACTACGATTAAGTAGATGAAAGATGTTCAGGCAAACTTATGTCTGAAAATTCTTTATTGAAAAGAGATAAATGTTCAACGATTTATGACCAAAATTCATTTTAGAATTCGTTGTACAAAATCATATATATATATATCATATCATATATAATCATATATATATATATATACACACGCTATAATACTCAATGATAGTTATTGTTTACATGTCCATGATTTATGGGCCCAAGATCTCTATTATCAAACGCTCCAACGTCTATTAGACATTTAGTTACACAAAACACATACTCTTTATGATTTCATCTTTGCGATAAAAACGGGAATGTATTTATAAAAATACATATATTATATAAATAATATAATAATATATATAAAAACTTTGGGAATGTATTCAAAATGCATTTAGCATTATTTCCAATACAGTTGGAATATTCGAGAGTTCGACAATCACTAGTTCGACGAATGGAAGTCTGCATGCTTGCAGAACGAGAAATTTTCAAACATTTATTAAAATGCCACAATACATAATAAAAGTCTTTGAACATTTATATTTTTTCAATAAAGCATTTTCGAACATGATTTTATATAAACTTTCGTCATCTACTTGGCCTCATTAACACGTAGCGTAAGTTTGGCTCAGATCTTTCTAGATAGCCTGTATAACGTTTTAGGTTTAAACGAAAATTAGAAAACTATTTTAAAAGTAGACAATTGAATTGTTGTTTTTTGTTTGACTTACTTTTGCGCCTTCATTCAATAATTCTATCGCACAGGATTTACCAATACCGGATGCGGCGCCCGTCACCAGGGCAACTCGCCCTTTTACGTCCATCTTCTATACTTCCTTGTCAATTACCCGTCTGTAAATATATTCAAAGAATATGGTATCACGTTGTTTACGTGAGTGTATTTTCTACATAAAGATAAACCTACTTTTTCTTCTTTATGAATATTTAAGAAAGTGGATAATATTAACTTGAATTGCTTTTCTAATAGAATTCCATCGAAGGGATTCAATAATTTTATTTCATAGCGTTTACATATTTTATTAGCAAACATTTGAGTAGTCAAGTTAAAGTAATACTTTTGCACAAATATTAATTACTTAAACAAATTAATGGTAACATTTATGGTAATTGAATCGTTAATAATAACACAATTCACTTGCTAAACAGTTCACGCTTAATGTTATTTCAATAGATCGAAAAAAATCCATGGAAAAGGAGATTTAATCGTTTTAGAGGGTCGCTTTCATTTCGAATCCGCTACGGAAACCGCGTGTAAACGACTTCCGGTCTATTGCGTCTGCGATCGGTCGCACGGATGAAATCGAATTTCACTGACTCGTTGTATGTAACTATTTCGTAGTTGACTTCCCGTCATCGATGGGGATCAATGGGGATGCTCGTTTGGAAATAAAGACGCGTGACTCACTGACTGAATCCGCTCGGAACGAGTCGTTTACCGCACGCTTCGACACCAGACTCCCATCATGCTATGTCTACAAACTGTCTTTCACGAGAGACTACGTCATCGAGCGCAAGCTCCTTCCTCGTTCGCTCAAAGCGAGTGATGCCGTAAAAAAAAAGAAAAAAATTGAATAATCACTGAATTAGTGCAAAAGTTCTGACAGTTATTGTGTTACGTGCAAACTTTGGCTTCGTAAATTAATACCAGCAGATAACAACTTCTAATAGAATTACAGAATATTTATGGAGACCCTACTTTAATAATACGTAAAGGGAAGATAAATATAAATACTAAAAGTGGTGATTATGCTCTTAGTACTTAAAGCCGGTAGAAGTTTTGGTCTCATTTAATAAATTATATTGATTACTTGCAATATAAATGGTTATATTGAATACGGCAAAAAAATTGTAAAAATTTGAAAGTTTAACAACAGTAGGATTTAAATTAGTTAAAGTTTAATGTAATAAGAATAACAAGAAGATAACTTAAGACAGATTTGAAAGATTACTAATACATAATTCATATGATTCGAGTTTAATAAAAGTATGCTAAATACGGTAATCGGAAAATTTAAGCCTCAAACTATGCAAGTATGAAAAAAATAAAAAAAATATTTTTTGTGAACGAGAATATAAATTCCATACTGTATGCGATGATAAATGTTATAAGATTTAGACTAAATAAATTATGTGAAATAAGTTGTAATACTAAATTACCGTTTAATAATTAATCATTTATGCAGTTCCACATATATTTTGTTTATAATAAAAATGTAGTATATCTTTCCGCACCAAGATCACTTAATATTTCAACTTGATGTTTCCTCATAAATCATAGATTTTATCTTTTACACGTAATTTACATAATGGAAGTCCGTTCTGTTAACTATAGCTTTAGCCAGGCGAGGTTTCGTTACGACCATGAAACACGAAAATTCATCAATACTATTTATGTGTGAACTGTTAGATAGTATGATAACAGTACGAAAACAAATGCAACACCAGACGGCTAGAAAGAACGAAGTTCTTAGATTTATATTTTGCGAAACAAATAATGTAGGTAACTTATTGTACCTCTGAGAGATCATTAATGAGGTCTTCTCCTACCAAAAATTCTAAAGTGATAAATAGACAAGGAATTCTTCATGATTCTAATGATTTTAACGAATCTCTGTAGCATATTAAATTAAAGGCAATGACTCATAGTAGGTATATTTATATAGGTACTAGACTGTAGATTTTTCCAGTTGATCATCACATATATTTACTATAAAAATTATAAGAAAGATTTTACTTATTTTTTGCCTATTTGTATATAGTACATTTACACAAAAGTCTTCTTTAATCAATTACCTTCTGCATATTTTATAACATTTGGAAGTTTACAGGAAAGCAGTTCTTAAAATAGTAATAATTCTTACCTCCTAAATTCAGACTTATTACTAGACTGCAGATATTTATACATTTATAGAAAAGAACCTTAGCATAACTTGAAAAGTAGCCAATGAAATTTTTATATTTTTTATTCTTCGTCACAAATATCTCAATATCCTATATCAATTATTTTTTACATATTTGAATCTAATAAGTTTGCACAAAGGTCTGCGGTCTACTAATAACAAAAAATAAAAGGATGTTATTTATTCCAGTAAATCTCAGCACAAAATTTCAACATCTTCCAAACTTTCAACAATACTTTACGATAAATAAAATTAACAATTATAAGAAAAGGGTATCAAACGCCTAGAAGCGATTCCACAAATAAATAAAACTTTTACAACCTCGCTTCTTCCCATATAAAAAATTCACTGCATCCCTTAAAAATTTCCACTAAAATGTTTCCCTCTACCACGCGGAAAACTCAGCAACCATAATGATCACGCAAAGCAGAAGCTACGAGGAACTCGTCCAGAAAGGGATAGCAGCGTCGAGGAAGAGAAATTTCCAAAGTGGAGGATTTCAAACGCCCTGCTGTCTGAATCACCCTTTTGCGAGAGGGAAACAGCATCACGCAGCTTCGTTTAATATTGCAGCCGGCATGACACCGACGTGTCTGGTAGCTTAGATAAACCGGCGAGCACGTTTCGTCCGGTGAGCATCAAAAAAGGGCCGATCTAAAAAATTCACGACGCCTCGATCGCTCGATATCCGCTCGAGAACGTCAGAGTTGCTGGCTGGCACGCACCTCTCCACTTTCACCTACGCTTCTCCTCGAAAACACTCGACCACCATTAAGCTCCGAATTCCCACCATCCCTCGTACACGTACACACCTTTATCTTTCTCCGGGAAAAAATCCCTTGGATAGAAACGTCTGTGAGAAAGCCACAAAGAAGTGAAGTTACAAGGAAACCATCGAGTGGTCCCGAGAAAGTAGCTCTGAATATGCTTCAAGTATATGAGGTTGGAATTTCAGTGTTTGTAGAGTGGTGATGGGAGAAGTCTATGGAGTTTGGTTTTCGTGGGGTTGCGGTTTAAATGAAGGATCTAAGAGGGGTTGAAATTTCTTTTAACGTTTTCGGTTTGCATTGGAGGAATTTGTTAACGTTTGGAGAAGATTATTTTGGACGGACCCTTATTAACTCTGGAAAAATTATTATTTAAGTTCAATAAATGTTTGCTGTGAAAGGAAAAAGGATGTTTAAAAAAATGTTTTCTAAATTATATTTTGTGATGATAAGAAATTGGGGAGAATTTAATATATTTTGGTGAATTAAATACTTGAAAAATTAATTTTTGTATTGCCACCACTTAGAATAGAGACCCTAAAATAAGATAAAGCTGAATAAAAAATGAAATAGAGATACGAATTTAATGGCGGCAGATGGTATAGTATTCACTTTAAATTTTCAAGTATCAAAATCAATTTAACTTATCGAATTAAAAATAGAAATGTTTTATCACCATTTTTTTATCTTCCATCAAAAACAAAATTAATGAAAGTAATGCTTTTTCAAGTTTACTTGACTCTTAACATAATAATCTAGTTTACATGAAGTAATGGTAAAATTCCAGCGCAGTAAAAATCTAGAAACTTTAGCTGAGAACACATTTTTCCCGAATTTTTGCGTGTCATTCACCATTAAGTGGATTCACCCCTGAAATCTCTATTCATCCCCTTCAACTCGTATAGTTACCGTCGAAAACGTAGCTTTCTTATCATAGCACTTGTATTTTATTCAAAAGCCTTTTGCTTGTATGAATTAAATACCTACGAGTATTATCAATAGTACATCAAGTAGTAAAACAATTATTTTTTAGTAACATTGTTCTTTTAATGAAACATGAATTTATTTAGAACTTCAACCTTTCCTATCAACTAAAATCGGTCGAAGTCGATCTTTTATCCATAAAATTTTCAGATTTTCAATCGTCAAAACATAACCACATATTAAGAAACTATGTAACATAGATTCATCAAACGAACTATAAAATATGTTATATTTTAAATTTAGTGTAACAATATATTATTCAGAATCGATTGTTCACTTCTTTCTTTAAAATTCAAATATCCTTAATACATATAAATTTACTGTAATAAAATTTCTTCTAGAATCCATCCACCATCGTCTACAATTCACTAACTTCAGATCCAAAACGTAAAAAACTTACTAGAAAAAATTCGTTGTAATAGAATTTTCCTTAGACTCTGTATTTACTTTTATATGTAAAATTCGAAACCAAAAATACGATGATATAAATTCAGAGTTACAAGACGTCCTCTAGACTCCATTTATAATTCTCACCCTTAAGTTCTAAAGGAAGGAAATCCACAAATAAAAAATATTTATAATAACATATCCTTTAAACTCTATCCACGTCTACTGTAATCAAACCAAAAGGAAACTGCTTTATACAAATTCATCTTGAATTAGTTCTTTACTCCTACATCATGTCTAAAACTATCCCACACCCAACGATACAAATTGTTCAATAACAAGAAACATTTTACTATTCCAAACCCACGATAATCAACGATTCTTGCCTTTACCTACTTCCACCTTTGAAACCCACAGTAAGAGGAGCCCTTACATAAATTCACCGTAAATCCAACCTATTTTATATCATGCCTAAAACTATTACACCCAGTAGTACTAATTTTCGAATGACAAGTAAACATTTTTTCCCTACAAATCTATCACCTATCTTTCTCACATCTTTCCATTTTCAGGAAAAAAAATGTCTACACTCTTCTCCATCGTACCTTGCACTTGGAATTCTCCCCTCGACGAGTCACAGGCGTCCCGCAACAGGCAGACGCGTCGAAAGCGAAACGACCGGTCGAACGGCGGCGACGGGGTGCGCGCTGCTTCAAGGGTGTGTGTACGTGCGCGCGCGCGTGTCTCTCACGAGGTAGCTTCCTCGACAAGGTGTGGTTGACGGCCGCGGACGCACTGACTCGTCGTGCTCCGCCGCCTTTCACTGCCACCCTGCGAAACGCACACACCCCACAGAGCCTCGATATTGATTGGCGGCGGTCGCGTGCCACGTGACTTTTACGTGGGCCGCCTCGGCGACGCGCGTACGCACATCTCTCTATCTCCCCTATTTCTCTCCCTTTCCACTTTTCACTCTTTCGCCTTTGCTATTTTTTTTCCGATTTCACTCGTTCTCGTATCCTCTCATTTGCTTTTTCTCTGTCTGCCATTTCATTCGTTTTCTCTGTCCCCCCTTGTGTATCTCTTTCGCTATTTCTATCTTTGTCCGTTCGTTGCATTCACTTCTTCTCTTCCTCCTCTTACTCGTTTCTTCTTTTTCTGTCTTTCTCACCTCGTATCTTTGGGCGTGTGCAGAACGATATCGCGACTATGTATGAATATATATTTGTAGCCCTTAACCTTCGGCCGTGGCTTTTTGTTTCGCGGCTCCGATACCACTGGCCACACTTTCGATCGCCACCGACCCCGCCCTGTCGCGCAACCAGATCAACGATTTAGGGGATGCTCTTTTGCGTTCGTTAGGCTTCGATGCTCCCTGCGGTCGCGCTGATTAAGCGCTTAGGCAAGTGCTGCGATGGTACTTCCATAGTTTGCATTTTTAAAGGGGATGATAGGTAAGATGTTGGGTTTAAAGGTAGGTTTATGTTTGGAGAAGATTTGGGAAGGTTCACAGCTGAAGATGTTTTTGTTAGAAGGGGTCGCTTTGGTAAATATAATTGAATATTGTCTTCTTTATGGTGAATCACACAACTGATCAATTGCAACTCTGATGTTACGTTTTAGGTATTACTTCGTTCAATTGTGAATTGTTATTTAATAAATATGCTATTTAATGTTAAGGTTGTCCATTGCAGAAAAACATTTATTTAGAATTTTGTATATTTCTATGTTTGTACATATGATTTGATAAATTTAATCAAGAAGTTGTTAAACAATTAGGAAGTTTTATATTTACCATTTTATACTAATTTGGTACTAGACAGGATACAATTTAAATGGACTACTTCTATATACTTTATAGTTGGAGAGCTTAGAGAATAAATGCTTCAAAGGACACAATCCTTAATTTGGGAAAACTGTTGGTGAGGGTAAACATTAATAGAGAAACCTATATGCTTCCAAACATTAACTATTATTAGAAAACATTTGTACCGTAATTCCTCCAGACAAATACGGAATTTAAATATTGTTTCCTGTACGTGTCTCATTTGTGAAACAAAATGCTTTTACACACATTTGCTTGTACATACTGAGATATAGATTATTATTACATGATATTTGCTTTTTATTTGGTATGTCCTTCTTACTTGATAGTTAGTGTCGTGTCTTAAAATAACCATACAAATCGAGTTCCTGGAGCCACTGTTTTGTATTCGTTTGCTATGTCTCTCGTTTAGGGTGCACTGTGTGCGATTGCGAGGGGTTGATTAAGCGTTTGGGGTTGTAGCTTTTGTTTTCATGCTGGATTTTTAATTTTGGGGAGAGAATGATGTTGGAGAGGATTTATAGGGATACCTTTATAACTCATTGTAAAAATATTTTTGTACATTACAATGCAAAGACACGCTAAATATTTCGTTTACCTTGACACCTCTATTACGAGTACCAATTAAAATATAAGTAATTAATGGACTGCAGATGTTTATGCAAATTTATATTTTTATAAATACAGTTAGAAATTTGGTCCACACCCTAAATATTATAACATTATTTGCATTCATTATTTTATATTATTTGCATGCTGTAGTTTCCTTTGTATTACGTTTGTAGCGGTATTTGAGGAACATTCAAAAGTAGTTTGTGTGCAATTACCTTTTATTAAATAATCACCGGTAGTACCTGTTTGGTTTCCGGTAATTCTACGACTGTCGGGAAGTTTCATAATTCTTGCAAATAATTTTCTTGTAATTATCTTCTAGTACATTCAGTTCTTAATTACTAATAAAGTTTTACAAATATTAAATAAATAAAATTAATGGGACATCCTAGGCAATGTATAATAATTTTTTTTAGCTCTTTATCGAAATGTAAGGTCTAATATTGTTCGATAAAAAAAACATGGCCTTTTTTAAATCAACTCTAGGCACACACCTTTAATTATTGCATTTTAATGGCCTAACCATGAACAGTATTTGTTTAAATTAAGAATAGTATTATTTAACAAAAAATCGTGAACCATAATCCCCTTCTGATATCACCAATTATATAACAAGAATTCAATACTATCAAAAATTCTACGAACTTTCACAAAAATCCGGTACATTTAAATTTCCTATTAGTGCATAAATATCTTGTATGTAATCTACATACACACGGTTAAAATTATCCTGAACGTATGGCTAATTTGTTTTAAAACAAACTTAAGTTCATATTACTAATTACTTAAAGAAAACTAGTCGATGCCATGGGTAGTAATCAGATTAATACCAACACTATTAATTATGTTCAATCAATTCGATACCAGAGTACTCAATAGGACGTATCAATACTTATCGAAATTTGAAAGTACTGTTGATATCATCTTTCAACGTCGATAGTTCTTAAAGTGATTCCAAATCAATATTGTATCGAATCAAATCCCTTTGATATCTCACAAATGTATCGATACCCATTTCAAACTTTATGAAAGTATCGATACCCATTTCATGCTTCACGAATTTATTAATACCAATTTCATATCTAACGAAATCATCGATATTATGATCCGTATTCTTCGTGTTTTCGTTTTGCTTTATTTTGAATTATGGCTCATTAAATTGTACAAATTTGATACAATATTCGATGGTATGATCTTTTTAAAGTATCAAACGTGATGTATCAAATGGGTATCGATACTTTTGTATCCATACCTTCGTAGAAGTGTCAAACAGGTATCGATACATTCGCGTAAGTATCGATCAAGTATCTAGTCTTTTTCATGCTCAGTCTTTGATATGTATCTATCGATACTGGATTGAAATTCTCAACTTGATATCGGTAGAATCGATACCGGTATCGGTTTTAACGCTAACCATGGATTTATACGTTAAGGGGTTAGTGACTTTTGATCGCACGGAATATCGTTGAAAATCGACGATTCGATTTCGATCTCGCGCGATAGCGTCAGTTGAATTCTCGGCCTTCCTCTGTCATGGCCGCGACTCTCCGGTGTGCCGGGTCTCGCATTGCTAACCATAACGAATACAGAGCGGAGGACGAAGAAGAAGAACGTATCGCGGAACGCGGTGGAAAGGTCGGAGCACATGGTGGTCAGCGACGCGGAGATCGCGTGGCTCGTCCGCGAGGCGATGGAATGTCGCGGGCTGCCCTTTCTACTACCAAGCTGAAGCAGTGCGTCAGAATACAGCCGGCTAAAATAAGGAAATGCATGTGCTTGCCGTCCAATTACGCCCTCGTTGAATTCCCTGTGGTCTGGTCCGAGCTTAGGTCTGTCACTTTAAATCTCCCTCTTTGTCAGTCCCTATCCTCTTTCGCGTGCGATAGGATGTTTTAATTACGCCGATAAATAATGTGAGAATAGAATTGATTTGTAAATCGTATATGCTGTAGAGAATGGGATTTAGTGGGATAAATAGTTGCCAGTTAGGTTGATTCACGGGAGTTGAAAGGGGAAAAGAGGTGATCATAGAGACGAGAAATATAAGAGATAATAATATATCTTTGAAGTAATCTTGGGAAAATTAGTTTGGATTAAGTTGAATGAATTGTAGGGTAATAAAATAAATAGACAAGGGAAAATATAGAAATGGGAGCTAGACACTATTAAGTCTGTATGAAAGGTATTTTATATTACTTTTTTCGGGAAAATCATAGTTAAAAAATAGAAAAGAAGTATCTTCAATATAAGATTTCCGACTAACAGCGCACATGATTGTGTCATTTTATAAACTGACAACAAATATTTTAGGGATTGGTTTTAGACTTTAACAGCTACCAAATCGTAGAATAAACATTTCTTTGTAAATATAAATACTTCATATAAATATTCCAATTTATATTACTATTTACTAATATTTATTGAGCTTGTGAAGTACGTTCACAATTCATGGATATAGACTGGGGCAATAACTGATCAGCTTGCATGTGTCCGTTTCTTGTTAGAGATATGGGAAAACTTTGTTAACAAAAATTGTATTATTTAAAGGGGTCCAGAATATGACAGTAATAATTCTTTTACAGGTAGTGGGCTCGTGGAGATATAAATTTTCAATTCCATTTTTCGAAATGACATGGTATACTATTCTATTCCTATTGAAATATGGGACGTTTAGACAATTTCAGCGACCTATAATTTCAAGTCATCCGATAACAGATAAAGGGTTTAACATTGGATTTGTCGGATTGCTGAAACACGAACGATTCTTACTCATTTACATTTTCACTATTCTGTATTATTTATATTTTCTACCATTTCATACTATTTCTTACTATGTCTTATTGCTGCGTGTTGCAAATAAATACGCTGGACAGAACAATTAATATAGGGACATAATATTACAATATATGAAACAAAGACTAATTGCAGTAAGTTCTAAAATCAGGCCGGAAGTGATAAGAAGTGTACATGCTTCAGTAGTGCAACGATTCCAATGTTGCATCGATGCGAACGGACACCACTTCGAGCATTTCTTATAACGTAAGCTTATTGTTTAACCCCGTTATTTGTTATCGAATGACCATGACTTCACGTGGTTGAAATTGTCTAAATACCGAATTCTTTATTAGGAATAGAAAAATATAGCGTCATTAAAAAAAAAAAAAAAAAAAAAAAAAGAATCATATCATGATCCTCTTCAAACTATACAATTTGTGTTAACAATATTTTTCTATATTTCTAAATGTGACGGAAATATTCAAGGTGATCAAAGTTATTGCCTTAGCTTGTATATTTACAAAAATATTATATACATATAGTCAATTACAAATTTTTTAAAAACTTTGTCTGTTTTGATTACTTTAAGAACATTAATTTATTTATTAATTAAAATTCGACACGTTATGAAAATATAGGAATAATTTTTTCGAAATGTTTCGAACAAAACGTACATAAAATTTATGTATGTATATTAAAGCATAGAGAACTGATTATTACAACTGTAGTCATACGTTTTTAGTCTCTTTAGTGCATCAATGACGCCCTATAATTCGCTTAACATAAATAAAACTGTACTTATATTGTATACTTTTGAGAGGACTTTTATTCATCTAATCCACGATGCTCCCTTTATATAACGTCTTCTAAGAATCTTTCTCAGTTTTAATTCTACGTTTTATGAATTTTTACTTCATTTCTATTCTTCTGTAACACATTCTATTTTTAAATATTTGAAATTTAAAATATGTACGCAGACTACCGTGACTGACTATACGTGTATGCAACTTGTATTAAACTTTTTTTATAATGAAATTTTAATAAAATAATACATTCCTAGAAATATACGATATAAGTATATGGTGAGTTGCAATCAAGGTCTAGAAAACCCGCCACGATTTGGTCAACGTTAGTATTGGAAAAATAGATGTCTATAAAACTTCTGAGTACATATTCCGTTCCCAATATCTACAATACTGTACTCGATATAAATTGTCAATGATAAAATATTTGTCTTATAAAGTAATACAATTTTATCTTAACTCTTCTACAGTCTTCATGATTTTATTCAATTCAATCATATCTTGTTTTCATCAGAAATGTTCTATAATTTTGGAACTACTTATTTAAGAATTGAATATCCTTAACTACTACACCATATAAAAACTTACATAGCCACCGTTATCGGTCTGTGGGACTGCTAATGCTTATTGCGTTATCATTGACATAAAACTGGGGAATAAAAAATCAAAATTGTTCTTGCTTTGCACATCAATAATGAAGGGGTCCAAGTTCGATTTCAGTAATTAAACATTAGACTATAATTGAAAAGTATCCAGTGATAAGCTCGTAAATTGTGCAAAAAAGAAAATAGAGATCAATAAGGACTCAGAGACCAACAATAGTAGTTAACGTCTAAAATTGCACATATTAATTATAATTCCGTTATGTTTCTTTTTAAAATAGGGAATTCCTTTAATTAAAGATGAAAACATATTTGGGTTGGAAATTTCAAAATACCCAAGGACTGCTATAGGGTTAATAAAAAAAAAAAAGTTCTTCTTCTCTGTCTTTACTTTTACGTTATGCGAAACAGTTTCTTTCTACATTGATACACGTCGATATTTCAGAGCAAATCAGCAGCTATGCGACGGTGCGATAAGATGCGCCCGAGGCCACGTGTTTCCGGTGCATCGTGCCATTTTATCTGCAGTCAGTCCCTACTTCAAGGCACTTTTTACCAACAGCTTGAAAGGCGGGAAAACTGAGACCACAGAAGTTGCAATCGATTCGGTTT
Source organism: Eucera pruinosa (assembly GCA_028830335.1). Taxonomy (NCBI): domain Eukaryota; kingdom Metazoa; phylum Arthropoda; class Insecta; order Hymenoptera; family Apidae; genus Eucera; species Eucera pruinosa. Next base: position 3,752,342 of record JAMYCR010000015.1, on the reverse strand, counting down.
CCGGTGAAATTTTCAGCCTAATCCTCGATTACGCTTACACTGGCACATGCAACGTGAACGTCGACAACGTCGAGCAACTTTTACCACTAGCTGATCAGTTCGAGGTGCTGGGTGTTGTTCAGCTCTGCTGTCAGTTTCTACTGCAGGAGCTTCGACCAGAAAATTGTTTAGGTAGATTATTAACAACTTCTATGTATCATCACATAAGATAATTTCATTACACAGAAGTACAGAATAGGCCTATCGTCCAATGTTTTCTCTGATATGGTTTGGGAGTATTGAGACCCTATTACCATTTTTATTTTTACCATTTCGATTGCATAAAATCTGTGGCTTTTGCATTTCCTTTTATACTTCGCATATTCAAATACTTTAGAAGTAGTTACATTCCTTTTCAGGCAATAAAAGAGAAGATATTCTTGCAAAAATTCTCATTTTCTTAGATGCCGGTATTTCAAACCATGTGACACGAAGTTCCATAAGATTATAGATCTATTCTGTACCTCGTTTGAGTTATTATATTTGGAAACATTGACTTGTGGTATTTGTATAATTTCATACAAATTGAAGTATATACATCTTTTAAATTAATAAAGATATGAAATCTATAGCACAAATAGAATAATAGGATAGAAGAGAAGGGAATAAAATGGGATAATAAAATATAATTTAATTTACGGTTATATGAGAAAATGCTATCAATATCGAAATAAAACTTATTATAGAAACAGTATTTAGAATATTGTAATGGTAATAGAAATAGTCATTGAAAGATGTAGTAATTTTCTAAAATTTTCAGAGTTATCTTCACACAGTTTTTTCACTTTAGTTTGATAAACAAATCCAAAATTTAAGGCTTACCGTTTAAATTCTTCTCATCCTCATTAACGCCGTTTTTAATACTTTATAATTTACTCCTAGATGTCGTTAGATCGCATATTTTAATATGAACTTTCTTTTAGTAGCGTTGTATAGTAAGGTTCGAAACTTTTATCCTGTAGGGATTTTCAAATTTGCACGGCACTATTTCTGCCGCGACTTGGAAGAGAAGGGCCGGAAATACATTCGCCATCACTTTAAGCGGATACTGCAAGAGAGCCCGGAATTCAAAGAGCTCACGAGCAAGGAACTCGAGGCGATTCTACGTGACGACGAGCTGAACGTTAAAAACGAGGAAATAGTTTTCGAGGCCGTTAAAACCTGGCTGGAGCATAATGTGGAAGAAAGAAAGCCCTATTTGCCAAGGCTCTTGAAATGTGTGCGTTACGGTTTGATAAGCTACAACTTCTTTGCGAACAATGTTCTCACATGGAAGATCATCGAAGAGGATGAAGTGAGTATTCTATACGATCGATCATACGTTCACAGTATGAATAAAAAAATCCCCTCCGCAATTTTTATTCTGTGATTTCAACAATTTTGTCGTTTCCAATTGTTCCCCTTGCGTCAACATTTCCATATTCACAACTTTTATATGAATCTTGAAAGCTGTGGAGTACCATATTCTGAAACAAATTACACATGCAAATTTCTGCATTCAATTTATTACTCCCTCGTTCAGTTATGATTACCAGAAAATAAATTCTGAAATGTATTTAAATTGAATAATTTCTTCTTTCAAAACACTTCCCACTGTGCATTTAATTGTTTTAATATGCTTCGAAATGCAATGATATCTATGAACTAGTCTTTAATCAAATATAGAAATAAAAAAGTTAATAAGGGAGCAGTTTCTGAAATGTATATATTAGGTTGTTGCATATGAAATGTTATACAAAGTGAAACTTTGAATGCAAGTAGGACTTTCAAAACAATATGTATACTTACATTGAATAATTTCTACATAATTCTATATACTTTTTGTATCAATTAGTTTGTTTTATTATTATATGCTTATAAAAATCGCCATCTTTAGAATTTTGTAATCCACCTCTTGATTTACTGTCCAATGAAAAATCACCAGCCTTGAATTTTATAAATCAACAATTTCAACTATTCTAATATTTATATAAGTTTCTATAAATGTCAAATTTATATTTTCAATAATTTTTATTGCAAATTTCACAAGTTTAAATTTCTATAAGAAATTATACAAGTATTTCGTTTATTCGTGATGTCAAAACATCAAGGTTTTCGTAATTTTGTTATAATTATTCTTAATATTCTATATTAAATATATAAAAACGACATTTCATATGCACCGGCATAATACATCTACAAATTTCTCCCTGCAAAGTCCTCCTATTCAATTATAATTGACAAAAAATAGATTCCAAAGTGTAGTTGTATTTAAAAACTTCTTCTTTCAAAGTACTATCCCTTGTTCAAGTATAGCTAACAGTATTAATATACGAATCTTTAAACGTATTGGATTGTTCGGAAAATTCGTAGCGGCTTTAATAATATTCACCACTTTTTATGGTTTTTAGTTAAATAATGGCATTCTTAATCTAAACAAATGCTGTTCCTATTTGGCTTCTTTAAAATCCAATAATTAATGGGCAACATATATATAAATGCAAGGACAACTTTTTCTATTGGCCAGCGCTAAATAACCTAATGTTTCCATAATGAGATTGCAAGAATTGTTAATCGGTGTCTAGGATATTCTACTATTATTATTTATTATAATCTCTGTAAAGCTTTATTAATGGTTAGAAATGGAATAGATTAGAAGCCTAGAAGAATTACTTGCATGAGTTCGTTGTAAAAGAAGAAGGTGTTCAAACAGTACAAATTCTTTGGAAAGGGGATTATGAATTTTTCTGGTAGTCATACAATTATTAAACAATACATACTACACGTAAAATTATTTACTAAAACACATATCATCTTTGAAACATGTCAATATGCACACATGTAGCCGACCAATAGTTATAACTGATAAACTTTTGATTGGAACATTTTTTGATTACATTATCGGAAATGTCTGAAAAATGGTGACAAAACTTAGCGTGTAAACCCTGTATACAATGCTAACTATACTACAGCCAATTGATAATTGTTAATAAAAATTAAAAATCCTTAAATATAATTTTATTATTTTTGATATTTGTTTTATTTTGGCTTCAGAAATTACCTTTCCTGAAGATTTTGCAGAATACACCCACTTAATTGTAACTTACATTAGATGAACCTAAAACTATATTCTATTTCAAGTCATATCAGCAACTGTTAGCTCCCGCAAACCAGTACCTAAAGGAACAGGAAGCGAAGCAAGGAAGTGGCGAAATTGATTTGAACAATTTTTTGGCCAAGCCCCGTATCCCATACGAAATTCTGTTTGCAATCGGCGGCTGGAGTGCTGGTTCTCCAACGAATTTCGTGGAGACCTACGACACTAGGTACTAACAATTTTCTTTAAATTGTAGACAATGCATTCCACTATTCATTATTGCAAGCATTGACGCAGGCTATTAGAAAAATGCCCAAATGTATTTATAGTGATATCCTAGTTGACAAAAAGTTTGGAGCATGTTGCGATTCTTATTGAAATAAAAGTAATATCGATTCATTTCAAATAAAGATATTTCAAATAATGGGTTATTTCATTATTTCTTTATTTCAAATTTGATGAAAGAAATAACCCTTAAAAGAACACGTGGAATTATATGAAATACGTAAATAGTAACAGTAAACAAAAAGCTAGTTAGTATAAACTGGAGCTGGGCATGACAATTGAATTATCCACAATATTAAAAGTTTTGGGCACTTCTACAATTACTTTGAATAATTGGAGGGCTCAGAAGCCAATTAGTCTGTCAAACTTTTGTCAAAACTGATTTATTCTGCGTAAATGCCTTTCCAGTATCAAGATTTTCATGTGACGTAAGAATTTGAATATTATCTAAAATTTTTATTAAATGACAATGGTTTTTATATTGACCACAGAATTATTCCCAAAATTCTTCAGTGGAAAGCGAGATCGTCACGTTCATGTTACAGCAGTACATAGTTTTAAATAAAAATTATACATTGTATAATAATAAAGCTCAATATTACTTCTTCCAACCTATTTTTTAAATAATCAATTATCTCTGTTCGCATATTTTGTTACTTAAACTGATTGGCTTCTAAGCCCTTCAATTATTTCAAATAATTATAAAATAAAATAACATATTATTTGAATTAACAGTTCGAATAATATTACTTCAAAGGTGATCAAAGACTTGAAAATAACTATGAAATAAAATAATATGTTATTTGAAACAATATTTTAAGTAACGTCATCTCAGAAGGTTTATCAGATAGTATAGAAAATGTATAGATTAATGTACCACCATTGAATCACATCATCGAGGACGTGTTAATTACTATTAGTCCTTGTTTAGTTAGATAATTATTTTTCATGAAATATTGTGAATAACTCATACTAGAGATCATATTGCTTTGTCCTGCGTCAGTACTCAGGCATTAAGATAACTGTATTAGGTTGGCCAAAAAGTCTTCTCATATTTGCCAAAGAAGGTAAAGAGAAGTTTTACTTTGCTTAAAATAAACTTTATTACGTTCACAAATGCCTGAAATACTAGCTATTGCCAGCGCTTGCTTTAATACATGTACATATATCTTTGGTATTGCGTACCATCATATCTACAAATTATTACACAATTACTAATCTCGAATAAGATAAAATACAAATACAACATATAAACTAAAATATGAAACTAACAAATAAAATACAAAAGTACAAATAAAATACAAAATGACATTCTAAAATTTGAAATCCCTCCATTTAACTGTTAGCTAGGGATACTTTCATCTTACATGCACAAAATAAGTTTACCTTTACACTAAAATCCACTAAAACCTCCTTCATACACGAAAATAGTAGACAAAAACGGGACTGGAAAAATGCTTTTTCCTTTATCCCGATCGAACCATCCGTTCCAGAGATATGGGGCTTTAAAGTTTACAGAAGTTTCCACAAAAAGGTGAATGAAGAATCGTAGTAAGGCGTGGGAAACTAGGTCACACACAATCATAAAAAAGCTAAGAGCACATATCAGAGCACCTGTTATGATGTCTCGAAAGGAATGCGTGGGAAAACTCCGGCATCTGTTCTAACACATGTAAATACATATAAATATGTGTAAAGATGTGATATGATGCCTTTGAAAGATAGTGCAAACATCGTTGATAAACATCTGATTGCCCCCGCCACTCCAAAGAAAGAAAAAGGACTGACGATGAAGTCACCAAACCATCGATAAGGAAAATATTTTCCTTACCTTAAAGTAGATTTCAGAGAAACTCGGCAGCAAAATAGACATTCTTTGTGAATTTTTTATAAAAAAAACCACGGAACTTTCCAATACGAGTGTTTCACTCCTTTTATCATTCATATTTTGAGGATACACACAATTTGTTTTAGTACAAAATAATAAAAAATGTAGGAGTTCAGTAATAGTATGTACAGATAAAAATTTGCTGTTATACTGTAGACTCGCGGCGGAATTATCTTGTATAGCTTTAGCACACCGGTGGTCAACTTCATCGTAACGAAAGGGTTAATAGCAATAGATTTCAATTGGACCCTTACAGACTTCGTGTCAATATTAATGTCTAAAAAACTGGGTGTCCACAGTTGAGGGTTAATCACGTCTATTTTACTAGGTATAATAATTGCTTACTAGATCGATTTCTGAGAGAATTCTTGTCCGACTTTTACAAAACAATCTTGATGTTAAAAAATTAAGTATCGATGTTAAGTTGAGTAATAAACAAAGAAATGTTTTGGCCAACCCAATACTACTGATTATTATCACCGAGCGTCGCTACGTCGATTTCTCGCGGCGAAAGTCGTGGTCAGGGCCAAGACTCACACAGAGTTCCTGTAATGTGAACTCCAGAGCTGACAGATGGTTTCTATCAGTGAGCACGGATGCCACACCAAGGGCTTACCACGGCCTGTGTACTCTGAACAATTTGATCTACATGATCGGCGGCTTCGACGGTAACCAGCATTTCAACACGGTCAGATGCTTCGATCCGGTTACGAGAGAATGGCGAGAAAGAGCCTGCATGTACCACGCGAGGTGTTACGTCAGTGTTTGTACTCATGGTTAGAGTTTTCCTATATTTTAAACCTTTCACATTCATGGGACACATGTTTCCCCATATAAAATCTTGATCATGTACGTAAACGAACATTATTGAAATCTTTTTTCAGCAAATGTTTAAAAATTTTATATTACTTCATAAATCCGTTTGGGCCTGGAAGGGTTCATCTACTATCATTCTGTTTGAGTTCGACAGGTTTCTCTGGATACATTTGGGTTAGATTCAGGATTGGTATAATTGGTAGACATGAGCTCAAATATATTGCAGGTATATTCGAATATCTACGAGATAGGTCTGAACTATCTATAAGTACTTTGACAAAAAGAATAATTCTTTCATATATATTCGTATCTTCGTGAGATAGATTCGAACTCCTCACAAGTACTTTGACGAAAGGAAATTATAGTACTTTCAAGTATTCTAGAATCTTGATCGGATAGATTTGAAACTTGTATGAATATTATATAAAAAATTCTCTAATTTTCCTAATCATTCTTTCTGTTACTTTTAAAAACAATTATATTACTCCGTAATGCAGAATTCAATTCTACATGTACATGTACGTATAATGTATACCAAAGAATAAAATTCAATTATGAGCATTATATCGAATATGTTGCTCAATGCTCTGTTGCGTTCCGTTCCCGATTGGGAAATTCATTTCAAATGTTCAAGAGTGAACATATTTTTATACTCTTATATATACGAAGTTCCCGCTTGAGAACAGTTATAAAATTCTATAAATAACGTTCTTTAACAATATTTTGTTATTTATTTCATTACCGTATTAACATTTAAATAGAACAACAGCCACATATATTTTTTTAACTCGTCATAAAAATTCATGCTATAGAGGGTAGAATCTTGTTACAGAATTCTAATTGCCAAAATTCGAGTACTGCTCAAGTATTTTTCTTTTTTAATAAAATTCAATTATTTTCATATGTTGTCCCGCCATATACTTTTCTATAGTACAGGATGTTTCGAGATTTAGTAAATAATATGTGTAACAACGAGTAATTCACTATTTCTCTAATAATCTCAATATGTATTTTAAATTTGAAATATATTATCAAGATGCAAAGATGAATCGATGAAATTATTTTATAATGTGTAAATAGTAAAGAACAACACGAAATATATTTAAAGCAGGATAGCTACTTAATCTTGTTAAAAATAAATACTAAATTTGACCATCAAAGTGGACTACTCACTGGTACAGCTAACACAGTAGAAAAAATATTATTTAGTTTCTAGATAATAAAATGACTCATGAACTAATCAACCACGTACCGTAAGGTTCTTAAAAAATAGTTAAAAAATTATTTTTTAATTTACTCTCGATTTTTTATCCTAATTGTTAATTTTTTTATATTCAATTTTTAAGCTGACTTTGTCCTATCGTCTGATAAAAGACGAATATTTTAAAAATTGCTTCAACTGTTAAATCGTGACTCATTTACCATTAGGGGGAAAGATTTACGCTCTCGGTGGGTACAATGGCCGCACAAGAATGAGTTCAGGGGAGAGATACGAACCGCAAAAGAATCAATGGGAGATGATACCACCGATGCATCGACAGAGATCAGATGCTAGTGCAGCCGCCTTGCAAGACAAGATTTACATCGTTGGCGGTTTCAGTGGCCGTGAAGTTCTGAATTCTGCAGAGGTATTCGACGTGGAGACCAATCAGTGGAGCTACATTCATCCAATGATTAATCCGCGATCTGGCGTGTCTTTGGTCGCATTTCGGGACAGTCTTTACGCTCTGGGTGGCTTTAATGGCTTCATCAGACTTAGTTGTGGTAATTTGATGATTACGGTTAACGGCATCTTGTGGAGTTTTATTCGTGGGTTGTTATCCTCGAGATGTTACTCAACTATGTGGTAAGAGAATTCTTGAAAAATGGGGGCGAAAATTAATTCGAAAGTGGATTATTAGAACCTGGATATGTATTAGAGTGGATTAAAAAGTTACATGTATAATATAAGGAAGCGAAGAATATAATTTTATTTTAAGATAAATAATACATAACACAAGGGAATATGTTAATTTTTGCTAAGATATTTAACTTTTTATTTCCAAGATTTACATATAGGTCATTCCACGCCAAATTATAGTTGATATGAAAATAAGGAGCGTTTAAATCATCATTGTACTGATTTCAAAATTGTTTAAAAAGTGCCAACTCTTAAGACTGGAAATTGTAGTTGTTCTTTACGAAAACTACCTTCACAAAAATACCTAATGTTTGCATATCTTTCTACCGTAAGATTGCAAGTTTTATACAGTTAATTTAAATGTGAAAAATTAGTACCACATTATCCGTAGCGCGTAATATTTATTTTAAAAGTATATAAATCAAATGACGCCGTAAGAAAGATTGTTAAGAAACTAAATAGTTCCAAGATCTCTTCATATGCGATTCCACGTTAATAAACAGTTAATAAAAAAAGAAATATAAATGCAACCCATGCATTGTATAAACTTTTTTTTATTAGACTACCGAAATTGAATGAAAAATCGTGCGGTTTAATTTGTGACGCATCTTGTATATGCCATTATACGATAATTCATTATTCTGTATTGCTTTTAAATATTCATCATATATCGCTACGCACTTTCCGAATAACCAAATGCAAATCTGCGGCGTAGTTAGACTCCATTGTGCGGAAATCTGACGCCTCGTAGAAATGTCCCGTTACAATATCGATTCTCTGATCTCGCAGGGGAGCGTTACAATCCAAATCATTCGGAGGATTGGCACGCGGTTCCAGAGATGTTCAGTCCCCGCAGCAATTTCGCCACGGTCATTCTGGATGATATGATATTCGTCGTTGGTGGTTTCAACGGTAACTCACAAGAAACTTTCGGGGACTCCAAAATTAAAAAAATCTGAAACTTTGCACGAACGTTGTTCAAGCGATCCTATTAATGGATAATGCTTCGGCAAAGAAGCGATCCTAGGGGTGAAAACATCCCCATGAAGAAAATATGTTTTCATATCATTGTAAATATCTTCAAAATTCAAAAAAAAGTTAAGTTCAAAGTTTTATGGCACTTGATGTCTCGCAGTATGGCTGCAAAGAATTTTTGGAAAACACTTTTTCAAACTTTGTCCCCATTCCCCCTTAAATTTTTTCAAGTTCTATCTTTCATACTGTGGCGCATCAAATAACATAACACTTTGAATTTAATTATTTTTCCATTATATATATGGTTTTGAAGATATTGGCAATAATATGAACAATTATATTTTCTTTAAGAGGGTGCTTTTACGCTTAGGATCGCTTCTTTGCAAAAACAAGAGATGGATCCATTAATAAGATTACTTGAATAACGTTTGTGCAAAGATTTGAGATTCATTCAGATATTTTTTAATTTTCGAGTTGCCGAACATTCTTTTTCATTGTCAGTCAGATATTAATTCATGTGTGTAGGAAAATATGGTTCTATAGAAACATTACTGATTTATGAAAACTATGAAAATAAAAATCTTATGATTCTTTATTTGAAGATCGAGAAAGATCAATTCCTTTTTATTGCAATTTTTTTATAGTTTGAGGTTTTAAAAATGTGTCCATCATGCATTCGAGTGAAAATCATAAAATTCATAGAGGTGCAACTATTTTACACTAGAATTACCGACGACTAAAGTATACTTATTTGTTCACAGAAATAAAAATGGTAGATTTGTAAAGTCCATGTGATTGCTGTACAATAAATTTCCGTTTATGTTTTGTACAGAAAGGCGCTGAATATCCTAAGAAATGCACCGCTAGAAATTTATATCATTTTTATAGTAAATTTCTAACCAGTCATTTTGATTGCCTTGGTAGTTCTAGTGTTAAAAGAGGTTATACGACTCGTAATTATTTAAAAAACGTTGAATGTGTTTCCCTCAAATTGATATTTTTCCAACTGCTTGCTATGATATTTCAAGTCCAATCATATGATTTATTTGACATTTGTTAGGCATTTTCAGTGGATGTCCAGTTATGTATAATTTATACTAGGATCATATAAGTCAATATTTATAAAGGTCAACTTCTGCGATTTAGGAAATGAGCCATCTTTTAACCAAAATTCGAATTTATTTCGTAGATGCCGTCATTTTTTGTATTTTCTGATACATATTTTTTATTAATTCTAATTTCGAAGATAACCGCACTCATACAGATCAAGATTCTCTTAGACTTTTTTAACTCAACAAAGTACAATAGTTGATTTCATGGCAATCATAAATATATATTTTTTAAGAAATACGTCGTCAGAGCCATTGTAACTTTGGAAGTAATTATAATTTCTGTATGAAAAAAATACATGTTCAAATATTATTAAATGAAATCACGAAGTTTTACAGTGACATGAATATTAACTATGTTGAACAAATTGCCGAAAACCGTCCAATTTTTCAGCTGTTAAAAGTAGGAAGGCTCATTAATATGTCATTTAATATAATATAGCAAGCGATATTTTTTTGATTCTCTAAAACTGTTGCATTTTTCTATTAACAAATTTTAAAATGGCAATGATGTTAATAGACTAAGGATTTTTATGTAAATTCATATTCTTAAAAACAGGGCCAGCAAAGTAGAACATAAATAGAAATCAGTTTTGCTCTCCAACTATAATAACGTCTGCTATATCTTGGATATTTTAGATAACCTTGCATATTATGTGTCTGGTGCACTCTTCACCATAGTGCACTGAAATCCACAGTCTAGATATTAGATATCTGAAGCAGGGAAATGATTCTTTAGTTAAAAGAAGGCAAACCAAAATAAATTTATAATCCTTCACATGCCGTGTAATTATTATTACTACATTTATCGAACAACTAATTTCATTTCACCACTTACGATTAGTTAGATAAAATTACACACTACATTTCATAATAGGTTCTACAACAATTGCGTACGCTGAATGTTACGATGCAGACAGTAATGAATGGTACGACGCATCGCCAATGAATTTAAATCGAAGTGCCTTAAGCGCGTGCGTTATCACTGGTCTTGTAAACGCACGCGAGTACTCTTATCATAGCAAAGCACGCGATCTTGGACAAGGTTTGTAACCTTTAAAGTATAATGAGAAATAGTCTTTTTTTTTAGCAACGCGAGTAATAAAAATTTAATAATTATGTAGAAAAGTGCATATATCATTGACCTTGAGATATGTTGCTAAAGTCATCGTTCTCAGGAAGTAAATTAAAATAAAATCCGTAGTCAGATGGTGAAACCTGATACGTTATGCTTTCATAATTTTTTAGTATAGCGATTTGAAAGTTTGATGAACTGTGAAAAATCAGTACGTATTTAAAACATACAATTTGTTTTAGTTTCTATAATAAAAAGTATTTCTTAATCATGTTCAATTTATATATTCATCTAGTTTCTTCTGTAAACGCCATTTTATTGATTTTTCGGTAAAAAATATTTGTCGGTACTTGTAATCTTTGAATGTTAAATATATCGTATAATGTTATATAAGGTTAATTAGTCTAGTATGATAGTATTAAAAAAAGGATTTATTTCTGTTAGGTCAAGCTTCGTCTGAAAATCAACAAAAAACCAACCAAGGTGGAGAAGGTATTGTGGAAACGAATACAAGTATTTCCGCTCAGGAAGGCGAGACGGTAAATTTTGATGATCATGTTCAAAGAGAAGTTAGTCCAATGAACGAGATGGCCGATAGTGTCGGCAATTGTCTAGGATAAACGGAGAAACGCTGTTCAGCGAGATAGAATTTCGAAAACTTAAAAATATAAAAAAAAAACTATATTTTTATGACGGTCAATAGTCGCACGAATATGTGAAATTTTTGCACCACCGTTCGATTTTAAACCATTAAAGTACATTCTATTGGAAAAACTCTATAAATCCAGATGCTGCAAAAAGTATTACCTTATGTCCATACCTTCTATACCAAATGTTCCTTTTTATTAGATTCTACATTTGATTTGTATAACATAACATTTTTTAAATAATGTAAAGGTATAATATTATTATTAAATGATAGAAAATTTAATATATACTAGGTGTACAAATTAATTCTGAGCCTTCGAAATTTCATAACATACAATATTTATGCAGAAAAAATTAAATACAATTTTAGTATTCCAAATTGTTAGCATTTTTACATTTACCAAGCAAATTCATCACTTTGAAAAACACAAAAGTTGCCATTTTGAGTTGTCAAAGATACAAAGTTTACAAACGAAGGATCTGAATTTATTTCTACATCTAATACATAGTTAAACCTACTTACGTAAGTACACTCCCATTCAAAAGAATTAGGACACACGCAGGAAAGTAAACCTGAAAAATCATTAGAAAATTATTAAATTTTTTAAAATGATTACCTACTTTAGAATTGTAGATAATAAGAGCTTCGTGTACTCACTTTTAATAATTACAAATTCAATTTTAGTAAAGTATTAAAAATTGATAAATTAAATGACTAAATCTTTGCTATTTTTAATTATTATTAACGAATTTTAGAGTTCGTAGCATTCTATGTACGCAATAAATTCTTCCACAAGCTGAACTCAAACATTGAGTTGACTTTTCGGATTTTCCGAACTAATTCATCCCAAATCTTTCCTGTGAAGTTTAAATTACGTATTTCACTAAGTTCTTGCAATTCCTGCAAACTTTTTAATCTTCACGAATTTTTAATTTGTTGTATAAATGGCGAACAGATTAATATATTTTTGTATTATATCGGAAAACTAGTTAAAGATTTAATTAGTGAATCTTAATACTTATGAACGGGCGTGTACATAAATATCAAAAGAGATACGATGATGTGACAATATTTTTTGTAGTCGCTGTGTACTTTGCTTCATGAACACAATTTTACTTCAATGCACTACAAAACACTTCATTCAATACCACGAGATAAATTGATGAATCAAGCCTCATATATTCGACTGATTCGTACAAATAGTCAGTTCCACGGTGGTGCAAGATTTTGAAGTATTCGTGAGACAAAGAAAAAAAAGAGTTAAAGAGATCTGAATTTAAAAAAAAAAAAAAAACATTAATAGGACCAAGCATGTAAAAAAAAAGAATATGGTAGGTATTCGGAATTTTTCAAATTGATTTTCCTTTTTTTTTATAGCGTGTTTTAGAAAAAAATTGTCGCGCGAAGTGATTGCGCGAGTTTTAACTACGATTAGGTCTTTCAATTTTAATCGAAAATCATTATTTTGTAAAGGGTATTATTTTTCTGTTACATTATTTTTTTTGTCTTCTTTTTATGAAGGATACTTGTGTGTCTAGAAATTTTTTCATGTTTTTCATCCACAAGCGTCATTCGATTTTATCAATTTGCGTATCAGCAACTAATTTAAACATTTTATTATGCCTTTGAATATTTTCTGTCGTTCAGACTCGTTTTTCCTCACTTTCGAGAATATGCAATTGGTACGAAGATACACTTGCACGGTTGTTTCACGGTTGATGTACCGAGAATTTTTTGTTTTCTTTTTTTTTCTACTAAATAATAAGTCAAATATGATATTGTTATTTTTTTATGCAAACGTTTTTCTTGGCCCTGCACGTGTATCTCAACGTAGCAAATCTTTTTTTTTTGGTCCAGATCCTGATGTGCCATCATCTGTTATTTTAATCAAATAAAAGTATACCAATTATAAATATAGCAGTGTTTATCTTTTATCTGTATTTAATCGGTGTTTATATAGATTAATTATACAATCACAATGCAAAATGTAGTATATTCGGTTATTCTCATTTAACAGTACAACAATGTTAAAATTTATTCAGCTGTGAAAAAAACATAATATTTTTAAGAATACAATTTTTTTTATTAGAAATTGTAGAGGGTAGACATTAATTAAAATTCAGCCACCATAGTTTATTGCTTAGTAAATAAATTCATACACGAAACTGCACATATCTCAATTTTAACGAAAATTCAACAGAACACATTTTGCCATTTGATTAGAGAATTATAATTAGACAGCGGATGTTTATGCCAATTCATACCTTGATGGAAAAAAAGTATTTCTACACAGAAACTTGTTTTGCATTATATTAGGTTGTCTCATAAATTCGTACGGTTTTTATTTCGTGACGATATAAAAGTAGAAAAAAAGTGGAATTTTGGCTTCATATTTATCTTATTATAAATACATAAAGTTTGTAATTTATAATAGTTGAAGGTTTTCTCACCTGTCTTTTCATTTTGTTACTTTAAATTTAAGACTATGGAACGTGAAGTAGATAAATATGAACATATCCGATATCTTCTACAGTAGACTCCGTTTACTACAATTAAGGATAATGTTATCAATCAGCTATTATTATCATAATCAATGGGTCCCAAGACACTCTGTATATAATTGATCAAAAACAATCCGCCTATTATAATCAGACTTCGGTTATTGATATCAAATTTTGACAATTAAATTTGGAGAAAAACGATAAGAATTCTTCGCAAATTCGTACTGAATAAACCTTTTCTTTGAATATAACTTTTAATCGAACCATACCTTTTATCTTTTATACGAGTGCATCGCAGGAATGATTAGAAAATACGTAAATGAAGTAAAGAAGAAGCTAGGGAGGCAAGCTTATGACAATGTTCTTAAGAATGTTCTTAAGAAAAATAGTATACCCTTTAAACTATATACAAATGTGATAAGCAGAATGTGGATATTTATAAAAATTCGTATTTCCTTGACTAAAATTGAAAGAATGAACTTTAATAGAGATTTGTTTGATCCTGTAAATGTTGTGATTTGTATTTTACTTTAAATATTTTAATTCAAATAAAATACAATGTTGCATATACAGGATGAGTCTCGTAACACGGCGATTTTAAATAACTTATAAATTATTTGTTGTACGATAAAGTGTTTCGAATAAAAATTGCATAACTTTTAGGGGGAGATACAGTATTGTGATCGGTTTTATGTTATTTTGCTTTCTTATCGAGATATGAATGTAACTTTCAGTTTTTTTTTAAATGGAATGACTAATATTTCTTCGCGAATTCGTATGAAGCATTAAATTTCCCCCCCAAAAAAGTATCACACCAAACAGGATCTAAAATTAATAATTACTGGAATATTCTCAAATAGATTAACTTTTAGATCCTAGTGTTAATTTTAGACACTATTTGGTACAATACTTTTTTATATAGAATTTGATGTTTTATACGAATTCAGGAAAAAATATTAGTCAGGCCATTTAAAAAACTGAAATTGACTTTCATATCTCAATAAAGAAGCAAAATAACATAATGCCGATTACAGTATTATATGTCCCCCTAACAGTTACACAACTTTTACTTGATACCTTTTTTCGTGCAACAAATAATTTATGAGTTATTTGAAGTTGTCATGCTACAAGATTCGCCCTGTATGCAACATCGATCGTGAAAAATAAAGTGCTCCACGAAGCACAAAATTGGCGGATAGGATATTCAAGTCAAAAAGGGTAGGAATATTACGGAAGCACTTTTTCCGTGACGCATGCCACTTTCGTAATCATCAACGTATTAACTGGTAACAATAAAAATACTAGACACTTTTTGTTATTAATCTATTTCATTTATGTATACGTAGATTTATTCACTTTTCATATGCATCCATATATTATGTATAGTGTATACATTGTTGTTACTTGTTCATTCACGTTGCATTCCGCAACTACAAACGTTCTCCTTCGACTTAGTTCCCCTGTGTCTTATTTTTCGTTTTTTTTTCTTTGTTTGTTTTATTCATCCCTCGTAGCAATTCGATTCAATCGACGATCATTATCGTTTCGATTATGATTGCTCTGTGTTTACGACTGCTCTCGTCGATCGAACATAGCAGCGAGGTTTCCCGAAACGTTCCAACGATCGTGCAGTATCGGGAGAAAAATAATCGCGATCAATGGGCTGGTAAATATCCAGTTTTCCATCCGTGTCACGTACGTTTTCTTCCCCCTTTGCTTTTTTCTCTCGATCCGGCTTAACGAACGCTCGTGTTTCGTTTCGCTTCGAAAGAACTCGTTCTTCGTTCCTGTTCGGCCAAAATCACGTCACAAAAGACGATACAAAAAGACGTAAACCACGTGGCACGGCTTCCGTGGCGAAAAGTAAGAGCGAACGCCTTTTCAAACGACGAAAAGAGTTTTCTAAAAAGTTCGCAAATACCGGCGTATCAGTTTTTATACTTCTTTTTTCTTCCGTTTTGGGTCATGTTCACGCGAATGTTTGTGGCAAATGCTGTTTATAAAGTTATCTATTAGAGGCACTTGAATTAAAAGAAGCTAGTAGTATTTTGATTTTGTTAACCCACTATAACGTATGTAATTTAAAGGATACATTTCCATATACCTAAATTTATTGAATTTTGTTTCATTTTCTTATTACTATACTACTGTATTTTATTTCTTTACCGCCGTAGTAATGTCAAGCAGTAATATAGCAATTATTAATTCCTAGTATTTTAATTAAAATAAAAATTGTAATTAATTATAATTGCTTTGATTGTGGAAATAAATAAGATTCGGGTTATAGACGGTTAAAAATATATTCCACGTCTGTTATTTTAATATTATAACTTCAAAAGATTTTAAGTTCCTCTTTTTTCTTTGTACTCTCGTTACGACTCTAAGATCTGTACTTATGCCTTCAACATCAATTTCAGCAGATCAAAAAATTACATGTCAATATTTTCGGCTATTTTACATATCTGTAATACTTCATTATAATCGGTAATCGATACTTCAATACAGGCCATTGAAAGTAATGTTTTTCAAAAATATGAAAAGTAAGAGTTATTTACACGTTACACAGATGCATGGCACGATAATTAAGTATCAGAAATGTTACATTAATATTACATTTGTATGAGTTGATAGCCGAAATTAAAATTGAAGTCGATTTCAAATTAGTAAATAATATTTTAAACTGTCATTCACATATTCTATTATCTAAGAAAACAATTATAATTTGCAAAATAATCAATTCTTCACCTATGTTAGGTATATTGAAGAATTTCATCTCTATTGAGTAAACTTTAAAAATTGTTCTACAAAGGATTAATACTTTAACCCTCCAATTTCTTTATATGTATAACAGCTACATGTCTTCGTGTTTTTCGTTTGGCTTGTGTCATGAAGAAATTGAAAATTTATGGGATCTAATTCAAATGTATGTATTCGTCAAAAACGTATTTCAGCAAGATTTAATATATGTAATACTTTGTTACTTGTAAGGGAAATAAATGTTATAATTTAAAAAAAAAAAAAATATTCCACTCTTGCCTGTAACAGCATCGATATTTAGCAGGATCACTTTTATCACTAACTGATGTTATAAAATTTCATATTTCAATCATCATTTCATTCAATTCTACCTTAGAAATTATATTTAAATTTTTCAGTTGTTTCCTCACTATTGCCCATAAATGTTCAATCAGATTATTCCTAATTTTGTCAACACAATCATGGTGTTCTAATGAAATTTCAAAAAGTTTTACGTAACCATTTATTCTAGAAGTGGGGTAACTTTATTTTAGACAAACATTTAATTTTATATTCCTTTAGCTTTTATTGAAGATGGGAACCGGAAACTTTAAATATTTCATTAACGAAAAAATCGAGTTGCCCTACTTCCATGATAAACGGCTTATATGTTCATAACAGCTATCTATAGCAAGTGATTCAGTACTTCCGTGAATCAGTGTACCTTTGATACTTATTGTTAGTGACAGTTGTAGATTCTTTTATGGGTAGTCTCCTCCATTTCTTTCATAATAAATGCTTGTAATTATTTATATTAGTGGGGATAGAAATTAATTTATTTATCCATATTGGATTACAATTTTAGTTCTAAAAATTAGAGGGTCAAAACCATTGCTATCGAAGTCATCAAAGTTAACTTACACTTTTCAGTCAATAAATATTATTCAACTTCGCGTGAACATGAACCACAAACGCGTAAATACGCTGCTCGAAACAATTCGGGTATCACATATTGTAGTCACTGTGCCTGCCTTACACTCATTCTGATCTTAAATCAATTTACCAAACGTATACTATCAGACCATCCCGTAAGTAACACATATATTTTAAGATAATCGAACTGAAATACAGAAATGTATTAAATCATACGATAGATAAACTAAAAAGCAATTTCGAAAACGAAAGAAAAAGTTTTGATGATCAAAGCTTTATAAATAATTTCAATTCAACTGCTTTGAGTAAAGAGAAGTGCTTGCATTATATTGGAGATGACCTGACAATATTTTCTTTCTTTTCGCTTAGAACCAATCAATGCAACAAAGCCACTTAGAATTACGACCCTTCAATTATTCTGTGCAGTGTATTTCTACGATTACGCCAATCTTCACGAAGGCCTTGCCGAGAATCATGTCCTAATTGGTAGAAACTTAACGTTACGAGGGTGGGTGGGGGGGGGGGGGGGGGAGAGTACAAAATCGGCTCGCGACTAGAGCACGTATTAATCATACAATTAGACGCAACGACGTACAATTGAGCAAACAATAGGACAGTAATGAAAATTCCTTCGACCCGAATCACATTTAAACCCTTTATTCAATTTGGCCTCGTCTTCGTCGAGTCCTTTGCACCATTTCGCACCGGATCTATAGCCAGAGCTTCTTTGTATCGATCGACAATGGGGCAAAACGTGTTTTCTCGACTTCGACACGGGACGTTCTTTTCGCATCAAACGCGAGGCTTCACACATCGTATACGGAACCATAGACTGGAAAGACAATGCCGAAGATATTCGTGCGATGATACAATTCGTTCGGGATATTACAAATAGATTAGAAAAAGGGTACACGTGCGAGTGTGCGACGAACGACAGCTTGGAAATTAACGAGAACACGCGGATGTAGAAGCGAAGAGAAAATATTGATTCACTGATTCAGGGCTCATTCATTGTTTCTGCTACTAAAAATTGTGCAGTACTACAGTATTTGATGCAATATCCACTGAAAGACGTGATATATCATTGGAAAGCTTAAGAATAAAAGAACCCAATAAGGCCCCAGTTACCGCAAACCTTCCACTTAGAAAATATAAGTTGAAATGCATAAGATTAGCTTCAGGTTAGATTTGAACTGGGTTCAATTGAAATTAAAAGTTATTAAAAGGGGCACATTATGCAAGTTGAGTTATATAAATCGATCCCCTTGTATATCTTCAAAACTATTGACTATACTGAAAAATGTTTCTGATAAAATAAACATTTTTCTGCAGATAGACGTTTAGATGATATGCGACGACGAAATTTTTTTTCCAATGGTATCGTGCATTTCTGAATACACCAGCCGATACTCGTTATTTTATTTCCTATAAAAGAGTATTAAAACTGGAACAGTCAAAATCGACGAAATAACTGACTTCAGATTAAAAACTTCTGTAAATGAAAGCTATTTTTATTAACTAATTACTTACATATTAAAGAAGATTAAACTAATAATGACTAAAGCGTTTCTCTTTTTTTTACATAACCATCAAATTAACGGATGTAATACAAATAGGAATACGTTCTATGCTGGTTGTTGTAGTGTCAAAACTATTCGTGCTTAAAAATCATTTGCTTAAGGAACATTTGAATTTTAATATTGTGAAGTGTTAATAAATATGTAAAACTTAGTAGCAAAGACAATAATACATACATATATGCATGATACTAGAAATTTGGTATTTTTGCTACTAAAATTTAGTTTAAAAAATGCAAGTGGAGTTCAGACATGTGACGTTATACAACCACCCATAAAAAGCATCCTAAATCAGTTAAAAGACATCAATTTTTATTACAATATTGAACTATGTCAATCTAGACGAGAAATGAGCCAATTTCACCTTTAATGTGAGTTAATCTGCTCAAGAGTGGGTGCAAGGTGAAACAAAACAAAAAGATACCTTAAAGAGAAAATATTTTTCTGAATTTTCAAACTCTACCTTCTCTTCGCTTCCACTTGACTTGATTATCCGACGTTAATAGCGACGATCATAAGAGCGTAAGGCATAAAAAATCAAATCGAGATTTCTGCGATCTTACAGCTGAACAGGAAAAATTTCAAAGTCTCTTTTGTGCTTCATGTAATTATTGACGAATGTAAAATTCAGACGAACGAAGACGAGTACGAGATATTGTGGTCCTAATGATACCGTACTCGTCCTAAAATACGATAAACCGTGTAACCATTGCGAACGAAGTGTGTAAAACACTTCATAATTTGTGAATGTGCGCAACATTTTCATTTTATGTTTTTGTTACGGTGTAAAGGCGTACACGAACAATTTCATGGGTAAACGTTTATATTGGGCGCAGTGGATCTACACTTAACGATATTACATCGAGAATCGCCGTACGATGTTGCAATTTCTTCTATTATAAAATTAATATATATCAAAGTCATTTACGAATAATACTTTGTAAAATCTTTTCAATATACCAGGTGTCCCAATATTGAAGGTACAACCGTAAAGAAAATGATTCTACAAGACAAAATAAAAAATAGCGAAAAAATTTTTTTCATTTGAGACTATTTTTGAGAAAATCGTTTTTTAATATTTTTCAAGCATGCGTGCACTTAACTACGAAGTGGCTGAACGGATCTCGATACACACTTTTATTTAGGTTTTCAGCTTCGCATAATACAGTGGACACTTGAAACAATGTCATATGATATCTTCTGTTTTGAGTAGCAATTTCGAGCAATGGTTAGATATAGTCAGTCGCCAAAGTCAACATGCGCCCCTAAATTTCAAATTTTTAACAAAATACAGAAGTTTCAATCATTTTAACAGTAGCAAGTTATTTATCATTTAAAATTGGACAGATTGTTAAAAAATAACCACGTTTTGACTATTTTTCTACAATAAAATGTACATAAACGCAAGATGCGATTTCATGAAAGTCTAAATATGCGTATTAAAGTATACAAAACTTATTGCTATAATTATATTTATACTTTGTTAGATCCTCTAATGCATCCGTGACGACATATAATTTGTTCAACATAAATAAGATTACATCTTATCTATTCTTAGCAATAATTTCATTATGCCATCAATTATGCTCCCTTTATGAGACGTCTTTTAAGAATTTCTCTCACTTGTAATTTTATATTTTATGCACTGTCATGCGATTTACATTATTCCTAAAATATGTAAAAATATTTGAAATTTAAAATGTGGATGTAGACTTTTATGATTGACTGTACGAATAGAAAATACGTGGATATGCTTCTTGAATTGGCTGCGTGTAGGGTTGCGTACTGTCTGTCAGTGAAACGAAGGCACGGTAAGTGTTTACATCACCACTCTAATTACAGTTGGCTAGCCTTCTTACCACCGCATGCGTTGTTCATTATTGATCGAAGACAATGACAAAGATCGACAGTAGGCCAATAGTGAAGAATGCGTGTGGCGATGCGAAAGCATTGTAACTCAAGTGGGAACGTAAACACTCACCTCCTGCCTTCTTCCCACGGACGTAAAATATCTACACTATAAAAAGACAGAGACGAATAGTAGCATTTCGTATTTACAAGGAATTGTAGCAGCCGATCCTTGAAAGTCGCGGCGCGACGTACCCTTGTGTCGGGGGCCGACAGAAACGCGGCACTCTTTCAGCGGTAAAATCAAAGACTACCAAATCACACAAAATGGAAAGCGTCTTCGTTGGAGTTTCAGTTTACGTTCGATCACCAGAAAAGACCAGTCGCATTATTGAAACCATACCACCTGATACCACGTCAATGTGAATTTATTTGGACAAAACCATTCCTGACAATTTCCAACCCTTCCAACCCTTACAGAATCAATATTACGAATCATATTAATGCTATTTATACACGATATATGATTTATATCGAGATGCAATCGACCCCGCCATAGTTAAGTGCACGGAGAATATGTTGAATTTTCTTAACAACAAAGCGTCAAATGAAAAAATTGTATTCTTTATTTTCGATTTACTTTCTCATGTAGAATTACGCCCTCCTTAACTGTACCTTCAATAACACCCTGTACTCAATTTAACTCGTTCGCAAGATAGTCTATGAATCATTCATCACGATATTTGAGTTGGTTCTGATATCAAAAAAATGTTTCAAATAAAAGTTTGCTGGCGTCAGTAGAAGGAACTGAATACCAATATCTATGTAATATTTATTGTAATAAATATAATAATAATAAACCATTTATTGGGAGTATCTTCCTCATGTGAATGTTGGAGTTATTGCATGTTTTCTAGTGGCATTATATACATATGTATTTTTCTTCTCATATTCTTATACTGTGCAAAAAGATGAATTTAATGACATAACTGAATACATCATTTCAACTATCTAATTATAGAATAATTTAAATGTATCTGAGATGTAATAATTTTTTGTTTAATATGTTACGTACGGATCCTCCGGGCACCGAAATAGACAGCGTACAGCTCTGCGTAGGGCTCTACCGTGCGATAAGAAGTAATTACTCCTAAGAACGTGGCTAATCAGAGATACCCCCACAACCCGTTCCCCGAGATTCAACAGATTTTTGGATATATAAAGAGCCAGAAAATAAGGCGCATCGATTCAGTAGGAACTTAGCACGACGGCACGACGAAACTCTGGGCAAGAACGGGCTGAAATCCCCTTTGAACACATTCGAACGATTACGTGAGTTTCAGAGTCGAAACGATTAGGTTTCCGTCCCGCGATCGTGCTGCGTAAACGCCGACAAGATTACTCTCGCCGTCATAGGCTCGAAGAAACTGTATAACTGTATACATATATTCTTATAACACATACTGATTGTTAAAGTCTATCAGTTCACTTCCTTACAAAACCCATCTCAATCGTAACAGTAACGGAACCTCAGGTATTCTGCACGAGATATACCTTTACCGCTCGAGGTATATCGACGAAACGACAATTCCAAAACCTTTTACTTAGTGGCACCCGGTGGTGAAATAGACGCCCGCTCATCCACGCATTTCCTTAAGCGGCACCCGACGGTGAAATACACACCGGCTCATCCACGATTTGCCTATCCTTCGACTCCCGGTGGTGAAACAGACACCGGTTCGTCCGACTTCTTATCAAATCCTAATCTAAGCCTTTACCCCGGCTACTACGCCTGTACGTTACCCACGCCACAGCAACGACATCCGTAACAAACTGGTGACAGCAGTGGGATTGACCGGCTGAGGAGAAGTGCTCACCTAAGGAAGGGATTTGAACAGTTGAAGAGGCCTGCAGCGCATACAAAACAAATCGCGTTCCCGGGCGAGGTGGCACTGGCTATGACCTATTAGCCAGGGATTGTGAAGAAGGCAGATGGGATCGGAACCACAGTTGAATGGTTTGCCCAAATGTTCATAACTAAACATGTGTCATGGAACTAGAACATGAACACAGCATCTGGGCTCGGGGGAGTGGGCACGATGACCGAGACGCGAATTCTGTCGTCTTGGGTGCGCAGCCTGAAAAACACTGAGTGGTCCGGTTTTAGTATCGCGGATACGGGGAGGCCCGGAAATGACACCTACACACTGGACGACACACTGAGCCGGTGGACTTTTAATCATTATTGCCAATTTGGCCCCGGAGAAGACGATTGGCAACTCGAGCAAGCACTCTGCAGACTGGACCTATTGGAGGATAAAGCAACCTGGGGGCTATCGTATGAGACGCACTCACGATATGACGAGCTGGAGGGTTACACATTTGTAATTGATTCAAATTACGGCGGACGCATGGCCAGAGAAGCGGGGTGGGTTAAACTCGGGAGCGCAGTACCCCGCCTCGATAAGTGAGGTTGGGGAATCCAAGTAAGGATTAAAGACTTTACAAGAGCTCGGCTACAAACATTAGTGGTACCCGTTGGGACGGGGGGTGTCATAATGAGCGGCCACTACTCAGAAGGGGCAATATTATATCGCAGTTCAAGAGACTGCGGAGTTACAGGCGTACAGCAGCATTATCTCGCCAGACCGGTCGGTTTAGACGCAGCGGCCCTGGAAGAGAGGAGACAACCGCTAAAAGGAATGACGGCGCCGGTAGCGCCCAACGAGCGCCGCGAGGCAGAGATGTCCAGGGAAGAGGAGATACTGAGATTGGAGAGAAGACTGGAGGAGTTACTGACAGGAAGGACCGCGGAAAGGAGAGTCTTCATGAATTACGAGGATATGGATGCGCCGCTAGTGGAGGAGGTAGACAAGAACGCTTCCGAGAGGAGGGGGCCGGTTATGGTAACCCCTTCGGGTGTTGTCGAGAAGGTATTGAACAAACCCGTTGGGTTGGAGGAACATGGAAAAGCGGAGGAGCAAGGAAAGTTGCGGGAGGAGAAGCTGAAACGGGGGAGTTAGAATGGAGAGAAGTCTCGGAGGTATGGCCAGAGTGGGTATGGTCACCCGCTTTATTCAGGTTAGAAATGGATGAAAAGGAGGGGGGCTTGAGGAAGGAGATGGGTACAGATTTCAACTGCGGGTGCGGACAGGAAGCCTGAGGACTGCCATATGATGACTTCATGTTGCAAAACCTCAAATTGAGGATGAGTAAGAACCACGAGTGTGCGGGGTGTGTGTTAGGAGAGGGAGTGTTCGAAGATAATGTACATATGTTAGTCAGGATGGCTTATCCAAGAAGAGCGGCCGGGATGCTGGAGAGGTACAGAAGACTAAAGAATAGGTACAGGAAGGCCTGTAGACATGGCCTGTGCAAACTTTTGAAGATAGAAACGGGTTATTACAAAATGGGAGCGACAAAGATAACGCCGTATTGGCGAGAATATTGTTATTGGGAAACAGGATATGGTTACGTGCTCTACAGAGGACCAGATGACCTGTGGAAGAGCGTTAAAAAATGGTTGTGTGAGCCACTCTCATGGGGGGGCCCCGTTGGGGAGACAGCTTATTTGGGTGCGCTGCATCTGGAGGTAAGAAGATTCCTGGACAGTGAGTGGGTGGTACCGAGAGAGATACCCACAATCGAGGAGTGGGTAAAGACAGGGCAGTAGATGGAGAAACGCTGAACAATCACAGTGCAAACTGGGCAAGCAAGACAATGGGAACAAGAGAATCGACAGGGAAGCTTCTTACTCACAAGAGGCCCCTTTATACTTGGAAAAGGAACAGCAGCCAGGGCACGCGCCTCGCAAACAAGGGGGGGGGGGGGGGGTTCCTTCACAATCAGAGAACATGAACCGCCAATGTAGAGGAACAGCGCGAACCCATGTACGAATGCGAGCATGGCCTCTGGTTGGCGAACTTAGATGACACCAGTCATTAATCGGATGCCAGGCGGAAATCTCAAGGAAAAGCAGCAGGAAAATCACCCCCGCAGACAAAAACCATGGAGGGGGAAAAGCTCGAGACTATAAGAGCCAACGACGTAGCTCCCAAAGGATTAGTCATCATGTGCTTCAAAGGTCGCATACCAACCAGCGAGGAACTCAAGAATATCCGTCTGGTCCGAATGAGTATAGCAACTACATTCTGTAGTCGCCTCATCTTCTTCGCGACGGAAGAGGATGAAGATATCTGCGAAGAGTGCGCAAATCGCACACCAGGGCTGGAGCGATTTGAACGGCATGGGCCAAGTATTAATCCATCGCCGGCCCCGTGCATGTTCTGCGGAAAACGCACGAATAAAATCCGACCAGCCAAAGAGTGTGATCACTGCGTGGCTCTCGTTATGTGGTCCGTCCGCAACGAACTACGTATGGGAAACCTGCAGCTCTAAGGCCGGTACCGGAGGAGCCGGCAGCCGCCCAAAGCAAGAATCGGAGCAGCCAGCAGCAACCCCTGCAAGCAACGAAGAAGACCCCCGTGAACCTCTTTACGCACGTAACCTTACCCGTCGTTTTATACATCTGTGTGATTTCCACCAGATCCTTTCCTATCAAATCCTTATCTAAGCCTTTACCCCGGCTCCTACGCCTGTGCGTTACCCACGCCACGGCAACGACAGCCGTAACAAATAAATGAAATTTCGATTGAAAAACTTTTTTGTTAAACTATCAGAAGCATCGCAAATATCATAATTTGCAATTTTTAGATCATTATGCATAAAACAATTTCTTCCATGCTATAAGTAACAGACTATATTAAATTCAGCGAAACCGGTGTTGCAATTAGAAAAAATACTAAGTATGACCAAAATTAGAATTCTATGATAACTGTAGGATAATTATCGACTTTATCTGAAGTCTGACGTAAGAATTTTCATAAAAGCAACTAATACAGGCTAAGATATTAATCGCATAAACGATCCCTATCACTAAGTAATACATTGAACGGGTTAATATGATAATTTTAACATTAATGTAATCATTTGGACCACGACCTAAAAGAAATTCCAAAATTATAATAATGAGTGGCATTACTTTTACGATATAATCACATAGAATGTTAAATTGCTATAATCGTACGACAAATCTCGTCGACTTACGCCCTTTCTCCTCTTTCCTTCTTTGGAAAACGTCAAAATTACACACGTACCTCTCTCTCCCCCATTCTTTCGATGACATTCACGATTAGCAATTAGCAGACGCGCCACAGTTGCGCGTCTTCGTTGCTTCGATTTACGATTAATGTATAACATTTTACTTAGATTGTTCTGAGCAATTGAGATCTATTATTGGAGGGATTTCATATACCTGAAAATGTTTAGTCACTTGCCTCATTCCATTCCGGTTATTTCTCTTCCAATTTCCTCCTCCTCTTCTTATTCCTGTTCATTTTTTTACCATTTTACATTTTTATCACCATTCAAACGCAAAACATTTTACATTTTGCATTATATCATTTTTTTATAAATTTCTTCGTCCTCTTCGAACAATCTTCTGGAAATTCTTCGTGGTTTCTTCTCATCCTCTCACTTTTCTTCTTTTCTTTCACGTTTGTTACGTTGCCTTGTTACTTTTTTTGTTTTTAAATTAGAATACTCTCTCTCTCTCTCTCTCTCTCGCTCTCTATCTTTCTCTCATACTTTACGCGTCTCATCCATCCTCCGCACACCGCACGCACTCAAACTTATCTGAGAGTTAACAATTGACATGCGTTTCGTAACTTTCCTAGCGTCTAGACAATGTTTTCTTGCATTGCCTTAACTTTTTTTATACATTTCGTACGTACATTATTTTTTTGCGTTTCTTTTATTAAATAAATTTTTCTGGGTCTTTCTTTCGACACATAATGAAATCCGCCAAGCGATACGTCGCTGTGTTCTCTCGAGTCTTAAAAAAAACGGGAAAAAGGCGAGCTTAAGTTTTACGTTTATCGTTATTTTTCTCTTTTTCAGATTTCGATATTCGATTGATGACATGTTCGTTCGTTTCTTTTTTTCTTTCACGCAGTGATCGTAAAATGGATTTTCTGGTGGAAATCAATAACGCGATGTCGATGGCGATGATAGACGCTGACAAGAATCGTTCGATCGATCCTTATTCATTTGTTTGCGTCGTTTCGGAACAATGATTAATTTTCCACTTTTTTGTTTTAGTTTTCTTCTTCTCGCCTGGTTTTGCGATAGGCCGAGAGCTCGATATTCGAATCGATCAAAGTTAGCAGAAAGTGTGGTTTGATGTCGTTTACGCTACCGAATGTGTGCAGATTGAAAATAGAAGTGAGTTGATTATTGGGTTGGTGAGAAAGTAATATTGGCACTTGACAATTCTAAAGTTAGTCAAGTTTGTACGAAAATGATATTAAAAAGCGATTTAACTCTCAAGACGGTAGAGTTATATTACAGAAAACAATGGACATTATACAGTCGATTAAATGAAATAGTGAAACTATGACAAATCTATATATTCTCAATTTCATAAAATCAACAGTACTTTTTCATCAACCCAATAATATTACTTGGCACATTTACTCTGTCAATTTAGCCATTTTAATGGTCTAAAGTATTAAAAAACACGTTCAATTATTTCTTTTCAAATTATTAAAAATTAAACATTAGTTCTTCTACCAAGAAGTATTTGACCTTCGGTGAAAATATTTGAAATGCAATATTAGTAGATACCGAGAAAAGTGAAACTTTTGAAGATACTTTAATTGTCACTTGATAGAATGGTATACATCCTAAATAGCTATAATAAAGATTCTCTAAATGTTTAGAATTTTGTAGAAATTCGGGATACTTATCGTAGAATGACAAGATTTCTGTGCTGGATTCATTTCAAATTAAACTTTAGCAGTTTGCTTTTATTTAGAAAAAAGAAAGTATTAGTTAGGTAACATTAATATAGCAACAACGATTTTTAATCTTCGGTTACTTTCTTCTGAAAATTTTAGTGGCATATTGGCAAGACTTTTTTAACTAAAATAATTAATAATAAATATATCATAATTTAAATTATACTTATTTAACCCTCCCACTATGTTTGAATCCATTAGGTTGGCCAAAAAGTTATATCGTATTTTAAAATCGTACAAAAATAAAACCTTATTTAACAATGTACTAGAATATTTTTATACCACATTAAACAGTTTGATTATTTAATTTTTGAAGAATTTTTACAATCTTTTCAACGGAGAACTGGCTTAAACGAAATTTGCAACCTTCAGTTTTGAATTTTCTTCTAGCAAAAGAATTTCGTAAGCGCTCAGAAATGGCAATAATTTTCCAATATTGGAAGTGCTCAATGGTGTTGATCGATGGTAAAGTAAAAACGTTTAACGCAAAGATCATTAACGGACATTTAGGGAACTTTTACTCAACAACAGTTGTTTAACTCTACTTAAAAGAAACGTCTAAAAATAACTATAGAACAGGATTAGGCATTAGTTGAATAAAATATTTTACAAATGATTATTTAAATACTATATCACCTTTTTTGGCAAGATGTTATTACGAAATAGTGATATGTTGGACTATTTGTACAAGAAAATGGTTTTTCTCTGAATTATTTCATTATTTGTTTGTGGGGTTTGTGAGGTTGGGAGTGATAGAAAGTGCGCTTAGGGGAGGATCAAATTTTTGGGAGTCGGCGGAAGAGGCAAAAAGGATTGGAATTTAATGGATCAAACATTAAGATCATCCCACTCGCCGAGAACGTAAGCCCCGATGATTTGGGGAGGGACACGTGGATCTTGTCCCAGTTGACATAGCACCTTGACTGGATAGAGGATTTCGTAATGCACTCAGTAAGGGCAGACGACGGAGCGGGGCCGGGCGTGAGCCAGTGGCTCGTTACGAGTGCCGAGTTATATATATATAATAAGCTTGTGTTTTTAGTTCCCATCGAAACGACGACATGGTATAATTTGGAATGAAATTTGACATGAATGCATCTCTTCTCTCTAGTATCCTTATTTTTGTTAAAAACCCCCCCCCCCCCCCCCCCCCAGCAACAGCCAGAAAAACAATGAACACTATAAACGACATCAAACCATTCTATCCGTCCTTAATCGATCGTTCTGTCTTATCTTCGTTTTTTGAGAAGACCAGCTGAAAACACGAGATGCAAGTAGGCCCATTCTTCGCGCAGGCATAGGTCCATGTGTTAGAATCGTTTGATGGCTCGATGAATCGTCAATGGAGAATGAGGAACGGCCTTAGTGATAGGGCCCCGATGGCGCTGACATTGACAACGTCCAATGGAATGACACTTAGGAACCTAGCGAGAGAAACTGATCCACGACGTTCTTATTTAAAATCTTTTCCGAATGTAATGTGATGGCCACTTGTATCGTATGAAAAAACGTCGAATTGCCCCGCTTCTAATCGACTGAACGTTTGTGGGATCGTTGGAAGGAGAGAAACGGAGCAACGATCGCGGGGAAAAGGGACTATGGATGGTAGAAGCGGGGCAATTGTCGAATAAGACACGCTAATTAATCCTAATACGATTGGAGACGTTACGGAGAGTTACGAGAATCCGCTCTCGATATCTTTGTTCATCTCTCCCTTTGTTGCTATTGTATAATTCGCTAGTATTAGACTAGTTTTTTATCTTTGTTTCGGTTCATCCCTTAAGTCGCTAGGCAGTCCGTTCCTTATCTGAAGTACTTCAGACCAGCAACTAGCAGGAACTTCTCGATGAAAAGCTCGGAATCGAGGACGGCGATATGCGCGGCTCGGCCAATCAGAGCGTTCGCCGTCGCCGGCAACGCGTGATGCACGTCATACCTCACTAAACTCACCCTCGACGAAGACATCACGGGGTAGAGGATGTTATGCACCATTTCGCGATACGCTGCACCTGTAAGAACAATATTGTACTGCTGAAAATGACTTCTCTTAAGATTTTTAACACTATTCTTACTAAGAGGGTCATCAAATGACCAGTTTTAAAATTTTCGCTTAAAATTATTTACTAAGTTTAATCGCTTTTCCTCAACTGACTTCACGACTTTTCCTGCAGTGATTATAAAATCAATTTAGCAGTATGTATTTCACTCCACCATCTCCTGGATCTGATATACATATGTAGTATACCTGTTTTTACCATGAGGAATCATTTACCGAATCATTAACCCGTTAAGTATTTTATAATATTGTCTACTCTAAAATCGTTCCACATATAAATGTAACAACACTGTAAAGCAACACCGACTCAATTCTAAGAAACAATGCAACAGAGTACGGCTACATTAGAAAAATGTTGGACGAGCAGAAATTCGCCAGTCTGTTTGGAACTAGCAATTTGCTACAATGGAAACAATATTCAGAATTCCAAAATAAACGCGTACTGATGAAAACTGCCTGCTTTCTACATCATCACTGCTTTTTGTGTTTTATACAATGCATTTTGCAAATATTTCGGACACGCTCTTGTTAAACAGACTGTATATGATGTCATTTAGTTTCATACGTATAAACACACAGTGCTTTTCCTGAATGGCTAATTAATTAAAAATCTAAAAATGTGCGTTTTTATTAAACGATTCTCAGTTTTATTGCATTAGTCCACAAAAAAATATATGGCTTCCGAAAGCATCATTCCTCTTCAGTAAATAGTATCTTATACGCTGAATATAGCCCTACACTTAGGGCGGTAGTCCCTAATGGCGGCCGGGCATGTCAGAGAGTTGACTTTACCGACATAATGAGCCAAAAATATGGGTTTGCGGGATTCGACTTTTCGTCCTCATATAAGAGAATTTTGGGTCGAAATACGGCTCATTCGAAAGAGGAAGCTTCAATGCAGTGCGCTCTGGTCGTCATTTGATCCGATTATGTTGATGCTCAATAATATGAGCGTGGAAATGTGGAGCAAATATTTACAGCTTGACAGCCGCCGAATCTAAGCAATTTTCGTATACAATGAGAATGTTCTCAATGAAATGAGGACCAGAGCGCACTGCGTTGAAGCCTCCCCTTTCAAATGAGCTATTGTTCGACGCAAAATCTTCTTATATAAGAACGAAAAGTCGAAACCCGCAAAAGCATGCTTTCCCGGGTGATTTCGCCATATTGATGATGATACAGAGCAAAAACGTGTAAACTTTAGTTCGGCTGTTCTCCGCGAGGAGGCACCTAATCGGAAAGACCCAATGAGAGTTGGCGCGAGTGTAGCAGCAACTCGCTGTACTACTACACATTGAAGCCTGTCTATACGTGTGTCGTCACGCTTTTCGCCACTGCCATAGCTCGCACCTCGTTTTGTTTTGAGCCCGGCAAGCGGCAACGCGATATGTTTATGCACAGAAAAACGAAACGAACGGCGCTGTCTTGTAGACGCAACGCGTCCCCCGCACACTTATAGACAGAGTACAATGTAGTTGTACAATCATTTTTTTTACATTTTGAAATGTGATATATGATAATATATGTTGACGAATGTTTTCGAATTTTTTTTGCTGCAAAACTTAGGTGTACAAAATGAAAAATCTTATAAAAATTTGAAAAATGCATATTTCGTAGTAAAGTTGTAAGAGCACTACTTTTATACTTTTTTCATAATAACACACTATTATCCCCAATTTTTTTTTGATTTTCTGAAAAAGTGCACCATGGTTCAAAAAATCAAAAACCAACTTTTTCAAGGTGTTTAACGCGAAAAAAGGACCGTTACTTCAAATTTTTATATGCCCATTATGCAGTGAGTAGCGCACGTGATTTTTAATATTTCTACATTCGGAAGGAAAATACATAAACAGAAAAAGTTGCAGCTACACGAAGGAAGTTACCAAACTCAAAAATTCTGAAACTCGGTAAACAAATAGTGTAGGTCCCCAGTAACACAAAGCTATTTTTCGTTAATGTTAATTTTCACTCTTAGGGAGTGAAATCAACCCCCAAAGTTTTAGTTTTTTTTATATTTTTGACTATA
Organism: Eucera pruinosa; assembly: GCA_028830335.1. Classification (NCBI taxonomy): domain Eukaryota; kingdom Metazoa; phylum Arthropoda; class Insecta; order Hymenoptera; family Apidae; genus Eucera; species Eucera pruinosa. The sequence continues at coordinate 3,719,996 of JAMYCR010000015.1, read as the reverse complement.
ATATTGTAATGATAACGGATAGGACAAAACTTTAAAGGGGTATATGGTTCAGTTTTTTATGCTCTACAACCCCACTGCGATAAAAGGTATGCTTATAGTGCAATATGTTTTAAATACTCAAATTCTCCGTTTTTTATTGCATAACGGTAAATGATATAAATGGTTATATTATATAACAAAAAGTATTCATTTTGAACGATGTAACGGAGTATAAAATAAAATCATTTTTTTTGTTTACGTCGTTGTTAAAAACAATTAATTACTGTTATTCGTATATGCCTACGTTTTTGTTCGACTCATCACTGTGTTTGTACTTTTCAGCATAAAGTAGGTGTGTTCTATCATATTTGAAGGTCTAGTATATATTTCATTTTGAAAGATTTACTTAAAAAAATTGATTGCTCGTGTATATGGAACTTTTTGCAACGCCTGTTCTCGGGTGATTATTCGGAACCATCACGATCAGGATCTCCCTCTCAAACGAGCAGAAAGCTCTTCACCCATACTGAACATGTATATGTATGTTCAGAAAATGTTTGCATTAACTAGCTAAAGAAATATGTAAGAAATAAAGCAATATTTGATATGTGGGAGAGGTTGATCGCGATAATCACTCGAGAATAGGCGTTTTTGCAATATATTTCATGTACACGTGTAATACAATTTTTTATATAAATTTTTAAGTATAGAATACATATTCGACCATGAAGTATAATAGAAAATACATATTTTGGCGTGAAAAATGCAAATAGAATGAAGAATCGACCAAAAACATATCAAGATGCGTATAACGGTAATTAATTGTTTTTAACAACGACGCAAACAAAAAAATTATTTCATTTTATATTTCGTTAAATCGCTCAAAATAGAAACTTTTTAGTATATAATAATCATTTCTATAATTTACCGTTATGCACAAATACAAATAAATTGTTTTTCTTTAAAACAAATTGGACGATAGGGATAACTTTTATTGCTGCAGGGTTGTAGATTATAAGAAAACTGAATAATTTATTCTTTTGAAGTTTTGTCCTATCTCTTACCATTATAAAGTTATACTGAGAAAACTAAGAAATGCTAAAACTTTGGGGATTGATTTCACCCCCTAAAAATGAAAATTAACACCGACGAAAGATAGATTAGTATTACTGGGTCCTACAGTACTTACTTGTGCATCGAGTTTCAGAATTTTTAAGTTCGATGACTTTCCTTATCGTTTATCTGAAGCTATTTCACATGACTATATTTCGAAGTTAGAAAATTTATTTCAATGGTTACATTGGCAGAGTGACTATGGTGTCAAACTGTAAAACACGTACCAAATATTTTGGTCATAAGTTCGTGCCTTGCACAAGCGCAATTTTTTTCTCTTACATTTTTTTCAATCCTTAACTATACAATATGCAAATACGTAACAATAATTTAAAAACATGTGAAAAAAATTTTAAAAATATGTTACTCTGAAGTATACACAGAAATAATTTAGGAGTATATTTTACGCAATCGTTTCTGTAGCCACGAATTCTTCTACTTATGGGTATTACTTCGCATTTCTTAGATCAAATAAATATATGGAATGATGCAATGTACTTTTACTTCAAGTCAACTCCATTTATTACTGATAAGTACTATTGAATTAAAGTTTATTTATTTATTAGGTGTCGAAGAATCTAAATAATTCTTTAATTAACAAGGTAAATGAATAGTAAAACTGCAGAAGGAAACAATATTATCATGTAGTCAAAAATTGAAGAAAAATCTTAGAGAAAAAAATTTAAGTTGTGTGGGGCGAGAACATGCAACCAAACCATTTCGTGTGGACTTCGCAGTCGAACCATAAACCGCTCTCGTGCAATCATTGCGATGAATTGTCACGGCGGCAACGCGATAACACCGCCGTTGATTCATGGCAATGCTGCTGCTGCCTTGAGACGATTTCCCCCCTTGCCCCGCTAACACGCAATAAACAGCTACGAATTACTCTACGCTTTCGTGAAGGAAAACGATAGTGGCTCCGCCTCGTATTCGCAGGCAGCCACATGCTTGTAGAAAATGATCTTACTGTAACGAAATCTACCATGCCTACGAAATCTGTGACGTCACGTGTTGGGACTACCCCCTTAAGGCGGTAGTGGGTGAAGAGCTTTCTGCTCGTTTGAGAGGGAGATCCTGATCGTGATGGTTCCGAATAATCACCCGAGAACAGGCGTTGCAAAAAGTTCCATATACACGAGCAATAAATTTTTTTAAGTAAATCTTTCAAAATGAAATATATACTAGACCTTCAAATATGATAGAACACACCTACTTTATGCTGAAAAGTACAAACACAGTGATGAGTCGAACAAACTCGTAGGCATATACGAATAACAGTAATTAATTGTTTTTAACAACGACGTAAACAAAAAAAATGATTTTATTTTATACTCCGTTACATCGTTCAAAATGAATACTTTTTGTTATATAATATAACCATTTCTATCATTTACCGTTATGCAATAAAAAACGGAGAATTTGAGTATTTAAAACATATTGCACTATGAGCATACCTTTTATCGCAGTGGGGTTGTAGAGCATAAAAAACTGAACTATATACCCCTTTAAAGTTTTGTCCTATCCGTTATCATTACAATATTATAGTCAAAAATATAAAAAAAAAACTAAAACTTTGGGGGTTGATTTCACTCCCTAAAAGTGAAAATTAACATTAACGAAATATAGCTTTGTGTTACTGGGGACCTATACTATATGTTTACAGAGTTTCAGAAGTTTTGAGTTTGGTAACTTCCTTCGTGTAGCTGCAACTTTTTCTGTTTATGTATTTTCCTTCCGAATGTAGACATATTAAAAATCACGTGCGGTACTCACTGCATAACGGGCATATAAAAATTTGAAGTAACAGTCCTTTTTTCGCGTTAAACACCTTGAAAAAGTTGGTTTTTGATTTTTTGAACCATGGTGCATTTTTTCAGAAAATCAAAAAAAAATTGGGGATAATAGTGTGTTATTATGATAAAAGTATAAAAGTAGTGCTCTTACAACTTTACTACGAAATATGCATTTTTCAAATTTTTATAAGACTTCATTTTTTACACCTAAGTTTTGCAGCAAAAAAAATTCGAACACATTCGTCAACATATATTATCATATATCACATTTCAAAATGTAAAAAAAATGATTGTACAACTATATTGTACTCTGTTTATAAGTGTGCGGGGGACGCGTTGCGCCTACAAGTCAGCGCCGTTCGTTTCGTTTTTCTGTGCATAAACATATCGCGGTGCCGCTTGCCGTGCTCAAAACAAAACGAGGTGCGAGCTATTGCAGTGGCGAAAAGCGTGACGACACACGTATAGACAGGCATCAATGGGGAGTAGTACAGCGAGCTACTGCTACACTCGCGCCAACTCTCATTGGGTCTTTCCGATTAGGTGCCTCCTCGCGGAGAACAGCCGAACTAAAGTTTGCACGTTTTTGCTCTGTATCATCATCAATATGGCGAAATCACACGGGAAAGCATGCTTTTGCGGGTTCGACTTTTCGTTCTTATATAAGAAGATTTTGCGTCGAACGATAGCTCATTTGAGAGGGGAGGCTTCAACGCAGTGCGCTCTGGTCCTCATTTCATTGAGAACATTCTCTTTGTATACGAAAATTGCTTAGATTCGGCGACTGTCTAGCTGTAAATTTTTGCTCCACATTCCCACGCTCATATTATTGAGCATCAACATAATCGGATCAAATGACGACCAGAGCGCACTGCATTGAAGCTTCCTCTTTCGAATGCGCCGTATCTCGACCCAAAATTCTCTTATATGAGGACGAAAAGTCGAACCCCGCAAACCCATATATTTGGCTCATTTTGCCGGTAAAGTCAACTCTCTGACATGCCTGGCCGCCATTGGGGACTACCGCCTTAAGGCGGTAGTCCCAGGCATGGCAGAGAGTTGACTTTACCGACAAAATGGGCCAAGAATATGGGTTTGCGCGAAACAACTTTTCGTCCTTATAAAGGAGAATTTGGTGTCGAAATATGTCTCATTCGAAAGGGGAGGGTTCAGCGCGGTTCGGTCAGGTAGTCTTGTGATCAAATTATGTTGATATGTAGTAATATAAGCGTTGTAATGCGGAGCAAAAATCGACGGCTTGATAGTCGTCGTATATAAGCATTTTTTTGGTACGGAGAGAATGATCTGCATGAAATGAATACCTGACCGACACGCGCTGAAGCTTTTTCATTCGAATGAACTATCGCTCGAATCAAAAGCTTCTCATATAACGACGAAAAGTTGTTTCGCGTAAAGGCATGCTTTCTCGGATGACGTCGCCATATTGACGATAAAACAGAGCAAAATACGTATCAAGTTTAGTTCAGCTGTTATGCACGAGGGGCGCCTAATCATCCAGACAAAATGACAGTTGGCTGCGAGTATAGGAGTAGCTCCATGTACCACTACATTCAACCTCGCCTGTACGTGCGTCGTCGACGCTTTCTGCCTACAACAGATTGTTGCGCGTTTGTTTTCCGCCCGGCAAGCGACACCGCGATATATTTATAGAAAAGCAAATCAAGCAGCGATGCCTTTTAGACGCAACTCAACGCAACGCGTCCACGACACTCGCATAGGCGGAGTTCAATGTAGCTGTATCATCGTTTCCTTTTACATTTTGAGAAGTAATATGTATGGGAACATATACTGGAGAATATTTTCGGAATTTTTTCCTGCAAAACTTAGGTGTAACATATGAAAATATCTAGAGTAATCTGAAAAATGCAGATTTCGTAGTGAAGCTGTAAAAGTACTACTGTTATATTTTTATGGTAACAATATATTATTATAACTATTACCCCCAATTTTTTAGATTTATTGGAAAAGTGAACCGTAGTCATAAAAATCAAAAATCAATCTTTTTGATATTTTTCAAGCGAAAAAGCAATCTTCACTTTAAATTTATATATGTTCCTTATGCAGTGACAGCATTACGTGATTTTTAATATTTCTACATTCGGAAGAACAATATACACATATACAGCAGACTCTCGACTCTCCGGCCCCTGCGGGGCGAGATCTCGGCCGGATAAACAAATGGCCAGTTAATCTGGCAGCATGCTTTATAGATTGTTGTTTATACCAAAAAATTAATATTAAGTATAATGATAATGTTTAATATTTATACACACGTATGAACATACGGTACATATATACAATCGCACCATCTCAATATAATATAATGCTACGTAATATGTATGTAGTATTTGTTTAACTTCATCTTTCACAAAAAACTTGGTAATCTTTTCTGTTTCTTTTATTTCGTTTCTTTCGTTAATGTGATGTCACGCCACTTTCTCAAAAATGATATGTCAGTTGCTGATGAATCTTCTTCCTGTTCAACATACTTCGTCGCACTTACAAGTGCAATTTTTCCTTTTGCTGACTCACTTTCTCATCTCTATCTATATTTTAAGAAGTGCGGAATACTCTACTCAGAGATTTAGTACGAATGGAAAAAAAATTAATATGAGGTTGCGTATTTAAACAATTACAAATACATGTGACAATAATTACGCAAGAAAGTGAATAATTACAAAATATTTCATATCAACAAAAATGTGGTCGGATAAAACGGAGGCCGGTTCAAATGGGGCTGGATAATCGGGAGTCTATTGTAAATAGAAGTTGTAAATTCAGTTAACTGAAACTATTTCACATATTTATATTTTAAAGTTGGAAAGATAATTTTAATGATTGGATTGGCAGCGTGACTATGTATTCAGACTGTAAACCCATACTTAACATTTTGGTCATAAGTTCGTTATTCATTTATTCGTAACTATACAATATGCCAATAAGTGGCAATAATTTCAAAATATGTTAAAGAAATTTTAAGAATATTTTACTCTGAAATATACGCACAGATAATTTCGGAGTACGTTTTATGCGATTGTCTCTCTAGCCACGGATTCTTCTACTTAGGAGTATTACTTAGCATTTTCTAGATCCTTTAAATGTATGAAATGACACCACGCACCTGTACTTCAATCCAACCATATTTATTAACGATAAGTAATATTGAAATAGATTTCTTTTATTTACTAGGTGTCAGCGAAGCTAAATGATTCTATAATTAATAAATCATATCAATAGTAAATCTATTGGTGGAAACTGATTTGTCATGCAGCTATGAATCAAAAGAAAAATGTGGTAAAAGAGAGATTAATTTGTGCGCGGAGCGAACTCACGACCAAAATAATTAGTATGGGATTTACAGTCAGACCCCATAACCACTCTGCCAATCTATTCACTGAAATTGTTCTTCCTATTTCAAGATATACTTGTGGTAAATAGTGTTAGTTGACTGAATCTATTATTTTTGTTATCTATATGTTATTCTTCCTGATGTAGAACTATTAAAAATCACGTACGGTACTCACTGCATGACAAACAAAAATTTACAGTAAGAATTGCTTTTTCGCGGGAAATACCTCGACAAAATTGATTTTTAATTTTTTTAACTACATCGCACAATTCCAAAAAATCTGAATGATATTGGGGACAAAAGTTATAATAATACGTTGTTATCGTAAAAATATAAAAGTACTTCTCTTGCAACTTTACTACGAAATCTGCATTTTTCAGATTTTTTTAGGGTTTTTCATTTTGTACACCTAAAGTCTGCGATAAGAAAATCTGGAGAAATTCTTTAAACATATATCACTACATTTCCAATATTTCAGATTTTTCTCAGAATTTTTGCTTGCCATTAAGTAGGACAAACATGGCAAAAACTGATATTTCATTTCGTCCCCATTACTACCCCCTCAATCGAGATAGAGGATTGAAACTTGGTGTGAAAGCTTTTCTTTGGCTAAGTTATCAAATGGTACATCAAAAGTCTAACTTGGTTCAAGGGCACTTTTGACCCCTTTATCCGGCTGTACCTTTTAACTTGCGCGGGGCGCGAACGTGCGACAAAAATATTTCGTACGGATTTCATAGTCGGACCACCAACCGGTCTCATGCTATCGTTACGATGAATTGTCTCAGCGGCAATGCGGCAACGCTGTCTCCGATTCTTGGCAACGTTGCTGCCTTGAGACGATTTCACCCCTTGCCCCGCTGTCCCGCAATAACCAGCTGTGAATTACTTTAGGCATTCGTGAAAAAAATCGAAAGTGGCTCCGCCTCAGGCAGCTACATGCTTGTAGGTAATGATCTGTCTATAACGAAATCTACCATGCCTACGAAATCTGTGACGTCACGTGTTGGGACTACCCCCTTAAGGCGGTAGTCCCCTCGCGTGACGTCACAGATTTCGTAGGCATGGTAGATTTCGTTACAGTAAGATCATTTTCTACAAGCATGTGGCTGCCTGACGAATACGAGGCGGAGCCACTATCGTTTTCCTTCACGAAAGCGTAGAGTAATTCACAGCTGTTTATTGTGCGTCATCGGGGCAAGGGGAGAAATCGTCAAGAGGCAGCAGCGTTGCCAAAAATCATAGACAGGGTTGCCGCATTGCCGCCGTGACAATTCAACGCAACGATAGCATGAGAGTGCTTTGCGGTTCGACAATGAAATCCGTATGAAATATTTTGGTCGCCAGTTCGCGCCCCGCACAAGTTAAATAGTAGAGCCGGATAAGGGGGTCATAACTGCCCTTGAACCAAATTAGACTTTTGATGTACCATTTGATAACTTAGCCAAAGAAAAGCTTTCGCACTAAGTTTCAATCCTCTATCTCGATCTGAGGGGTAGTAATGGGGAAGAAATGAAATATTAGTTTTTGCCATATTTGTCCCATTTAATGGCAAGCAAAAATTCTGGGAAAAATCTGACATATTAGAAATATAATGATATATATTAGAGAATTTTTTCGGATTTTTTTATTGCAAAGTTTAGGTGTACAAAATGAAAAACCCTAAAAGAATCTGAAAAATGCAGATTTCGTAGTGAAGTTGTAAGAACACTACTTTTATATTTTTACGATAACAACATATTATTATATCTATTGTCCCCAATATCTTTCAGATTTTTTGGAATTGTGCGCTGTAGTTAAAAAAATTAAAAATCAATTTTGCCGAGGTATTTCGCGCGAAAATGCATTCCTTACTTTAAATTCTTATGTTTTCCATGCAGTGAATACCGTACGTGATTTTTAATAGTTCTACATCTGGAAGAATAATATATAGATAACAAAAATAATAGATTCAGTCAACTAGCACTATTTCCCCACACTATATCTTAAAATAGAAAGAATGATTTTACTAAATACATTGGCAGAGTGGTTATAGGTTCTGCCTGTGAATATTATATAATGGTTATTTTGGTCGTGAGTTCGTGCTGCGCACAAATTAATCTTTCTTCCCTATATTTCTTTTTTTAATTCATAACTACATGCCAATTCAGTTTGTTTCCATAGATTTACTATTCATATGATTTGTTAATTATAGAATCATTTAGCTTCTCCGACACCTAATAAATAAAAGAAATCTATTTCAATAGTACTTATCGTTAATAAATATGGTTGGATTGAAGTACAGGTGTGTGGTGTCATTTCATACATTTATTTGATCTAGCAAATACTAAGTAATACTCGTAAGTAGAAGAATTCGCGGCTAGAGAGATAATCACGTAAAATGTGCTCCGAAATTATTTCTGCGTATACTTCAGAATAAAATATTCTTAAAATTACATTAACATGTTTTGCAATTATTGCCACTTATTGGCATATTGTATAGTTACGAATAAATGAATAACGAACTTATGACGAAAATGTTAAGTATGGGTTTACAGTCTGAACTCGTAGTCACTCTGCCAATCCAATCATTAAAATAATCTTTCAAACTTCAAAATATAAATATATGAAATAGTTTCAGTTAACTGAATTTACAACTTCTATTTACAATAGACTCCCGATTACCCATCCCTATTTGAACCGGCCTCCGTTTTATCCGGCCACATTTTTGTTGATATGAAATATTCTGTAATTATTCACTTTCTTGCGTAATTATTGTCACATGTATTTGTAATTGTTTAAATACGTATCTTCATATTAATTTTTTTTCCATTCGCACTAAATCTCTGAGTACAGTATTCCGCACTTCTTAGAGTATAGATAGAGATAAGAAAGTGAGTCGCGCAGAAGGAAAAATTGCACTTGTAACTGCGACGAAGTATGGTGAACAGGAAGAAGATTCATTAGCAATTGACATATCATTTTTGAGAAAGTAGCTTGACATCACATTAACGAACGAAACGAAATAACAGAAACATAAAAAATTAGCAACTTTTTTGTAAAAAATGACATTAAACAAATATCACATATGTACATACATATTATGTAGCATTATATTATATTGAGATGGTATGATTGTATATATGGACCGTATGTACATACGTGTGTATAAATATTAAACATTATTAATATATTTAATATTAATTTTTTACTATAAACATAACAATCTATAAAACATGCTGCAAGATTAACTGGTCATTTGTTTATCCGGCCGAGCTCTGGTCCTGCAGGGGCCGGATAATCGAGAGTCGGCTCTATATATTGTTCTTCCGAATATAGAAATATTAAAAATCACGTAACGCAGTCGCTGCATAAAGATCATATAAAAATGTAAAGTGAAGATTGCTTTTTCGCGCGAATATTTCAAAAAGATTGGTTTTTGATTTTTATAACTACGGTTCACTTTTCCAAAAAATCGAAAAAAATTGGGGATAATTGCTATAATAATATGTTGTTACCATAAAAATATAAAAATAGTACTTTTACAGCTTCACAACGAAATCTGCATTTTTCATATTAGTGTAGAGTTTTCCATATGTTATACCTAAGTTTTGCGGTAAAAAAATCCGAAAACTTTCTCCAACATGTTACTATACATATTACTTTTCAAAATGTAAAAAAATTATGGTACGACTAAATTGAATTCTGCGTATGCGTGTGTCGTGGACGCGCTGCGTTGCGTTGCGTCTAAAAGGTATCGCTGCTTGTTTTGCTTTTCCGTAAACAAATCGCGGTGCCGCTTGCCGGGCGCACGGCAAAACGTGCGGTAATCTTTTACAGGAGGAAAGCGTCGGCGACACACGGATAGGCAGAGTTCAATGTAGTGGTACATCGAACTACTCCTCCAGTCCCAGCCAATTCTCATTTGGTCTTTATGATTAGGCGCCCCTCGTGCGTAACAGCTGAACTGAACTTGATACGTATTTTGCTCTGTTTTATCGTCAATATGGCGAATTCATCCGAAAACGCATGCCTTTACGCGATACAACTTTTCGTCCTTATATGAGAAGCTTTTGAGTCGCACGATAGCTCATTCGAAAGAGGAGACTTCAACGCGACGTGGTCAGGTATTCATTTCATGCAGATCATTCTCTCCGTATCAAAAAAATGCTTAGATTCGACGGCTGTCGAGCTGTCATTTTTTGCTCCGCTTTACAACGTTCATATTATTACATATCAACATAATTTGACCACAAGACTACCTGACCACGTTGCGTTGAAGCCTCCTCTTTCGAATGAGCCCTATTTCGAGCCAAACTTCTCTCATATAAGGACGAAAAGTTGTATCAGGCAAACCCATATTTTTGGCCCATTTTGTCGGTAAAGTCAACTCTCTGACATGCCTGGCCGCCATTGGGGACTACCGCCTTAAGGGGGTAGACCCGTCGACTGACGTTGTCATAGATTTCGTAGGCATGGTAGATTTCGTTACAGTAAGATTATTACCTACAAGCATGTGTCAGCCTGACGAATTCGAGGCGGAGCCACTGTCGTTTTCCTTCACGAAAGCGTAAAGTAATTCGCTGCTGTTTACTGTGTAATAGCGGGGCAAGGAGAGAAATCGTCTGAAGGCAGTGCAGCGTTGCCATGAATCAACGGCGGTGTTGCCGGCGTGACAATTCATCGCAATGATTGCACGAGAGCGGTTTATGGTTCGACTGTGAAGTCCACACAAAATGGTTTGGTCGCAAGTTCGCGCCCCAAACAAGTTAAATTTTTTTCTCTAAGATTTTTCTTCAATTCTTGACTACATGATAATATTGTTTCCTTCTGCAGTTTTACTACTTATTTACCTTGTTAATTATAGAATTACTTAGATTCTTCGACACCTAATAAATAAATAAACTTTAATTCAATAGTACTTATCAGTAATAAATGAAGTTGACTTGAAGTAAAAGTGCATCGCGTCATTCCATATATTTATTTGATCTAGGAAATGCAAAGTAATACCCATAAGTAGAAGAATCCGTGGCTACAGAAACGATCGCGTAAAATATGCTTCTAAGTTATATCTGTATGTACTTCAGAGTGACATATTTTTAAAATATCTTTCACATGCTTTTAAATTATTGTTACTTATTTGCATATTGTATAGTTAAGGATTGAAAAAAATGTAAAAGAAAAAAATTGCGCTTGTGCAAGGCACGAACATATGACCAAAATGTTTAGTACGTGTTTTACAGTTTGCGAGTTTCGACTTTTCGTTCTTATATGAGAAGATTTTGCGTCGAACGATAGCTCATTTGAAAGGGGAGGCTTCAGCGCAGCGCGCTCTGGTCCTCATTTCATTGAGAACATTCTCTTTGTATACGAAAATCGCTTAGATTCGGGGGCTGTCAAGCTGTAAATTTTTGCTCCACATTACTACGCTGATATTATTGAGCGTCAACATAACCGGATCAAATGACGACCAGAGCGCGCTTCATTGAAGCCTCCCCTTTCAAATGAGCTAACGTTCGACGCAAAATCTTCTTATATAAGAACGAAAAGTCGAAACTCGTAAACCTATATTTTCGGCTCATTTTGTCGATAACCTCGACACTCTGTTTTATCGCGAGTCTACCCCCTTAAAGCATAAATCGCATTTGATTCTTACAGAAGCTATAAAATGTACTCTACCAAAATCGTACTAAAATATCCACCTTCGACATAAGACCAATACGTGTCTTATTTTATAGAAAGTAGAACTCTTTGATCAAGAAGTGGAATATCAGGTAGCGTCTTTAGAGATTCATGATGGAGGACTCTTATTCCCTAGAGTTCGCTCGAGATTGCTCGTTCAATAAAGTTGCATTGCCGGACATAAATGAAAAATAAGTGGCGTTCGATTACCTTGATCGGTCGAATCCCGTACGGCAGCTTTGCAAAGCTCTATGCGAGCAGAATGAAGCGGCACGTATCGATCTTGTGCGCTACCACACAGGAGGACGTGTTTGAACTTCTCGAGATTGCTCTTCTGACTGAGGCGGAACATGAACGACCGTCTGACATCCGACGCGTCTTTCATCGCCAGTTGTAGTAACGAGCCAGATTTCTTCAACTTCTGCATGAACCACATACCTGTACAAAGTTTGACAGCATCGACAACAATTGAAAACATTGACAACATTGAAAACAAGTTCGTAGTGCATACGTGAAAAGCGATGACGACACTGGCTCAAAGTAAAACTCGGACACTTTCATGCTAAAAATTAAATAGATAAACGTTTGAATTTTCAAGCGTTCGAATTTCCATGCTTTTGGATTCTCAAGCATTCTAATTTCCAAGCCTTTAGATTTTAAAACATTTTTAATATCAAACTATTGTATTAACGGAAGCGTCCATCAACTTTTGAAGTCGTTCGAATAATTAGTATGGGCCGTACTCTAAGTGTCCGAGTTTTATTTTGAGCCGCTTTAGATTGCGAATTTCTATGCTAATTCATATTTTTATTAGGGGTGTGCGGAATCCCGGTCGGGATGGGATCTCAAAAATTCCGGATTTCCGATACTTCTTACAATTTCGAGATACCAAAAGCCATTTCAGTATTTGTTTTCTTAAATACTTTCTTCATTTTTTATGATGAGAGAGAATCGGAAAATGTAGAATCTAGACGAAATGAGAATTTTCACTAATCGATTCAGCTTGCCATTTTTTTATAGAAATCTATTAACCCGTTTATGTCGGAAAACCATTATTTTACGAGATATTTCTATTACAATATATTAAATGAAGGATTGATGCAACCAATTGCAGCTATGCTTTTTTTTTTAAACAAACGCGATAATTTTCTCTACAAAGTGTTAGTCACTAACGATAATGCATAAAATGATACTAATATATTTTATTTGCTCTCTGATTCTATTTTCGATATAACCAACAGTTTGGAAAACATTTCAACTTCCAACCTTGCGTGACTCATCGTGTGTATTAGTAAAATCGAGCGTGAAAGTGTAAAATTTCTGGAAAAAATAAATAAACTGTTTTGTAAGTTTACCTGCATTAACTAATCCACTGGTGTTATAAAGTGTACCTAAGTGTGGACCACTGAGGCTGAGAAAGGTGTGTAAACGTGGAAGAAGCGGTCGTAATTGAGGCCGCGTTAGAGCACTTCTTATGATGATGGTCCCTAAAGAATGTCCGATAAAGCTCACTTTCGTCGGATTCAGGCCCGACGTTTCAATGTGGTGGAGTATCTCCGCTACCAATCGATCGGTCATTGTATCGAAATCCGAGAACGTGTCACCCTTTTCATCGAACACAAAAATAATCAAATGTTAATTACTACAATATTTTTAAAATTATCTCACATTCACATTCAAAATTAATCTAAATATTACATATAATCATAGCTGGCTAAAATGCTATTTTAATTAGCGAACAGTAAATAAATATTTTATTTTAGATTATGTAGTTTTGAAAAGACAAAGTTTTATGTGTTGTATGTGTTACTTTAAAATAGTATTTGAGATAGTATTTTATTTGAAGGTACTGAAAATATTTTAGTCATGCCATAAAATATCCCATTTATTCAATTCATTATCAGCAAATGAAATATTTTTATTTTGATAAAAAATCTTTATTTTTTTACCTGCACCATACAATGAAGTATTTTTCTTTACATTGTACTTAGAAGGAAGCAAATAAATTTAGTTTGCAAATGCTATTTCCTTTGTTATCGCCTTTCGCAATTTATTTTCAAGTTAAGAACACTTTTAAACGCGCATTTATAAAACAAAGATAAAAGTATTTTATTTAATGTTTTAGATTATCAAAATAAAATATTTCATTTTCTAGTTTAGATTACCAAATTAAGATATTTTATTTTATATTACGCATTCCAAAAATGGAGATACTTTAGTCTCAGAAGTTTTACCTCTTATTTGGAATACTATTTTACTTGAATTGTAAAGAATTTATTATTTAATATAGTATTTGAAATATTTCGTTTTTTTGTAAATTTTACCCAGCTTCTTTGGTACAAATAAGTATACCATATTCTTAGTCGACGGTAGTTACAGTGTTAAAAAAGCCTAAACGAAGGAAATTGTTTCCTCTGTAAACAGCTCACCTGATTCCTCTCAGACATTAAAAAATCCAGATGCGCTCCGGGAAGACTCAGTTCCAAGTACGTCTTGACAAGACGAAGATCAGCAGGGTTGCCATCGAGACCGTGGACACAGATGATTAGATGAGCCCCTTCCGGTGAGAACAGTCGATACTCGTTGCTGATGTGGAAGTACGGCATAGTAGAGGCCAGGGTCGGATAATCACTAAGAGGCACATTCGATCTTAGAGGTTTTACCGACGACGGGGTCAAGAAGTCACCGTATCCAAGGGAATGGGCACGTTTATGGAAACGCAACTGCGCTTCCTTGCGTTCTCTAGAGGGAATCAGGTAGATAAAGAGAAACTTAACTACAAAAAAACACAAAGATAGGCGACAGCTATCACCAAACTGAAAAAGCGAAAATAGCACGGATCCTCTAGCAAATAAGGAGGGCAAAAGGCAAAAAATCGTGAAGGTACCAGACTCTTGTTAGTAAGAGTTACTTAAAACGATAATTGTCACGGAGAAATGAAATTTCAGGACGATGGGATTAAAATAAAGGACATGTGAATGTGGAAGCCAAAGGATTCTGGCTGCTAGTCATATTGTAAGTGGCTAATTAGCATTAGCGTTATATTATAAATTTATCTTACTAAATCCTTAACACAATTCTGTGATTATGTGATAAAACGTGATATGTTTAAGTTTCGTCAATATTAAGATACGTTATAATATAGATTATTTAAGAAATGACATGAATAAGTTGATTAAACTTTTTATAACTAATAATAAAACAATCGAACTTTTAAAGACATTTTGAAACAAATTTAAAAGTTACTGTAGTGTCAATTACAAAATTTGCACATATCACTTTTTATCCTCTGACTGCAAAATTAATCATAACACTGGTGAAGCGTTAGAAAGCTAATCTAGAAAACATTTCGGCTTGAACCTTAACAATTATTTTTTCACACACTAGAATATTTTTTTCTAAAGAATCTATATGTGATGGACCAGCAATCCATGAACTTAACTCGTTTGTTTTGATTACTCTTAATATCATATACTATTCTCCTGAGTTTGCCATAACATTTTTAAACATTCGAAAAATAAAGTTTTAAGTTAATATAACTCTGTGTAAAACAGTTAGGGCAGACAAATTAGTCTGTTTATAGAGATCTATAAGACACATCAAATATTCTGATATAAGAGATATGGAGTTCTAGATATTTGAAAATACTTCACAAAGTAAAGAAGTAAGATATATTAGCTAAACAGGGGAGTATGAATGATTGTAATTATTCGACAAGTTCTGAAGTGGTTTATAACTTGAAATATGCATGTTGAGTTCAATCGTCAATCTTTGGTATATACAAATGTAGTAGAACTTCGATTATCGGAATATCCATTATCCGAACTCTCTATTATTCGAATGTTCAAGATGAAAAGAAAATCTCTTCACAATATTGCAATATAGAGTGCGCAACAAATTTATTGTTAACACAAGAAGATAATAATGCTAAACCAACGATTATTGATATAAAAAAACAACAAGCAAATAATTAAAAATTACTGAATTTGAATTGGATTGAATTCATGGTAAGTTATTAAAACCCAAAAATTTTTAAAACTGACAAAAGTTTGGTTATACCATTATCAGAATGAATGATAATTTGTAGAAAAAGCCGTTATTCTGTTATCCAAAAATTCTATTATCCGAACACGTTTATCTTCAAATTAATTCCAATATTCGAAGTTCCACTGTAAAGCTGTATAAATATAATCTACGTTTGTTTAACAAAATAAGTGCAGCGTTCTTAAACACCAACCTATTGAAATTTTCATTGCGCATCTGCACTTTTCGAGTTATTGTGACTATAATGCACAATCTGAATGGTTTGGAATATGTACTTTGTAACGTAGTACACAAAAGGACTGTTTTCGTTTTTTGGTAACAGCTTTCCAATTTTTCAAAATTAGTGATATTCATTTGCAGGAAAACATATATCAAGTAATAAATATTGTATAACAACACCAGATATTTTGGTACTCAGATTTTACTGGGACACACTGTAAGAGAGAACTAATTTATTAATTTAACCCAATCCAAGTTTTGACCCCAAATTAGGTAAATCCATGGGAACCATAAACCCTCCTTTACAGTTTTCATTCTTGAGACTTTCCAATATAGAGAAGATAGTATAAATACGATGCAGGGTTGAAGAATGAAACATCGCGACTTTGTTTTGTATATACTACCAACTGACGCCAGTAAAGATGTTTGTAAACTATTCACAATATACAGAGTGTGTAAAAATATGTGGGAAATATTTGACAAGTGGATTCTATTGTCGACGAGGTACAGGATAGACCTATCATTCTATATATTTACATGTCACGTTATTCGGGGGCTACGTAGCCCCCGTCACCGTTTTCAGTTTTACATTTTCGATTGCATAAAATCTGTAATTTTTGCTTTTTTTGTAAATGAAAATTTTATTTTGTTATATATTTGTGAGATTTTTTCGATTAAAATGGGACCAAACATGGTATAATTTGGTTTTAATTAATATAATTTTTTTTAATTTTGTGATTTATTTAATGAATGTTAATACTTCTTCTACCATATGTAGCTTAAAAATGATCAAAATTATCTCATGTATGATGTTATTTTAATCAGAAAAGTCCCATCATCATGTTGGTGAAATTTTTATTCACAAAAACCGACGGTAAAAACGTTTTGTCGCTTTATTAACATTAAATCGCCGATACTGATCTTAAAGGAAAAAATGGACCTCCTCCGTAGGTAGGTAAACCTGGGCCTAGTAACGTCAAGCTCCAAAGGGCCTCTTAACTTGAAAAGACTGTATTTGAATATCGTTTGACAATCACCGCCAGCCAATGATTGTGACCGCTACCTCTGTCATTTACTTCGTCACATGAATGGTTTGTTTACATCTAGTGCCCCGTCTCGTTGAACGAAATATAGACTATGAAAGCCCCAAATGTGTAAACCCGCCCTTACTATCAAGAACGCACCTGTAAATTTTCCCGGAGAACCTCATCTGCCTCTTGAACTCTTCCTTGCATTTCTTGAAATTAATCGCGTCGTCCTGTGTCGACTGCAGCAACTCCTTGCCCTCTTGATAGCAATCCAAACAGATGTCCCTAGCTCCGTACGGAGGATCTCTTTCCCTTTCCCTTTCCCTCTCTCTATCTCTATTCTTCTGTGGACTGCAAGGAGCAGTTTTAGTCTGTTTAGGACTTCTAACTGGCTTCACCGTCTCGTATACATGGTACAGAGGATTATCGATAATAGCAGGTGGATCACGAAACTCTTCCGGTGGCGGAGGTTCATCCTGGAACATCTTCGGAGGCGGAAGACGCACCTCCTCGTACGAATGTTCTTCTACACTTTCCTTCGTTGGCGCTGGTCTCTCCTTTCTCGGTACAATTTTTGACAGCTTTTGACGAAGTTGTTCGCTCGATAGCTTTGCGTTCCGACGCTGTTCCGAACTAGATGTGTCGCCGCTGCTGACCCATCCGGAACACTCGGATGTAAGATTGCTGGAGCTGGAGCTCATGGTTGGGCTACTTGGTCTGCTGGACGGCGGGCTAAGTGGATTCGGAATAACGGGAAGATTGTTGCTAAGGCTATCTTTGCTGTCACGAATTGGCATACAAGGTAGGGACACTGCACTTCTAGGGACCACCACTTTATTTTGAGCCACAGGCACGCTGGCACATCTCAGTCTTTTCACACTTGGCACTGGGGCACCAGCACTAGATGTATCAGAGGGCGTCGTACCGTTCGTCGCTGGCCCCTCCATTGGAGATTTAATGGGTTCCACCTACAACAGTGGATGCAATTTTAAGTGTATAGGTATCAGGGATTGAAATCCGAAAATAAATGTTTCACACTATTATATATTGGATTCGATTGAAACACCTATGAGAACTAAAAAAAAAGTCATAACTGTTATGGATATATCGGTTTTAACTCACTTCTATTTCGCTTACAGTTCTATGTCGGTTCTATAACTGTTACTTTTCGGTTCTGTATTGATTATGGTTCCATTCTATATAATAAATATCAATATATTCTCATATCGATATTAATTTTATACTATGTATTAAACTACAAAACTAATAAGATAATAAACTAATAACCAAATTGAAATCATTTGCCTTTATCTCGGTATTTTGGAAACAAAGGCACATTCTGTTTTATTCCTGTGTATGAAATAAAATCATATCGTAAAGGCTAGGAGAGAATTGTCGTGTACAAAAGTGATCAACAGCAATGCAGTATTGTCAAATGAAATGGTCCTGTCTTAAATAAGAGTACATATATGTACTAATAATATACATACAAAACCGAACCGTAATCGATACAGAACCGAAACCGATATTTTAATTGTTTTCAACCCCTGATATATACATCTATTGAATATAAAATACTTATAAACTTAAAAAAATGAACATCTATGTAGACTTGTGCACCATGTAGCAGACCGAAATTAGTATCTTTACGATATCCTCCCGTAATTAATATTCTTTACTTATACACTTGATAGGTCCTGTATTGGCCAGACAAGTAGTATATGTCGCATATGGACCAGAGAAAGAAACTAGATGTTATAACAGAAAAAGTAGGAAGCATAGGCTCTTATATTAATTAAACAAGTGGTACAGGCTCTATATTACTCAAACAAGTTCATAGGTCTTGTATTTATCAAAGTAGTAGTGTAGATCCTGTATTATTTAAACAAGTAGCATGGATGTGTATGTCTAGATAACTGGTATAGGATTCTATATTGATTTGATAAATAGAATAGGTCTTATACTACCCAGGCAAGTAATGTAGTTGTTATATTCGTCGAACAAGTAGTACAGGTGGTGCATTATGCAGACAAGTAATATAGATCCTGTATGAATTAGAAAAAAAAGGATAGACGTTATAAAAGGAAGCTATAGAGCATAGGTTCTTATACTGATTAGACAAGTAGTATAGGTCTTGAATTTGTCAAAGTAGTAGCATAGGCCCCATGATATCCAAACAAGTGGTATAGCTCTTGTATATTTCAGAGTAGTTTACTAAACAATTAATAGTTTACTAAAAAACATAATTTGCCAATATTTGTAAATGCCTAGGCAGCTAGTATAGGATCTTATATTGGTTTGACAAATAGAATAAGTCTTTTACTATTTAGGCAAGTAATATTTTTGCTATAGTATTCAAACAAGTAGTATAGGTGCTATATTAGTTAGTCCAGTAATATAGGTCCTATATTCGTTGCAATAGTACTACAAGTCCTTTATTTGTTGGAGTAGTAGTATATGTACTTATTTGTCATGCATGTAGACATACGTCCTATATCATAAAATTAAATTGCTTATAATTTGAAATAAAAATCTTATATTATACTTCTATACATAAGCTTATGTTGTTGTCGTTCGTTCGCGATATGTAGAATCGATCCTCCATGAGTATCTTATATTTTTAAAAGCACCCTGTACATTTATATTGTGTTTCGTAATTATAAAATGTTTAATCCGATACAAATATTTTTATTTTCCTATCTTAATATTATTTATTTTAATCATACCTTGAGAATAATTTTATTATTATTCTCCACTTCTAGAACGCTAGTCGTTGGTGCAGGAGGTGGAGGACGATACTTTGGCAATGGTGCCACTGCAGGGTCCTGATAAGCTGGTGGTGGCGGAGCCGGCTTCCGGTTTCTATGTCCGCACTTCCTATTTTCGTCTGCCGGATGATCTATATCCAAAACAGGTGCAGAATGCGGCCTTCTTCCATACCTATTCTTCCTCCTCTCTACTCGTTGCTCCTTCTTGGGTTCTGACATGGCAGACATCACTTTATAAAACATCTCATTGGTCAGTTCCTGCAATTTATCTCCACTCTGTGGTCTTCTATGCTTTTCTTCACTGTAACACGGCGCCACGCCATTGCGAGGAGACTTTACAACAGGCCTTTCTTCTCTTCTTCTCGGCCTCTCTCTCCGGAATTCGCAATATTCGTTGCGATCCACATCGTCTACTAATCTCTCAGTACTTTTAGGTCTTCTTGGTCTTTCTGGTTCACCATGGGTTCGTCCACTGGTGCCATTAGTGCGGTAGAAGAACGAATCCGTAGTCGTCGACGAGTAATTTGACCTTTTGTACAAAGGATCAACTACCACTGAGTGACTTGGTAATCCTCCACCATTCATCGAATCCTGGATCTCCCGTTGATCCCGGGTACGATGATTCTGCCCTGAACTGGTCTTCCCGATTGTGTGGTACCTACGGGTCTCCAGTCCGTTTGTTTGACTATATTTACCTCCTGCTTGGTGAGTCTGTTTGCGGGAGTTTCCTCGATACGTCATTCTGTCCAGGGTGGCTGTGTGAAGGGGTTGTTGTTCTGGTAAGAAAGATTCGCCATTGATATTCGTTTTAGGGGGTAAAAAGTTGCTTTGGTCATTTGTGGTTGTGGACAGTGGTTGACGGGTTGCTAATCGATGACTTCGCGGTTCCAGGCGAATTCTTCTGGTGTCGAGGGAATGGTAATCTAGAAAGACAGAGTTGATGACTGCGATTAACATTTCTAATTCGAAAAATTGAGATTTATAAACACGAAATAAATTTTTGTGACTAATGCTCAGCAAAATGTTGAAGAACTTTTGTAACATTATTAGATTTATAATTTATTGTTTATTTATTTATTTACGGAAAAAACAAAACCATTATTAACCAATAAGAATATTTGTATGCAAAACGAGAAAATATAATAGAAAACAAAAGTAGAAAAACATACGTACGCAGAGAAAAAATGAAACTAATTCATAGGATAATTGTCAATATATATACTTAGAATAACATCTTTAAAAGAGTTTAAAGATGCATTAATGAAATTTAATATCAGATAATACTTGTTTGCAGCTGCGCATATACGATTTATTCGATCCAAGGTATTGAATCTAATTAAATATCTGAGGGAGAAATGTACGTAGACCTACTGGACTTTAATGGAACGTGCAAATTAATTCATTAGAGGAGAACAAAACTACGTACATAATTATTCAAGACTTTGAACAAAAACACGAAATCAGTAACATTTCTAGGATTTTCGAATGATTTTAGATACAATTTACTCGTGACTGGCCTGTAATTGTGGCTGGTAAAATGCATAGTCTTGCCGAGCTTAAACTCCGCGAATCTTATGAATTTATGTTGAACCTTTACTATTATTTGCTTATATTTTACTTGATTAAGTGACCATATCGTCGATGTATATTCTAGACCCGGCCTTACTAGGAAACAGTAAAGCAGTTTAACAGTCTGTCAAATAAAAATGTGGACGCGATGTCTTTGTATTAGGTGTTCCTATTAGGATTTTATTATTCAGATTTCTTACATTCATGTCAATATTAAACAAATATTGTAAATTGCTGGTCAAAAAGAAATAACACGCCATGTGGTTACATCTACACTTAATCGAAGTAGCGTCCCACGGTGGTGGACGCAAGGGCACGCCGAGAGAGGGAGTCGCACGGTCGATCTTCATGCATTTTGATGCAGCGCCGCCCTAAGGCCCACAGGCACAATGCGGATCATGCGCGACGCCTGAGCGCCAACAGTACCGATGAGTAATTCACTTATTTTCTTAAATTCAATCTTTATCTTAAAAAATACCAAATAGCTACCCCACCTTAAATATAACTGCAGTTATTCTATAATGCTTTAAGCTAGCTACATATGACTTGCTGCTCCAAAGAATCATCTTTTGGTAAAACAATACATCGATCCATTTATAAAGAATCAAGTACTTATTGGTACAATTAATAAAACTTAATCCTTTAGTAAAAAATTGTATACAGATCAAAATTACATCTAAAAAGCTAATACGCATTTACTTAATTGTGGGCTAAACATAACTTATAGCTTATCGTTTGGGTGTTCTTTCAACCAAATTTTTGGCATATGAAACAGAAGAAGACCTTCATATTTTTCGACCGCAACGGTTTAGAGCTTTTGATGTTAATAAACGTTTTTTCCACAGCTTACATTTCATAACGAACTAAATTTTTCGAGATAATTGATATCGGTTGATTAGGATAGCTAAGAATACCGCTTTATATGGTTTAGCATACGCAGCACAACTCAACAAACAGCAGTTTTATTTTAGTGTTATAGGCAATCTAAGAGGATAAACGTAATGAGTAGTGAAAACTGTTGTTAATTTTTGTTGCCGTTGAACATTGAATGTCAAACTGAGAAAACTTTACTGTAAATTTCGAAAGACGTTATGAACATGTCAACGACCCAAGTAACTCGAAAGAAGAAACTTGAGTGATAAAATACTTGCAAATACTCAATGTCGAACATCGGCTTGAAGGTACTTTATGGGGGATGTACAATTTTACGACCGTCTGAGTAGCATAGGGATAAGAGTGTTGTTGAGTGAAGTGTGAGTGTGCTGTTTAGAAAACAAGAATTTTAAGAATGTAGGATTCATGTAAGCTAAGTGGTAGCTGTTGTGTGTGTACACGTGTGCATACATGTATGGAGCGGGGGGGATTCTCTTAAGGGTGAACCGTGTGTGGCGAACGAGAGTGCGGGTTTTTTTTACGGTAAATTCAAAGGGAGTGTTCCGGAGAGAATGTAAAGAATGTGGTGAGTTGCAGAAAATGTACCATACTAGAAAAAGGCTGTTTTGATTACACTTGTATCTATCTTTGCACCTTTGCTACTTTTTAAACGAAAGAATATTTTTGGTAACTATTTGTTGCGCAAATATCAAGGACATTTGTAATACAATATGTGCAGCAACTGCTAAAAGTTTCCAACTAAACTGTAATTCTATTTCAATTTGAATTACCTATACTTCGTTATAACTTTTTTTACAAACAGTTTAATAAAATAATATTTCATAAGCTACTACCGCTGGCAAAAAGTTTAAATACAAGATTAGATAAAAGAGCTAAGGTTCCTGTAGTACAAAGTGCTACTGTATAAATATAAAACCTTATAAAGAATTTATTAACTATATGAAGCAGAATTATTTAATGAAAATGTGTCTAAAAGTGAAAATGAGCTTCAGGAAACAGTAAACTTATCGCGTAAAGAAATTTCATCTACAGATTGCGGAAATCTTGTAGTATTAATGCCACAACGCATCAAAACAATCATACATGGATATAAAAATAGTAGAAAATATGAAGTAATATAAATATTAAAAGAGGAGTACCGTTTATCCTTTTGGAAATTTATGTTATTGAATACCTTTTCAGACATTTATTCTGACCAAATACTTTTTCCTTCCTATTTTTTTTTCGATTCTTCTTCGTTTCTCACTTATTTCATGTTACATTTATTAGATTTTCCCATATGGTGCTTAATTGTAGCGTAGCATTTCGTATTTCTAAAACCTTAGTGTTTTTCGTTGATTCCATACTATCGTGTTTGATCAAACACTTTTTGCCAGGGATAGTATCATACGTAACGTATTTGTGTACGTAACCTTCTTTTATCAAGTACTTTTTATCTTAATAATATAATAAGGTTACAATTTCTTTTATTTATAGTAGCAACTATAGAATGTATGAGTGTAAATGAGTACGTGAGATATAGATATCAATAATTTTTACTACAAATATGAACATGCAAGTGTCGATACGATACTTCAATATTATTATATACGTAAAATTGTATACCCTAGGTGACGTAAGATATGTTACACAACTCTAAGCAGTTCCTTAGCGGACAGTAGGATAAACATGTTGCGTAAGATAGTATGTTTCATTTGATGTAACCATTATGTTATATGTTTACTAAATGCATGATCTTCAAGAATCTTCGATAAATTGAATATTATTGATAATAGAACTTCACATAAACTCTAGTAAAATTATTGATACAAGCAAAAAATTGTGAGAGGAGTGGAAAATGAGAGGATAAGAATAGAATTTGTTGTATAATTTGTCCATTAAGCATTTTATCTTTGAATATCTAACTAAACATTTTATTAGTGATAAAGTCAATTTGCAAAATAGGGTAATGGAAGAATAGCGTAACATTGAAAGTTATTCGAGCCGTTTTTTTAAAGTGGCGGGAGTCCAACTATTTTTAAATTAAGATATCTAAAGACTTGCATTTGAATTAATTTAAAAATATTGGTAACTGATAAATTATCAGTGATACTGTGGTAGTATAACATTCTTAACACTGACAATTCATTATGGAACGTCTAACACTTGAACAATGTGTTTTAGTTCCAAAGCGTGCAATGTCAAAATTCGACGAAGTCGCCTGGCCAACTCGGTTGTCTGATTTGACAGCACCACATTTTTTGGCGGGTGGATGGTTATTTAAAGGAAAGAATTTACGCTAATAAGCCGACAATAATTCAATAGCTAAAAGAAAACAGTCCCGACGAAATTGAACAAATTACCTCTGGAATTTGCTCAAGTGTGGTAAAAAATCTGATCGAAAGGGTCTGTATTTGCAACGCGATTAGAAGCGCTCATTTGGCCGATATAATATTTTATAAATAATGCCATTAACTAAATAAATGATACATAAAAAAGAGATAGATTTCAGGAGTTTTATTTATAAGTTATTACAAGAGAAGGTAGTGGCCTTGCATAGTAAACACCCTGCATCACCTATAAAATCCTAATTTTCACTCCGACAATAGGAAAGACTACACTCCTTACCTTCAGTAACATTGGGTGCCTTATTTTCACTCCAGCAATCCGTCATCTGCCCGTGGTCCAAGGTTCCCAAGCACGTGGGCACCGTAAGTGTCTGCTCACAGGATTTCTTCGACGGCCTGTACCCGGGTAGCTGTCCCCCAGGTGGCAATTCCGGGAACATAGCCGCAAGAAGGGACGTGATAGATGTATTCTGTGGATCACCCTGTTGCCTATGTAGCACCAACATTTGCGTAGACTTGGCACGAGGTAACGGGACCACGGGTGTAGATCCAAGAGATGGATTCGGCGCGGAGCAGGCTTGCTGCCCCGAAGGAGGGAAAAGCGTGTTACTGGACGGCGCTGTCGACCTTTGCCTTCCTCTCGAAGGAACTGTCGCTGGCGGAGTGACGTTTCGTGCCCCGCTTCTTTGTCGCGGGAACAACTGCGTGGATACCGATCGAGGAAGAGTCTTTGGCGATGTAGTTCTTGGCTGTACTGGTGTTATATCGGGACCCAGTTGATCCAAGGATTTGCTATGCCTGGCAGGAAGTGTAGAAGGGGTGAGTGTCAGGCGACCCTGCACGGAGGCAATGTCCTGAGCAGCACCTTCGCTCCTAGGTGACCAGATCCCCATAGTTCGAGACTCCAGGATCGCTGCTATTCCGCAACTACAATCATCTATGCCGGGAACTGGAAGAAAAGATGTTTTAACTGTTTCATTAGTCAATGAAGAGGTGAAGGCGCAGAGATAATTAGCCTATAGCTTGTGGTTCAATTTTCACGTAATATATGATAATATTTTTAATGACATGTTAAGAAGATGTTTTTTTTTAATCTTCTTACCAGCAGAAAACATTATTTCTTACCTAGACTTGAGCATAATGAAGAATAGATAAATGAAATAATTGTCATATGTGAGGTCTGACACACACAAAAAACGAGATTAGGTCTGTAGCTCGGGATCCAAGAGTTGGAAGGGGAAAATGAAGAAATGGTTGGGAAACATGATCTAACCCTCTACATTGTTACAAAGCTCAATTCGTCTGCGACATTGTTATACGTGGACACATACTTAAATATAGACGCATTTTGACTCCACGCCGGAAGACGTCCAACGCACCAGCCCACAACGCTTTATCTGTGAAACAGTTTTTGACGAATAAAAACATCACTGTGCATGAACATCCACAGTCCTCTCATGCTTTTTGCATACTAGCATGTGTCTTTTGCATATTTTATGTACGTAAACATTCGCGGTCTAATAATCACTTTATGGTTTGCAATTTTTGATAAGAATAACCGGCTAATAACATTACACAAAAAAATGTTCATTATGGAACTCAATTTATTACAAAGAATTATGGCACTTGTACACAGTTTGACAAGTATACTATTTTTCTTATTTAGATTCACATAGTTCAAGTCGTGTCTGTGGTGCAAATTGTCATAAATTTCTCCTTCTAGCAAAAGATAAAAGAAATGCTTCGGTTAGAAATAAGTTTTGAAGACAAGGTCTATAGAATACGAATTTGCTAAAAAATCTTAACCTGTGCTCCAAGTATAATTATCAAAATTGATATCGATAACCGAAATTCGATTATAACAGACGGATTATTTTTAACTAATTTTATATGGAGTGTTTTAGAACCGACTGATTAATTATTATAACTAGGCTAGGAAAATTTAAAGTAGCAAAAAAAGCGCACAATGTATACAATCTGCAAAACTATACAAAATATCCGAAGTATAATAGAAATTATGATATTTACAGGGTGAAACAATTTCCAATTTAGGTTCTATTTCTTCAAGCTTATTTATAAAAATCCGCAGTCCAATGATAACAATAGTCAATTGATAATATTATTCGTGATTGTAATAATCACATTTTATTGTATTTTAAAACCATGCATACAAGAAGATATACTATGTGTCATTAAAAAAAAAAAAAAAACAATACGACATTTCCTGCCGTAAACAAATTTTCTTTTATCCAGAATATTTTATTGAATATCTACACTAATAATGGAACGTCCTGTATATAGTAGAATGAAGTGTGCATAATAATTTAATACTTTAATGTGGTTCACGAATAATCTAAAAAGATTGACCATTATGAGTAAATATGCTCACTTTTTTCGTCACATTGATACTTGCCGCTGTTTCTGTGCCTCTGCTTCATGTCCACGTACTGATCCTCGAAGATCA
The DNA here is from genome assembly GCA_028830335.1 of Eucera pruinosa. NCBI lineage: Eukaryota > Metazoa > Arthropoda > Insecta > Hymenoptera > Apidae > Eucera > Eucera pruinosa. The sequence continues at coordinate 3,692,764 of JAMYCR010000015.1, read as the reverse complement.
AAGGCAGAGAATGAAGGTCTCCGTCCAATTCTGGACAGTGTACCGGTAGAGGAGGTAACGAGGCCAGGTAACGTGATCTTCGTGCCGCTTCGCTTACTGCTTGGTACGATTGATAGTTCGCGTCGTAGCAGCCCCACGCGGATGTCCTGGGATTTTCCAGTACGAAGAAACCTTCCGCGAAGCGTTTCACCTATGAATTGGAAATTAACCCCTTCATTGTTGATTAAAGCAACGATGCGCTGCAACTGTAAACAGTTCTAACTAGCATAATATTCAACAAAATATTTAGAAATCTTATACTCTTTCATTATAAATTAGGAAACTATAAATCGATGTGCGTTACAAAGTGTAGCAGGTTCCAATTTCTTACGAAGACTAGCATGTTTCAATTAGGGTTGGGACTATTCAAATATTTGGAGTAGTAATAGAATAATCCGGATAGTTAGAAATATCCGGATAATTCGGATAGTTGGATAGAAATATTCGGACAATTCGGATAATAATAAGAAAAAAAGCAAAATACACAGAACTACGACTTTAAAATATTTTGAAATATTTCTTTGAAAACAGGAAAAGAGACAGATCGTGAAATTCATGATTGTAAGTCGTAGTGTGGAACCATATAGTTTACATTGTTGAGTAGGATTTATACAGTCATATCTTTGCTTAAAGGTCTAATTATGTGAATACAATTGGTACTTGGATATCCGGATTTTTTTAGGGAAAAAATTCGAATATTCGAAATGCGGATTACGAATAATCCGTGACGTCATTATCTGGATATTCAGATATTCGATTATCAGAATAGTCCCAGCACTAGTTTCAATATACCACGGAAAGAAGCAAGTTTTATCATTTTCATCGAAAACTAGCATGTTTCATACTAATCCACGAATACTAACACTTTCTATTATTTGTCTCACGAAGAGTAGCACAGTTCAAAACAAGATACTGTGGCACATATGTAGATTGCAAATTACCTGCAAAAATAAAATTCCACTGATAGCAAAAAAAGAAGGTTTGTTACCAATGGTACACTCTTTAACATATAATAAGTTTATTACGTTTTTTGAATTTACACTAATTGTTATTTTTCTGTTTCTACTTAGTATGTAATAAATATAAATTTATTCAAAAAATTGAAACGGTAGCAACTTATCCCTTATTGTATAACAACTAACCCCGCTGTGGGGCACATTGATATAAAATGTCTCGTTCTGCAAAATCACTCGTTTCGAAGTCATGGCTCGGATTCAGTTAAATGTAATTGTGGCCACTAATAGTGCAAGGTACGTATTTTAAGTAGGCGTCATTAGCACTATTGGAAATGGGAAATAAAAAAACAAAAATTGTAACAACCTACCCTACTCTCCCCTATCTAAGAGTCTTATCTCAAAATGACATACTGAATTTTATAACCATGGTATGAATTGAAGAGTTTGTTTCCTATAATTCCATTTACTTTATTAAAAAACTTATTTCATTCAAGAGAAAAGTTCATTTTATTTTTGGAATAGATATAAACCTAAGAAAACTGTTTCATGTGATGTTTTTCGTGGTAGAAGCAAAACATGCTACTTTTCACAGCTAGAAGCAATTCGTACTTGTCTTCGCGGCAGAGAGATGAAACATGCTAGTTTTTGTGGCAAAACAGCACAACGTATTACTATTAGTCCCGACATACGAAAATATGCTAATCTTTGTCGAAAAATCGGAACGTGCTGTTTTTCATGGTTACAAAGTCTAACGTGCTAGCTTCGTAAGAAAAATGAAACATACTCTTCGTAACGCACGTCGGCACAATTTTACAATCCGTCTCTTCAAATCTGGGCTAGTTTTCGTTGCTTATGTTATAGGTGGATTAATAGTTTATGCTTTTCGACACACCCGTACAAAACATCATTTTGTTTACTAGTTAAATCATTGTTAATAATACAGAATAACACTTCTTAAAACTATAGGTCTCGTGATGATTTTAAGTGCGTCACATCAAATACTAAAGCATGGGAGTAATTAGCATGTTCATTGAATGACTTCTACCCATTGAAAATTGTTGGGTGCAATATAACTTCCTCTTAAAACATGTATCGTAGTATAAGCGAGTGTGTTGTAAAAAATTACCGCTTTCAAAAGTGGATCGAGGGCCTAAAATAGTCTTGGGAATTATATTGATATATAAGGTGTTGTAACTAAACGTTGTAACCTAAATATCTTTCTTAGTTATAATGGTATAAAAAAATGTTGTACGCAATGTACATGGCATCAAAAGTACCAAGGTTATTTTTGAAGGTCATCGATGTTTGTTTTGTGCATCAATGTATATTTTTCTCTGTAGCATTGCATAGTCAATGTCAAAATGGGCTCAGATATATATAATGACATGATCTTGAAATGACCTTCGCATTGTAAATATTAAAATTAAACATTAAATTTATTTCCATCAGGATCATAAATCACAATAACAAAAATAATAATACTAATACAGACCTCAAAAGGAATTTCCGAAAAAAGTGACCTTGGTATAGAGATATTTTTCACAGTGTATGTCTTTGGAATATCAATTGCATATAATTTTTTTTTTTATATTATTAGGTATAACTGAAGGAGATATTTAGGTGACAACCTTTGAGAGCACCACATTGTATAGAATAAAACGCTGATTTAGAGATTACCGGTCGATAACGGTTGTCAATAAAATGCCTATTAATCGGTTCCTGATAAATAATGTGTTAACAGTGAAAGGGTTAACGATGATAGGCCGAATATGATGGTAGCATTTGAGATTAATTAAAATGATATTGGATTATGTGGAATAGCCCAGGAAAGAAAAAAAAGTCAAAAAGAAAGAATTAGTTTCTTGAATTAACGAAAATAAAGTGACAGTAAATGCCAAGTAGATTCATTAAAACCGCATTCAATAATTTTCTTAAAAGAACAGCTATTGTAGAAAAAGCAAAATGAAGTTATACAATATATTAATTATCCGAAATTAAACAATATTCTTTATGATAATTAATAATTCTTCTATTAAATGTTTCCTGAAAAGTATGAAATAAGCGAAATAATGTTATGCTTAAATCTATTTGTAAATGAAAAAGCATAGTATTTGATAGGTGGTATATGACTTTTACACTGTATTATATGGTACTACTTAAAAGATTAGCATCACTTATTCTAAATGTTGTAATAAGCTTTTACATACTTCAAAGTGATATATACAGCTACAAGGAAATGATAAAATTATAATTATTCGTCCACATTTATTTATAATTATCATTTTAGGATGTCTTACTTCTCCTTCATTGAAAGTTTTAAGTTTTAATTGTATTTCTTTACTTCTCGGTTTAATTCTACTTTTAAGACCGAGTGATTGAAATGACCGAAGATGATATGTAGTTGTTTAAAAAATTGTATATGATTGTACGAAAATGCATGACAGATATGATCATAAAATATACAAAAATCTCTGATAAATGTATTAAATCCAAAAAATATATAAGCTATATTGCCTTTATTTTGTTTTATTTTATAAATTGCGAATATTATAAGTGATTCCAAACTTTTGAGCGATAGTGTACAACGGAACAGACATAAAAATGATTGAATCATTTGTTCGTGTTCATATCTTCGAGATTACGAAATCACAATGGGAGAAAAAAATACATTATTCTCCGTTTCAAAGGCTATAAAAGAGTCTAAAATAAGGCAATAAATATCTTACCCTTAGTTGATGATGGATTCTCGCAAGATGCTGATGAACGGCTTCACATCCAGAAAATGCTTCTAGGAAATGCTGCCAAAGAACAATGTTTTGTGCGCAGAGTTGAGCGATATCGGTTTCCTCCGTGTCCATCATCTGTAGTAACATAATATACACGATTTTTCATACAGCGCAAAAAGTAATACGAATCATTCCGTGCCAAATCGATCACCTTCTAACGTGCCAATGCCAGGGATTTTCTTTGAAATAAAATATAAAATAGTACCTATAAAATGTAGGCAAATTTATGTTATCATATCACTGATTTCAAATTTTCTAAAAAAAATTTGATCCTTAGAATTTCACAACTTTTACCTATTTTTTTGAAAACTTACTGTACTTATTATTTTGATCTGGAAAATTCGAATTAAGCTTATTTTTTCCATATTCATCTTGAAGGTATGACCTATTACAATATTTTCTTCAATTGAAAAATTAACTTTGTAATATTGAAAATACTGAACAAATTCTTATTCTCTACATTTTTCCCTGATGTTCTGATGTTTTTGAATTAATAAAAAAAATATGATTATATTCTTTCAAATTCTACTTTTTAAAATTAACGTCATAATGCTCTTTTAAATCTTTGACTGCGAAAGACGTATATAGTAATCATGGTATAATCGGGAAAAAGATGATCTTATGTGAGAAAAATTTACAAATATAAAATACAATTTTTTCATAAGAAATTTAGTTGTCAAGAAAATTTAATTTAAACAATTCGTGGAGTATACGTATACTTAAACACGTTCAGCTTTGATATTTGCAGTAACGATCAGTCGTATCTATAAATACTACATTTATGACGATTACCAGTTGATTGACAGTTTTATAAGAAAAGGAACAATTCAAGCGTCAAAATACTGTGGTATCAGTTCACAACTCCCTGATTCATAAAGCAAGGATTTGCATGCGTCAGCAAGAAACTAACTTTCACCAATTCGTTCAATCATCTGAATGTAAATGAATAAAATGGTAATAAAATGTATTAGTAGTTCTTATCATTACATTAGCATCGCTTATTGATGCAAACATAAACCCCAGGGAGAGTTAAGTGCACGCGTTCTCGGAAAATATTCAAAGTCGATTTTATTCTATATCCTCGACTTACTTTTTCGCGTAGAAATACTCCCCTTCCAATTGTAGCATGATTACTGGGACGTCTTGCATGTAGGTTCCTACGTTTATCAATAATCTACAAAACTTTTTCACAGTCTAATATACAGGGTGAGTCACCTAATTCTAGCACCTGAATTTACTTGTAAACTATTTGCTATATGAAAAACTGTTTCAAACAGAAGTTATTTGGTATCAAGAGGAATTTACAATACGTTAATTAATTTTTTTCTATTTCATTTCTTTTTCATCAAAGTATACCTATTTGTATCAAGGTTACTTTGGGTTTTTTTAACTGCAGGTAATTTGTAAGATTTGACCATACCATTCAAAATACTATTAAATGCAGAGTAAAAAATCATTAAGGTATGTGGGATTCAAAATTAATAACTACCAGGATATACTTTAGTTGATTTTTAATGCAAGTCACGTTACGTCAAATCACACGATTAGCAATTGAAATCATGCGAATGCCAGTTGAAATTATGTGATTTCATGTGACGTGATAATAGTATATCCCTGCCGTTACAATCAATACAAGTACCTAGGCAATCAACCAATGCGTTTGTTGCATATGTAAGTATTTCCGGAGTTATACTATTACATGCTCTACCGATGCGGCCCTTCATATCCTTAGAAGATGACTCGCGATAAAAATGTAACAATCATGTGGTGTTAAGTTCGGAGGCCGGACTATGTAATTTGTCCTCTACATCCAATTCATCGGTTACCGAATAATCTTTGCAATACTTAATGTGTTGATGCAGCATAATGTGCAAGATAACCGTCATGTTGTTACCACCAAGGGCATAGAAGAGTTTTCCTGGCTGAAGAGGGAGGAGACAAAAATGTTTAACTAAAATAAAAGCTAATTATTTATGTTTTCATACAATATGAAATATCTAAATTAAATTCTTTATAATATTTAACCGGTTTGATTACCGTCTCAATTAATGTTGTCTGTTTCACGGCACTCAAGTATTTCACTTATAATATTATCAACTTCGTTTCTTGTTTTTACTGCTATTGAAAAAGTTATCATGTAGAAGTTTCACTAAATAATTACATTTTCAATTTAACAACTACTTTTAAAATCTCTGAACGTTTGTATTCGTCTCAATGTTTCATTTAATTCTTAAAAAATCACGATTATTCCGCGCGAAGCTAAATGGCGAGTCAGAGTCGCCTCTTGAATGCAAAGGGTTAAACCTTCTCCAATTTTACGTGCACCGTATCATATTTAATTTTAAACAAAATCATCACCTGACATCGACGACAAAAGGCGATTGATTTGGTATGAAACGATCCAAAACAGAAGACCACGTAGCAATAAACTTCAAAGACCTTTGTAATTTCTTTGTGCGTATTCTGAGCAAGTTCGAGTGCTCTTTGCTGACACGAAGGTAGTAGCCGCGCTAAATCAGCTAAATCGTTGAGCAAAGATTCCCTCGCGGCCAGAAGTAACCTGATTACCTCCTGCTGAACCAGTTTCGCATGTTGTATCCTCGTGGCTGAACCGACGCACCTCGTTGTCATTTCCTAACATAACAATTATAATTATCGGTCGAATTTCTTGTTCGCACTTTATAATTCATTCGATAGTAAGTTGTTTCATCCCTACAACTGATTCTCAGCAACTTGGCGTTTTAAGCATCCCATATACATATCTTACTCCATTCAGAAGCTGTTTTATCTCTACACATTATTTTTAGAAAAGGAATGCTCGGAAGCTCCAAATCTCGAAACTCACCGAAACTAAAAAAGTTTCGAGTTTCGAGAATTCGAAACGTTATGCTACTTATACGGTTCAAAACTGTCGAAACCTCAGTAAATAATAATTTGTATAAATAACGAGAATATGCCCATGACACGAATTTATTTAAATAATAATTTAATTGAGTTTATGTTTAATCAATACAATTTTATCAATTCATTACAGTTGTTTGTATCGAGAAAATATAAAACGTATAAAAGTCAATAATTATCACACGAAGTTCTTTCGCTTATTCATTTATTTAACCCTTCAGTACACTTCCATCCGACGAACCCATAATGATATTGTTTTTTTTGCCCAATAAATTATTATCATACGTGTTATAGTTTTATACGATAAAGCTGTTACGTACGGATCCCCCGCGGTAACAAAACGGGCAGCGTACAGCCCTGCGTAAGGCTCTCCCACGCGATATGGAGCAGCTGCTCCTAGCTAAGGAATGTTCCTAGCCGGGAAATATTCCCACAACACCTTCCCTCAAAAATCTACGGATTTTTAAGGTATATAAGGAGCCAAGTCACAAGGCTCGGGGGTTCACTCACAACTCAGTTACAGTGTGGCGGCTCTCCTGCACCCACCACTAGAGGGACATATGAAATAGGACTTTCTCGAAAGCACTGGCTCCAATTACCTCGTCCATATATATATCGCCTTCAACCTTCCTTCCAATATCCCAGTGTCTAAGGCAGGGCCTGCTAGGTAGCCTTACTGATGAGTCCACTAGCAGGGTCAGGACGAAACGCAACACCCTTCCATTTTCCTATTCTATCCCCTGTATCCCCTGTCTACAGTCCCACAACAGTAACGCTAACACAGTAAGCAAGATGGGATGAAGTTCCCTACGATCAAGCTAACTACAAACGTGAGTGTTCGAGCCAAACGTCTAAGGCTCTCCCCCGCAATCGCGCTGCGTCAAAGTCAAGAAGGTTACTCTCGGCATCAGGGTAAACCAGGAACAGTGTATTTACATATTATACTATTATAATATACATCGAGTTTGTTAAAGTACTGTGCAGCGATGACTTGTTGACGAGGCAAACCGATTGGCTGTCGCATATTACCGACAACACCTTCAGTCACACGTATTATCGTCATTGGATGAATCGGTCACGACTACAAATCTACTACTGCGTGACAAAGAACGCGAAACAAAACATGTCGAGGTAGAGTGAGATAGAACTACTTGGAACTACAGCTGAATCGAATTGGCATAAACCTAATTTTTTTTCTCGCGAGGATGTGGGGAAATTTTCAAGAAGATACCTGGGAGGGTCCGCACTCGCGAATCCTTAGCGAATATGAAGGACGTACTACTATGCATGTAGCATCTAAAAATCCGGAAGAAAGTTTTTCTACTGGCTAATGGACGGTGCGAGCGAACTGCTCCCTTTGCGCCTGTGCCGTTCAGCTTGTAGGACCCTCGCCAACAAGTCATCTCTGCATAGTACATTAGTTACATTTCTTATACAGGTGATTCGCCCGCCAGTAGACTCGAAAGCAATGCCGCCGCCTAAACACACAGCGATAACCTCGTGTCTGTGTCTGCGATATGCTAGTGAAGAGGCCCACTTCAATTTTGGGTCTCGACTTTTCTGTTTACTCGCATATACATACACAGCAATTTTCGCTGCAGTAGCCGTCGCCGTTGACTCGCTGATGATACAGGCACAAAAGAATTGTCCTTTGGTAGTTAGGCGGCGGTATTCCTTTCGAGTTTACTGGCGGGCGAATCACCCAGTAGTAGTCATCTCAATAACTGTAGTAACACGACCTTCGGTATTCCGCACAAGATATATCTTTACCGCTCGAGGTATATCTACGTACAATAGGCCCTAAACCCTCAACATAATGGCTCCCCGTGGTTAAATAGACACTGGTTCATCCACGTTTCCTTAAGTGGCACCCAGTAGTGACAGAGACACTGGCTCATCCACGAAATCGCCTATCCTTCGGCACCCGGTGGTAAAAGAGACACCGGTTCGTCCGAATACTCCTAAAGGGTTATCCAAAAGTACCTTTAGGATGTTGAATGAGAATATCTGTCAAACGCCATGTTTGTTAGTAAAATAGAGGTGAAAAAAATAAAAATTGAAAATAGCACGAATGAAGATAATAGAAATAAAAAACAGATTAGAAAAGGGTAATGCAGAAAGGGGAAGAAAAAAAGTGAAGGTAGATGTTCCTATAGTCTATTTTAGATAACCCTTTATCTCATCCTAGTCTAAGCCTTTACCCCGGCTACAACGCCGTGCGTTACCCACGCCCCGGCACCAACAGCCGTAACAAAGCATTAATATTATTACAAGCAAAAGGAACTGCATTCAATTCTTTCCGTTGCGATTTAATTCAAATCCATCGAACCAAAAAAATACTATTTATTTCTGCTTGACGTTCCATACACGTAATAACGAAAAATAAAATAATTTGGCTGGGTTTAGAACCAATGTATTTATATAACATGGTTAAATTCTTATAACATATACTGCTCCAGTATAAGAAAGTAGTCAAATTTGACAGCCAAGACCGATAACGTCTCGAAGACCTCGTGCACTGAAGGATTAAATTCTAACCGGATCTAAATTTGATTTCATTAGATTCAATAAATAATTTTGTTTTCCAAAAAGGGATTTATTATGATTTTAATTCCTAACAAAATCCTTACAAACAAAATGAAGAAGATAAGTATTCATGGTTTTTCTAATTATTTGCATAATAATATATGTATTGTAAATAATAAAAAGACATCATCTCTCAAAATTACTATTATTTACTCGTTGAGTGCTGACACTTTGGGAGATTCATGATACACATTGAGTAGCTCTTTAGATGAAGGGCCCTTCTCGAGCTAGGCCCTTTTTCCGATTGTCGTATTTTTATAATCTACATGTCGTACTGTACATGTCTTCAAATTGCCAATGTTATTTTACGACAATTCACTTAGATTCAAAGAAGTTAAATGGAAAAAGAACCGTTCTTGATAAACCTAATGGTTTTTTATTTAATGCTTCAGTTACAAAAAAAAATGCAGATTATGCAACGAATATTTGTCGTATAAAATAGAAATAGCAAAAATATTGTTGAAAGACTTTCCACTAGAACCTATTTCTGAAGTTGCATTAAAACGTGTTAACATTTATGATATTGAAAGCTTATTACCCTTTCGGGATAAAAATAATGCTGTAAAATTATTGAATACTAAATTGCAATGTACAACAAACGATTTTATAAATAATTATTTTGAAGATTGTGGTAACTTTTTATTTTTGTTAAGCTAGCAATGTGATCTTTTATCTGTTGAATAAACGTTAACAAAATTTCTTGAATGTGTTTTCATTTCTTTATACCCACTAAAATGTATGTTTTAATAGAATATTACGTATATATAATTAATTTCAATGTGCAGTGTCACGTAGAAATTCGATATTTCGAAGAAGGGCTTCCCAAATCATTTGTCAAAAACTCTGTTATTTTTTTACTGAAAGTAAAATAATCGTTCTTGTTGGTGTCATTTTATTCTACATTAAGGATGAAGTTTATTCAATGTCGATCGTATAGGCTTTTTATCAATATCGCGGTTTTCCAAACAAGAAAACGCTTCAACTTTGAATATCACGAAACACGATTTTAGCATATAAGCCCTTCTTTCAAAGAGCTCTTCAATTCATACGTAAAATCGCACAAAAATCTATTGCTTTGAAAAATTAAGGAAAAATAGGGATTAATTTTTAAACCCAACACTGTATCTAGTCACACGTGGGACTCTTCCGATGATTTGAAAAAAAATCAATTGAACCTTCCTATTGCCTATTTGCTACTACAGTTTTAAAATATTGAATAGCAATTACACACGATTACGTCAGCAATCCTTACGAAGCCACTTCTTTGAAACACAAACGCGTCGTCAGCCTTCAACATGGTAAAAGACTTGAATGAAGTTCGTGTGTATGAACTCACGATATTTCCTAACTGTGCATTGTTGTCACCGTTCGCTGCAGACTGTTTAAATTGCAGCCATGGCTTCCCTCCACGCGGCGCACTGCAAGCATATTACTCGGTTAATTACCTCCTCGCAATGTTAATTGAAACACAATCGAACCCTCACGCACAACACGATAACCGGCGGAATAGCATTTTTCGATTAACGTGATTACAGCACGTGAATGCGATTCCGAGCGTAACTTCGTTACAACGTTTAACCTTTTACTTATTGTGCACTTCAAATAAATTCGAAAAAATTCTATGTGACATTAGATAGGTACTAGGTGATATATACAGTGACCGACAAAAGTATTCGGACACTCTGTTATGAGGAAATTCTCTTAACCCGTAAGTTTGATTTTAATGAAAGTATGTGTGCAAGTAGAGCACAATAGTGCATATATATGGAGCAATTTTTTGGTTCGCCTGAAATTTCTTTAAGAGGGTGAAATCAAGTCTCGAAGGTTTCAACGTGTGTTTATTTTTTTAATGTAATTTTTGACAATAGAGTGATAGCGCACTAAAGACTACATTTTTTGTAAGAATTTCTTTCCTCTATCTCGCACCATTGCGAAGTTATAAAGAAAATAAAAGTCATTACAAGCTCTCTAATCGTATGAAATCAGCTGAAATCAGCCTTTACAATGTCATTTTCTCTTCGGTTTTTCAAATAGAACTTCGTAATGCTACGGACATAGAGCAAAACTTCTCATATAAAAAATGTCCAGATCTTAGTAGTTTATCATTTCGTTGAAATCACTTTTTTAAAGAAATTTTCAGTAGACAAAAAAATCGGTTGATATATGTACTATTATGCTCTACATGCACACAAACTATCATTATAATCTTATTATAATCTGTAGATTAAGAGAATTTCCTTATAATACAGTGTTCGAATACTTTTGTCCGCTACTGCAAATGGTAATTTTAGAATCAAAGTTTATGTATATTTACATTCCTTGTAATTAACCCTTTACCATACGATTATTTTATTATCTACACCCCCGTCTATAAATATTCGGACAAAATTCCGAGAAATCTATTCAAAGTCTAAATCTAATTCGTAGAATTATTTACGACAAGCGTGGAATGAAGTAATATCAGATGCGATAAAAAAATTAACAATATGATTGTGAAAATTGGTTAGAGATCGAGGAAAACAGCGGATAAACAAGAAGTACATTTAATTTTATTCTATACAATTAGTTAGATTTCTTCTAGTAACGTTAGTCATATACATCGTTTATAGTTCAATTCCTTTAGGATCCTAAAGTAAATAATAATTCTTAAGGATTTTCATAACTTCCACATGATTTTTTACTTTTAATTCAACAATTGTCCAAATGTTTTACAACGGAGGTGTACGTATGTTAGTATTAGTTAATCACTGCTGTTACATCAAGTCACGTATATGTCACTTGAATATTATAGACAACTATTATTTAATAACCCCGAATGTTATACAACAAACTCAAAATTGAAATTGAAATTAAATTTCATCCTCATTAATAATTTATTGTTGGTGAATCTATGCCATAATTCATAGAACGTGCGTGACTCGTTATTCTAGAGTAAGGGGATAATTAGAGTAGATGCAATACTATTCCATTACAACTTTAACGGGGTACGCCACTCTGACGATAAACAAAAAATTGAATTTCTTTCATAGTTTCTTTAAATTTTAAGTACACGTAAAATATTCCGTGAAAGGAATAGACGTAGAATTGAAAATTACTGTTCTATTTTTGTTATAAACAAATATATCACAATTTAATACAGAGAAATGCAACGAAATCTGTGTAAGAACAATTTCTTACATTTGGTTCACAGAACTAAATTTACAATTCAGTAACTGATACTATCGTCTTTTGATTTAATAACTTTAAATGTGCTATTTTTCATACCATGAACTAATTTTTGCAAGATTATTTTCTCGATTTTAATTTAATATAATTTAGTTTAACTCATTGCACAAAAGAAATTTTGAAAGAAATTTACAGTGAAGTGCGAAGACATACTACATAATTAAATACAACATTAGAATTTACATGTAATAAAATAATGGCACGAAAATTGCATGTAGTACAATATTAATCACAAGTATTATACTATCCCTGGCAAAAAGTTTTCGGCCAAACGCGATAATATAAAATTAGCTCAAACGATTAAGGTTTTTGTGATTCCAAGTGCTATTGTATAACTATAAGACCTAATAGGAAATTTATACATAACACAGAGCCAAATTAGTTAATAAAAATGTCCCCAAAAGTGAATGTCAGCTTCGAGAAATAATGCAATTATTGTAAAAAGAAATTCCACTTATACGATGCGAAAATCTCGTAGTATCAATGCTACGACACATCAAAGTAATTATATATAGATGTAGAAATATTAGAAAATATTAGGTAATATAAATACTAAGTAAAGTACCGTTTTATTATTAAGTAAATTTATTTTCCCAGCTGTTTTCTTTTTGATAGTAAACGATTATTTTTATTCTTTCCCTTTCCCCATTTATTTCATACTATATTTATTTAATCTTTCTATATGTTTATTCATTCGTGGAACAGCAATTCGTACCTGAAAAATTTTAGTGTTCTTAGTTAGTTCCGCGTTCACACATTTGACCGAAAACTTTTCGTCAGGGGTAGTAATAATGCCAAGCTACCCTATACCATATGAACTTATAGTTCTGATAACCATATTCCTACAATTTGTAACTAACACTGAAAAATACCAAGTTGGTTCGAAATGCTATTAGCAAATACTAATATTCTAACAAAGGGACCGATGCATTTAAAATGACTACCATAAGAAACAACGTAAAAAGGCAGAACATTTGAAAACGATTTACAATACGCATTGAAGTTAATTAATTCAAGAAGAGATGAGCAGTCAATGTATCAAATAATTACGTTAAGTAAGAACAAAATTTTATTATGAATCTTATTTTATTCACGTCTTATTGCATTCTCTAACTGTTTACTATCGTTGTATCGCTTATTGCTTGGTGCTCTTATAGAATTTTCGTTCACTGTATTAAGTGAGTTAAGGATTTTATAACCGAATTGTAAAATTTTTAATAGCATGTCGTGCTGGTATTAGTGGCCATCTTATAAACAGCTGTAAACAATCATGTGCACCGTATGCTTTTGTTCATAAATTAATACAAATTTGTTATCTGAGACCTTGCCACGAATGACTGCTCTGTTTAAATCTAACTCCAACCGGCTCCACTATATTTTGTAACGTTTTTACTTTTCAAAAATCGAATAATGAATTTAGAAGTCGCATTCATATCCTTCGAGAAATATGAATTTTCCCATAATTCCCAAGCTTTACCTATTTTTAAATTCCATAGACTGGAATGCTCTGTTAATGTTAACTTTATTTATTTGAAATGTTACCATAAAGACAATAATAATAAGATGATTGAAAATTTGTTAACAGGAAAAATACAAAGTATGCCAGAACATTAAAAGCACAGAATATTATCCACCGCACATTTTCATTACAGCATCCCTCTTATTCAACAAACAATTTTCTATTATCTCTACATGACATACGCATTTCAAACTTACCAGCTCTGCACGTAATGAAGTATGCTCTTCCTACTCGGAACATAGAAACGCAATCAAGTCAGCATGGAAACAGATCAGAAATATTCATCGTTAGCAATAACCATGCAAACACTATCTCCCCTGATCAACCCATTCACTGCCAACTACGAGATATCTCGTAGTAAGCGTTTATACCAAGACTGCCGACTACGAGGTATCTCGTAGTTTACGCTACAAGTTTAGATTGATTGCAATTGGTCACGGAACTTTATTCAGTGAAACCAGCTACGAGATATCTCGTAGTGTTTGTTTTTTTCATTTTCAAATTACTGTAAATGCGATTTTAGTACTATATCTGCAACTAAATATTATTAGATTTTGTGAAGTGCCATGTTTTCTTTAAAAGAAACTCTTGACGCCCAGGGCAAGACGCTCCAAATTTGCCTGGCAGTGAATGGGTTAAATGAAAAAGTAAAGAATGTCAACATGATACCAACTTGATATATGGTTGATGAAGAGCAACGAGGCAAGCGTGGATCGTGATAGAGACCGCGGCGAGATGAAAGTAGTCGAAGAGTACCGGTAGATGATAGTGAAGCCCTTTCGTGGGCGCGAAGTTCAGCTGCAACGCCCTACAAAGTAAAAAGCAAACGAAGCTCGTCAAACCTTCAAGGTGGAACGTGAAAGCGCACGCGGCCAAGGTTATCGATCTCCCTATCTATTAGGTCTGTGGGAAATTTCTACTTCTTAGCGTGCACACTCGACCATAATGGACGGACAAAATTTATGGAAGTTGTTGAAGTCATCATTGTTGGAACAATATTTGCCTTTTTCGCCTCGAGTTGTATTTGGAACAACTTCAGAATGTCAATAGACTAATCGTAATTGGTTGCTTCAGCTTTTTAACACGTTGATTGCCGTACCTGAATTCTACTTTTTTCACTCCAGGTGCCAACACATAAAATTTCAATATAACATCTCGAAAACTTCTTTTATGGTACAATATCACATTTTTGGTTTACGTATATTTTCTGTAAACGAATAGGAAAAACGTCACTATTTTTTTTTACAATCTTTATAATTTTGATTAATAGATACATTACTATTCTTAAAAAGATCGAAACTTTTGTAGTTTTGTAAATATTTAAAATTTAGGGTTTATGTAGACTTTTGCGACTGACTGTGCCTTCTCTACAATTCGATCCAAAATTCTTTCTAATCACCTTCCAAATGTTGGTCGTATTATTTAGAGCATTACTGAATCTTAAATGTCACTTTCTCCAATCGATTTGCTAAAATATTTCTATGCTAAAAGGGTTTATCGGAATAATCTCTCTGTTTTGAAAGGTAAGAGAAAAATGAACTGTAATAACTAGGCTGCGGAACTTTCTGCATTTATGGAAAATTTAAATGAGCAAAAGGGTACAAAGTACATGTAATATGCAAAAATATACAACATATTCAATGTAGCGTGTAAATCATTGTATTTCCAGGGTAAAACAATCTTCTATCGAAGATACACTTCATTAATTTTCTTAATAAAAATATAAATTTTCATACAGATTCGCAGTCTAGTAATGGCTATTCAAATATCAACTGTACACATAGGAAAAGTAATTTTATCATTCCGTTTCTTTGGCCAAGCGTTGTTATATTTTATTATTACCATTACATCGCTTAAATGTTTGTTATCACCGCTTATACTTTTAGGGATTATCGTACTGTACAATATATAGAAAATCGGGATAACTTTTTGCCGCTTTAAAAAATTGTTTTAGCGTTTGAAAGATACGAGAAAAATGGAAATACCAGTTCCGAGTTAAAGGTGTGAAGCGGACTTGCGTACTTGTGCGCCAAGGCACGTTGCCAAACGTTAATTTAAAGACATTTTTCACGAAACCAATTTTTCAAAATAATGTGTAAGGTTTCTCGAGCTCTAATTGTCCAATTGAAAAGAAAATATAGTTTTAATTCTTATAACATTAGCTCGACATTGACCTACAATTTTTTATATCGTTATTACATTACAAGATATAAACGAATAAGAGAACAATTTCATGTCAAAAATCGATAATTAACTTTCTAACATATTTTTCTTAATATTAATTTTTAATATTAGGTTGTCTAGAAATAAATTACGAGCTTTACGTCTTCTTTACTTCCTAAATTTTTCTTAGGTGATTAGTGACTACTGTTTTTCTTACGCTTAACTTGTGTGCAAGTTTTCGAACTATTATGTCCAAACTATTTTCGACGAATCTTTTGATTCTATCATTAATAATGGCAAAAGATCGTCCTCAATCTTCTTTTCCATCGAGACTTTCATTACCATTATAAAATTGTTGAAATTAACGTTGCACTGTGGTTTCACTGATTGTCCCTTTACCAAATACATAATTGATATTTCAAATAGCTCTGCTGCTTTACGTCGCCTTTTGAACACATGTAAAGAAAATCATATCAATTCGTTTCGTTTGTTACTGTGTAGAATTTTGTAAAGTAAACTAATGACAAATGAACAGTAAAAAGCAATACCATTGAATGATAATACGGCATTTACACTTTAAAATGCTATGCTGCATGATAAGTATGAATTAAGTATTTGCAATATACAAAGCTCTAAACACGAAATTACAGAAGACCGAAATTTATTTCCGGACAACCTAATGCATTAAGAAAGGATCAGGTCAATACTTAGAGAACGCATTTTAATTATTGACAGTATTTTCTTTCTGTCTCAGTCGTTCCTACAATATGTAACAAAAGGAAATAAACGTAAATGTTTCTCACATTTAAATTGTAGATACAGTTGAAACTTGAAATTGCGTATGCCAGCAATGATAACAGCAAATATCAAAGCAAAGCGTATCCAATGTTTTTTATATATTTGTCACGAATCTCTTCTGCATATTAAAGTTACCGTATCACGATGATGGCGAACCTGTGGCACGTACACGAATTATGTTGGCACATAAACGATTTAGCCGAGATGTCATTTTGTGTGTTCAACTCAATTTTTTAACTCGTGGTACAACCAGAACGAAGATGGTTTTTCTTAGTATGATGATAAAGCAAAGCTTTATTACGGAAACAAAATGGTAAACATTGATCTTTATGATTGTACAAATTTGATCAATATCTATGTTACCTTTCACATTTAGCTTTAAAAACTGATAGCGTATTCCACCGAACTTTATACTTGCTATAGCTTGACCAAGCGAAGTTGCTATCGCTAAAAAACAACAAGCAGCAAGAAGGCAAATGTCCTGGGTAACGTTGTTCTAGGAATCCTCTACAAAAACTTTAGTTAAGCAGTATTTATGCTATGCAATTTTTGATTGAACGAACGATTTGTTCAACGTTTAAAATCGTTTAAAATCGTTTATGCAAACACAATGTCGTCAAGTTAAAACGACTTCTAATTGTTCATCTAAAAGTAGCCCACTTGTTTATTTTTGTTGAACGACCTGATCGTTTCAATTTAACTTGGTCGGGTAAACATTGAAAAATCAATTAACGAACAGCTTGTAAACTGTCAAGATATCAAAATCACATTGGACGTCGGGAAAATTTAATCAATTTATTAATTTACTGTGCCGAACATGCATCAATACTGACACACCTGACCGAAAGGTTATCAATATTTGAATTGCTGTAACTTCGTAGAAAATAGTCATATAGTAATCACCATGGGGACATTTTAAAGGCCAAACACTCTACTTCTGCACGAGGAAGCAAAAGTGCAGCACTTAAAGAAGCACTTAAGAAAGTGAGTTGGCAACAAAACACAATCTATCCATTTATGATCGAATCCGTCGAAACTTTTGTACGCACCCAATATTTTCCCATAATAACATAATTGGCTACACCACCAACAGACTCATTAAAATCAACAGATTGGTAGTTAAAAATTGTCTTTTTCCCAAATGCGTCTGTTTCTTACTTTTTCATCCTGAATTTCATCTGTTAATGGAACCTATTCAAGTAACAATCGCCAATTTTAATGAAATTTATAGGGTAGATAACTCTCAAAAAAATATTTGACACGTATTCTTTTTATGAGCCATGATCCATGGTAAGAGGGTAAAAACAGGCACCAAAGTTGGGGGCCGATAACGAAAATAAGTGTCAAATATTTTTTTGAAAACTATCTACCCTATAAATTTCATTAAAATTGGCGATTGTCACTTGAATATGTTCCCTTGTGAGACTAATTTTGCTAGGTCAAGCTCAAAATTCATTTACTTTCTCAACTTATCCAAAACTACTTTCTTTCGTAAAATCCCAAAAAACATAGAATCCTCGTCTTATCGTTTACAACGCAACGCATCGACCTTGTAAATCTCGTCACAAAGATACACGTAAATATGTATCACCTGTCATCGATCATCCAAAGTGACCAAAGAGTAGAAGTCTCTCACGGGCTTCGTATAACGAGTCGCATGTAGCAATCTCGCTGGTAGAAACCGCAATATCGTTTCCCTGGGCTCACGGTCGGCCGATTGTCGCGGTTCGCGAACACACGTGACATCCATGGGATGTTATCTTACCTAGACGATACGCAAGCCATGTTCCCGGGTTGCGTCGGCTCGCTGAACCATAGCTCGACGCCGAGATTGAAGTGGGTGCGGGAAAGCACCTCCTCGATCTTGTGACTGTGCACGAGCACGTGCGCTCGGAATACGACCGAGGTGCCGAGTGTCACCTCCTCGTTTCTGTAGAGAATCTGAAAACGCTTGCTCGTCCCTGGCGCCTCCATCGAGTCTGTAACAGCGATCTCGCAACAGTCATTTCGCAAAAGCTCAACATTTTCTTTCATCGGTGATATTAGGGTAACTGGCTCAATTATCGTGTCCGCTGCCAGCTACCGAACGATAAGTACATTTCTTAAAAATTTACTAAGAACCAAATGTTGCAGCAATTTTATTTTTATTTGATTCTTATTGTTTTTTTATTATACAGTGGCTCAAAGTGAAACTCGGACGCTTACAGTACAGCTTATAATTATTCGAACGACTTCAGTAGTTGACGGACGCTCCCGTTAATACAAGAGCTTGAAATTGGAAAGATGATGACTTGGGAGTTTAAGTGCTTGGGAATCCGAAAGCTTAAAAATTCAAACGCTTCGGAATTGAAAAGCGTAGAAATGTAAACGCTTATGAATCCAAAAGCGTAGAAATGTAAACGCTTATGAATCCAAAAGCGTAGAAATGTAAACGCTTATGGATCCAAAAGCTTGGAACCTCAAACGCTTATCAATCGCTTCTTAAAACGTGAAAATGTAAGTGTTCGAGTTTTATTTCGAGCCACTATACTTAATCCTTTCGGGTTTCCTTACACATTACTTATAATGGCTGTATTACAGCTATTATATCGGATTCGTATCTATACAGTTATTGCACGTACAATTATACTGCCTCTATATTTTGCACTATTTATAAAGTAAACCATCTATAAGCGTTAAACAGAATAGTGAACGTTCTTTAGCTTTCCTTCAAGAGTTGTTTATCCTATTCTAGCGTTCCCTGTTTTTCTCTTCCTCCCACTTTTGCACAATCTTTTTCATCACTATCAATCCCGTTCCATGTTTAGTTTATGTGGTAACAAAGTTAGTGATACAGGCTGTATAGAATATAAACAATTGAAGATCAGTCTTCACATTCGGTGGCGAGACCACAAAGATCCGTTAAACTAACAACGTTGACAATCAGAATACCTAAATAATATCGGTATTTATTTCGGTTTTCGGTATCATAACGGTATCGGTATTTCGACAATAATCGATTACGGTACTACGTCAGTATCGATATAGTTTTGCTGGCCGAATAGAGTTATCAAAATTATACCGGCATTAAGTCCTCGACTAAAAGAGTTAACCATTGCATGTAAGACATTCAAATGCTGTTGGATACTCTTATTAAGAAAATATGTACTGTTGATAACCAGATATCACCTAGCGCAATGTCCCTTCAAAAATACCCTCAGTCATCCTATGCATCATCCTACGACCCTTAGTCATCCTACGCAGCATCCTACGACCCTTAGTCATCCTACGCATTATCCTTAGACCTATAGACTCTTACCTATTTCCACGCTATCCCTTCTCCGGCTCCCTTACAAATACTCCAACCTTATATATATTTCCTGAGCAGCCCACAAATGGAGGCTAGTTAGCAACTACATTCAAGTGAAAAACCGTTTCGACGACACTCTGTCCAACATCAACGAAACCATTGTAAAATCTCAAATAAACTTCTTCGCGGTTAATAGTTGTACTCGGTCCCTTTACCCGGGATCCAACAATGCAGTAGAGTCTCCTATATCTGAAACCCTATCAGAATACCCTAACACTCGAGCGTACTATTACTATCCTAGAAATGTTTCGTAGCGATGTTTGCAAACAATTTATTCATGTATACATACTTTCCTGAGTTCGGCCAATCGAATTCTGATCATAACAATTCAGTATGAAGCTGGCACAGCACGTATCGTAATGGCAAGCAAATGAAAACGTAGTTCTAACTAAAAATAATTACTGATCTCGAAAATGGTGAAAGTGCAACAAAATTAGCAAGAATACATGGCGTCGAGAAATCTACAACTGTTAGAAAAGTCGAAATCGGTAAACGGTCGAGGTAGGCCACATGCGTCTTGTCAACGCGTTCCCCTTCTTACGGAAAGTTTCTCCGGGTCGGGGTAGCATGAATAAAAGGCCATTCTGTCAAAGGCATCTTCACGATGAATATCCTTCCTACCCAAAAAGAGATGAAATCCTTAAACACTGAAATAAACTATCCACTTTGTTAACTTTTACTTAAATAAATGAAGTTTAACTCGTTGACCTGCACATTTGTTAGTAGTTGCAGCCTTAGCAAAAGCTATTACCTACTTCAACACTATGCCATATACGAAATATTAAAATATTATACAGTATTTGTATTGGCGACAGTAATTATGAAACTTCCAAATTAAATTGAACGAGGTAAATTAAATTTTGTTCTAAATGTCTCTAGTATTTGTTCTCTTTTGTCTATAATCTGCGTTACGGGCGTGAGCCGTGCTTTTATAAAAACGGGCAATACAAAAGAAACTAACTGTTCTATTATACGAAAATTCCATTATCCGACCAATTTTGTCTCCCTATTAATTCGGAGACGGAAGTCTGCACTGTACTTATATTTATACTATTCTTACATTAAGAAAAAGCGTCCCATCTTTATGCTTCTAGATTTTAATGTTACACTACCGTAACGAACATATTAAATCGATTATTAAAAAATACAAAACAAATCTCTTCTATTTAACCTTAATCTATTTATTATCTCAAACATTTGAAGATGAGTTCACCATTTAAACATGCATATTAGCAACTAATAAAAATACCCGTTTAATATTTTCAGATTGTCTAGCCGTACACAAAATTTCATCAATCAGTGCATGTAGCGATTGTTTCGATACAGTGGCGAAAAATTTGAAAATTAATACTCGACAGTCGTAATATGCTGTAATGCTCGTTCGACAACATAAGATTGACTCTGCAGATTCTAATGTTAGACTTGAGTTAGTGTTTGATGACAAAAAAGATAATGATTTTTTAACTTGAACTTTATGTATTAGCCTGTTGAAAAAATTGCAAGACAAATCCAGAAATACACTAACAAGTACAGTAGTATCTCGACTTACGTCTTCTCAGCTTGCATCAATTCGCATTTACGAAAATTTCGTTTCATGTCCTGGCGCATAGTTTTATTAAGATATTATAATAAATATAAATACAACGTTCTTTATAATATTTAAATCGGAATTAATTTATAAAGGTACATTCATATACTCATCAGTAGACTGCGTATTTTTATGCAAATTCATATTTCTATTAATCAAATTTAAAAAATGGAATCTGAGTAGAGAATTGTTTCACTCTTCAAATAAGGTAATATGTATTTTAATTGGGATATTTTATATATTTACACTAGATCTTGGTCAAAACCAAGTTTCTAAATTCACGAAACTCAGATCCCAAATTTTATAAATCTTTGAAATCCACAAATCTTTCGAAACTCGAAACTTTCGAAACCCTACATGCTCATTTTGTTTCTAAGGACTATTTATTTTGTCAGGAATTAAAATCGTAAGAACATTCTTGTAGAAAATCAAATTATATATTGAATATAATTGAATGAAACTCAAATGTAGTTATAATTTAAATAAATGAGTAAGTGGAAAAACTGTGTGAAATAAATATTAATTTTTATATGTTTTATTTTTCCACGGTATAAACAGCTACAATGAATTGGTGAAATTGTATCGTCTAAAACGAGTCAAAAGTCTAAACACGAACTCACGTGAATTACTAGTTAATATTTAGTTAAATTCATATCATGGTAATGTTCTTGTTATTTATACACATTAATATTTACCTAAGTTCCAAGAGCTTTGAATCGTAAAAGTAGTACAAAATTTTGAGTTTTTAGAACTCGAAACGATTTTCGTTTCGAGGAGTTTCAAAGAGTTTCGAGGTTTCGAGTGTCCCATCTCTAATTTTTAAATATTATGCATTCTCCCTCTAATTTTTTGCATATACAAATTTCATAAATGCATAAAACTTTGCAGTCTGCTCATCAGATGCAAAAATAACAGCTGTTTTTATTCCCATATTTCGATGGAGAGAGATGAGCAAAAATATGAAATACTCTAATTTACGTCCTTTTCAACTTATATCGGCTATTCTGGAATCAATTAGTACGTACATTCCAGGTATGATTGCAATCATCTATTGTTTAATTTCTATTTGATCACTATCAAAGTAATCTCCATTGCATGCAGTACATTTGCGCTAACACTTTTTTCATCTTTCAAAACATTGTTGAAACTCAGATTCTGGGATGGCTTTTAATTCGTTCATTGTATTTATTTCGTTTTATAGCCTCAATCGAATGAAAATGATATTCCTATAGAAATTGCTTAAATCGCGAAAACAGGAAGAATTCGAGTAAGTATCGATAATTTTCGACATTATGAAAATCATCACTTGCTTGAATGTTGTTTCACATAAACATCTGCTATAAAAAAATCTATTAAATTGATCTTAAATACAATACGCATAGATGTCAAAAGCAGCTGTGCCAACTGAAGAAAATAACAAAAAATTTATATAAAGATTCATTGCTTTTTATAAACGAATTTGTTCTGAAATTTTCTAAACAGAACATGTGCCGTACAGGATGTCTCAGTAATCGTCCTTAACATCTAATAACTAATGAACTAACTTCGAAAGTTTCTTATAAAAAAAATTCTCACTAACTTTGGTAGAATTTTGCAACTGAAATAGATTTTTATCATATAGTTGCGCCATTTATTGCATATTTTCACTTCAGTTAAAGAAAACTATGCAACTTGCATCTGATTCCGAGTGGAGCAAGTCTAATGCTCTTTGCGTCTGATTCTGAGTGGACTAATTGTAAGAGTCTGATGCGTGCATCTGAAGAGATGCTTGACTAGAGACGTGGGACTCGAGTGTCTCATGGCTTCCCTTCTTTCGTTTGCTTTCTTGAAAATGAAGAGACGCTCGAGTTCCACGCACAATGAAGGACTACGACGCGATACAATGGTGTAGAAACTTTCTAACGCTATCGAGTGCCGCTCAGTTTGAACTAGTTGAGAATTCTCGTCATTGTCTAACTCGGTGGGGTGAATTCGGTCGAGTTTTCTGCCGCCAACGGTACTAGGAATGTTTTCGCCTCCATTGGGCGGTTGTGGTAAAGTTCCTTGAATCGCTGGACACGCATTGTTGCGGGAAACGGTGTGTAATTTGTGGAAACTCGCTTACCATCGATTGTTTGGATTTTTTGCTGCATGAGAAGATGTAGAAAGAAAGATTAGGACTTCTAGGGGTACAGGTTCGTGGGTAATGGGAAAATGCAATTGGTGGGAGACAGTTTATTCGTGAACAGGTATGACAAACAATATAGTTACGTGCAAAAGTACCTGATTACGTTACGTTTTAAATAAATTTTAAGCGATAAAGAAGAACATCACGTGTAATTTATTTTTAATATCCAGGAAAGGCTGTTTTAATTGGGATTATAATTGTGAAGGGTTATTCTTAAATGTATAATATAAATAAACAATAAATGAACGAAGTTCCTCGATTGTATTCGTAAATTTGATATTTCTGTGACTAACTGTATTCGTATACCAGGAATCATATACTCAATATTTTGAAAATGAAAATTTATGACCGAAGTTAATAAAGGCTAAAACAAATTTTAAACGGCGCTAAAATAGGCGTTGAAAAATAGAAAAGATTCGTCAATATATGGAATCTTCTTATTAGAACTTTTATAAAATTTCATCAGATTCAAGACAGTTCATGCAAAAAGTGATTTAAAGAGCTATTAATAAAAAATCAAAAATAATATAACAATACATTAATTCAACGAATCCTTTTATGATATTCTAGCAGTGTGAAGAAGATACCTAATCGTTTACGTATCAATGTATATCTATAACACGTTAACTCTCTGTGATGTAGAATTAAAATATGTTGAACAAAAATGATATTTGCTACAAATTACAAATTTAAAGTAACAATGAAAAGTCTCATATTTAAAAGTGTAGTCCAAATGTGGGTCAATCATAAAATAATCTAAAATAAAATTGAAAACTATTGTTTTTTTTTCAGAAAATTGTCCTTCTTATTGAAAGTGGGTAAGAAAAGCTCTGAATGTTAGCAATAGAATGCTCTTAGCAAATTAATTCTTACTTCAAAAAGATAATTATTAGAACAATGAAACAAACATAAATATGTTATAGGTTTTGTAAATGCGCGCGAATGACGAGAGCGAATGGAATGAGCGATGAGTGCTAGAGGATGTAAGAGAGTGAGAGAGTGAGAGAGAGAAAAGAGAATAAAAGTGCGTGAGCCGCCGGAAAACGGGGAATAAGTAGAAGAGTACGAGCGAAAGAGATTTTTAACTGTATTAGTAGCTGCGGTCCGTTCGGAACAGCCTCTATTCAGTCTTATTGTACCACGTTTAAATATATCATTCTTTTCTTATCTAACACATACATGTGAAAACTTTTACGATGTTCAAATTTGTAACAATGACACTATTTCCAAAAGAACAAGTTAACAAACGAACTTTATTTGTCCTTCAGTCGTAGTTCTGCACTGTTCCTGACTCAAAACAGCACTTAATAAACCCTATAGGTTAACCCTTTCGCTACTATGGACGTATACACATATACATCTTCAAGAATTGGACTGGCATTTGTTAAAAGCATACGTATATTTTGTCTATAACGCAATATAATTTCTGGAGTCGTTCGTACGTCAATATTACGGTACAATTAAGTATGTAGAGTATCCAAATATTTATACCTATATCATTTTGATATTATTAAACGTTATCATTTCCTACGCTTTTAGTCTATAGTTTCAACGTGCCGGTAGCGAAGGGGTTAACCAGCCCGTACTTGGTCCAGTTCTTCTAATAAATCTGATAATAAACATTGTATGTGTCGTCAAATTATTTTCCAATTTTACTTACGCAGTTTTTAAATTTCACCCTTGCTATAACATATTCTATGCTGCAATGCTATGAAATTCAATATAGATAAACGTCAAACAAATCTACGATTTGTTTTCCATACGCATTGCAAAATACCACCTTAGAATCCAAGATAACTACTTGCGATTTTAGGGTTGCCTTAACAACTACACTCGATTTCGGCTTGCATCTTCCAAATATTGTATCCAGACTCCTAAATTCTCTCTGCTTCATAATAACTAGACTGCGGATGTTTATGCACGTAAAATATGCCGAAAACATATGATGACATACAAAAGGTATACGTAAATATGCATGAAACATACGCAAATATGGTAAAAAACTATACACTGCGAGTAGTGTTCAACACAAATTTGATGCACTCATTAACACGTTACTATTGACTTATATGACAATTTGTAAAACTGTTACGTGACATTAGAAATAAATCATAACATATGTGAGTATACATTTCCTACCGATGTTGATATTTATTAACAAAAGGAACCATTAGTAGAGATTATTATCATAGAAAAATCTTTATATGTATGTATTTATATTAGTTCATTACGCATATATCATAGATAGCTGTTTCCAGGAAAATTAGTTTGATTCTACTGTATCTGAAATTAAGAATGAGTATACGTAAAATACGTATGGTTTTATATCGAAAATGACGAAAGTAATGCCATAGTTAAACAGAATCTTAGATTGTGCTAAATTTCAAAACTCGTGATCACAATATTATTGGAGGAAGTAGAGAAAAGTTGTACAGCGCAGACTAGCTTACAGTACCAACCAAACTTGGTATTCATTTCTGTCATTAGATGAGAGTACTTCTCAGGCAAAAATAAATCACTATTATATAAATGTTTGAGATAGTTCGAAACCATTTTTTTAATAATATAAACCAATTTTACGAAGCGATACATGTCCACGTTGCTATTTACGTGTGTTGAAAGTTATTTTTTAAGATTCATATATTGCTTCTCATAAATGATTCTATTCTTTTCTTATAACTATCTCTAGTCTACTAAGAATAATTTAAAACTATGATTTGATAATTCTTTGTGTACATTAATAATATATAATCTAAAATATTTCCACGTGTCTGTCGTACAGTACCGACCAAACTACAATCTGTAAAAGCTAGAGGTACGAGTGTTAGGACAATGGATTGTCGAAGAGTGGCGATGACGTTGGTCGTTGGCCTTCGGCAACCCTGTCATAAATCAAGGACAAGAGTCCCAATACTCGTAGCTGCCTGACACTCGAGGGCTGTCGCCGAGGCCGTGCGAGACCTGGCCACTTCCACCCCCTCGCAAGGGTGACATAAGTCAGTCCCAAGCTTGGGACAGCTTGGGGCTTTTTCCCAAGAAGAGAGGGAACGGACGCCCTGTTTTTAAGAACGGGGAAACAGAGCGAGGGCAGACATTCCTTTTTTCCTGTACGGAGAAAAGCGGTGACGGCGAAGCGCGCAATAATAAAGTATTTGTTTTCCCGAACTGTCCAAGTAATTTCGGCCCCTATCCTTACAAATCGTCCAAATTTTCTTTATTTGTATGTACAATCTATTGGTATTTCAAAATTATTTAGAGGACAGTTCTCCAGTTTTCTTTTCGTCCTTCCGCACAGAAAAACGTCTTGAACTTCAAAAAAGAAAAAGGGACAATGGATCGAAAAGAATATGAATACGGCGTTGAAATCGGTTCTCGAAAAGGATTTTATAGATGAACTAGAGCAAAGAAAGAGGCTGAAAGAATATTAGCGTATGCTTTTTGCATATTAGCATATTTTTCGCATACCTTACGTGCATAAACATCTGGAGTATGATGATAAAGCGCTGCAAAGATTTCAAAGATCTTAATTATCTTTTTAATACTCTGACTCGTCCTGCATTCGAATATGCCTCGGTAATCTGGCCATCTCATTATTCAATTCACAAATCTATTGTCGAAAGCTGCCAACACAAACTGCGATTTACTGTCTATAAAACGGGGTGTCCGATGTCCAGGTTCGACCACGACTATATTCAAATAATGTTGAAACATAACGTACTTCCTTTTAAATAAAGATTAATTTTCAATCTATCTTTTTTACGCATAAGGTTATTATGGGCTACGCAAATTCAGCAGATCTTTTAGAAATGATGAGTTTTAACATACTCATGACGCATTTTAGAGCTCCTCTCTCATTTTTGCAGAAGACTTTTGTATCTAAATTCTTTTTAGTAGACCCATTGTACAGAACGATTAACCTTTCTAATGCATACTACAGTAAACTTGACTTTTTCAATAGCCGCATCAACGCTTTCAAATCCGAAGCCTATAAAACTATAAGAGCATTAACCAACTAACTTTCCCCTTATCTCTAGCATCTCGAATAACTAAAATTATATTTTATGTCATTATGTGTTTCCTTTCTCTTGTTTTTCTAATTGTTTCTTTACTTTTGTTCAATATGTTACGGTACATACAAAGGGCTTTGCTCGTTTATTCGTTTTATTAATAGAAACTGAATACCGATATATTTTGAGGTATCGATATCAAACCAGTAGTTATTTTCATATAATTACAACGTATCCGTTAATCGGTAAATTGGTTTTAATCCTGGTGTAAGACGATCCGTATCGATATTTTTATACATATTTCACCTACATTTGGCATCTGTACCAGTAAAAATACCAAAATATATAACCGTATAATAGTGACATTGCTGTGATAGATATGAACCACGAGAACCTGAATCGGTATAAATTTAAATAAAAATATAATTGCATAACAAACTAAACGATGATCTTCCTTGCGAACATCACGTCGGACATGTAACCGCTATTGCAAACGTATGCATGAATTTTTTTAATCATACTCTCTTTCTGTCCAATTATTAGAATAATAATAAACAATAAGGATGTTATACTTCAGTTTGTTACTTGGTAGTTGACGACGAAGAATGATACCACAGAGATTTCAAAGTAATTTATTTATATATTTCGTTGAACCACGATCTTTCTATCATTTAAAATTCAATTCATAATTCATTCTTTCCCATAGAATATTTACCGATATTATTATACCGATATTATACCGAAATACGTTTATGCCGGTATAACATCGTTTTGATGACATTATGATATTCGAAACATTCGGTCTCTTTAACGGTAACAGATAATAACCACTTAAAAACACCAGTATTTTATTGGCATTTATAATACCAACCTAATATCTAGTTTTCTATACCGATTTTATTCATTAAAAGCTTCAGACGTAAAAGTTTCAATATCCACGTAATCGCAACTAGTCTTGCTACTTGCCTTTCCTCGACAAAAGAAAATTCAAAGGAAGAACTCACGGTTCCGTATCTGGTTAACCTCCACCTTGACAGGCAGTTTCGGTGACACTCTGAGGGCGGTTCGTATCTGGTAATACCTGCGAAATTGGGAATCGTCGATAAGCCTACGGGCTAAGCCGTCGCAATTACGCGAACCTGCCGCTCTCCCTACCCCCCTCCCTCACTCTTCCTCTTGCTCGCTACAAAATCCCGCAGGATCCGCTTACCCACGCTGGAACAGGTCGACATTGTAGAACTTGCAGAGCTCGAGGGAGAACTCGAGAGTGGCCTGTAGATCGCTCATCTCGATCTCACCGCTCACGACGCCAACCAACCACTCCTCTCCTTGTCCTTCGAAGCTCCCTTAATCGAACGAAGACCAGCTTCGTCTGTCGCGACGATTCACGAGGGATGAACACTGTCGTTCAGGGCCTGATCGAGCTTCCCAGCTCGATCCTGCCATCCTGCACCCTACGGCTCAGCGTCGAAGGCACCCTGTAAGAAGGAAGAAGGTTGAAATCGTTTCGAAACGATTGATCGGTTGTTCGAGTATTCGCGAGCAGCCCCTTGGAAACGTTGAATCACGTCCAAAAGGTGCTTGAACCGGCGCGCTGAGCTACGAGTGGATAAAGGTGTATTGTATGCAAGTATCGTGGATGGGGGTGAGTTTTTCTCATCCCTCTCCTACCAACAAATAGATAATCGAAGTACTTCGAGCACAGACTTTTCTAAGTTTTTTAACGATCGTCGTGACAACACGTATATAGACCCATTACAGTACCTATGCCTCGTTTAATTACGAACACTGAAGTATTTCATAATACAGTTGAAAATATCAGAAAATTGTTGTTACCAAAGTTGTGTGCTATAGAAAGGAACGTTATATAGTTCAAGTAGTTTCTTTATTGATAGTGTGATGGGAAATGTTTCAAAGTCAACCAAATTTGTTCAACCCTCCTACTGTGTTTGGATCTATAATATCGTAATTATTTAAGTAAAAAGATTTTATATTCCACTTCAATTTTATTCCGTGAGAAGTACGTCAATTTCCTGTACTGTTCGTTGCAAAATTTACTCTCGATCAACTCAATACAATTGATATTGTTTTTCACTTTCAATTGATTGTAATTCTACGCATTTTACAGCTAAATTATTGAAGTTACGTCTATCGACTTTTGAACTCGTTCGAACAATGGAAGAGTTTAGAGGATGAAGATGTGGTGTTACAAATATAAGGTTTCGAGTAAATTGAGTTTGAAGTTATTCTGTCCGTATGCTGCTTACATAATGTACGTGTCTTATTTGTATTTCGTTATTTTATTATATTACAACGTGAAACGTAGTATTTTAAATTATAAATGCATTGTATATGTGAACCAATTTTTCGATACCACTATTAAAATGTTGCGTGTTTCCAATTATGATTGGTAATGTATTATACTATCCAATTGCTTCCTTAGACTAATGCAATATTTCTTTATTTTAAATTTCAATCAAATTAAAATCTTTAACCTTTTCGTTACGATCGACGAATATATCCGTCTGACAAAAACTGTGCCACTGGACTTATTGTCGGATTTTTCCATTTTCAAACACTTAATAGCATTTATAATAACATTATATTATTATTCACTACAATGCATTTAGTGGTATTATTATTATTATTATTAATTTCCAGATTCTCTGGGATTGTTATTGCTTTTGTTATTGTTGTTACTCTACATAGATTCCTAATTGAAATAATGATTACCTTTTAATTAAAATGGTTCAAATTATTTTGTGCAGCATTTTCATTTTACCGATATACATACATGATATAGATGATATAGATATAATATGTAATCCTTTCTTTGACATTCAAATTAAATAAATATGAATATAAGTTATATTATTATTTCTGTAATGTGTTACAAAAATGGCTCGATTCGACAGCCCAACTTTGTATTTTACTAATAAGTATCGAAAAAGTACTATAAAATCGGCATAAGGTTTCATAAACAGAATAAAAGTTATGGTAACACAATATTTTACCGTCCTTTTTATTTATAATACGATAGTATGTGTTAAGTTTAATTAGAAAGTATCCTAAACAATTTAACAATAGTACACCAAGCCGATGGCCAATTATTTGTTACATGTTATTCAATTGAGCTATACTGGTAAATAGGTTAATCCCAACACTCAATTTACTCCAAACAACCATTCGATAAATCCTCACTACGTTTTGCATAGATAGTACCTGGTATTATCGAAACAACCAAATCGAATGGCACCAGGACAGATAAAAGAAACTTAATATATACTGCAATACAAAATAATAGAATATATAAATCTGTAGGTTTCGTACAATTAAAAGAACACAAATTGTATTTTGTACCCTCTATACAGGCAGAATCATGTAATTGATCTGGCTTATCCTTCTTGTTTCGTCAGAAGTAGGAAAACATTGTAAAAATGTTGAATAGATTATAAAAGCTTATCTTCCTACTTTTTTTTACGCGTAAATCAGTTCTTCTAAATTAAATGCAGAGTACTATGTATGTAAAAAAGTGAATATTTCATGACATATTTTAAGTTTTTAGAAGACGTATGATTCGCTAAAGATATTTCATAAAAATTAACTCTAAACAATGGCGAACGTAAGACATTATTACTTTCTTCGTTATGCATTATACAAAACGAAGATTTAGTACACACTATACACACCCGAGAAGTGATATATTAGAGTACGATTATTTATACAAAATCAAAATTTTATAAACGTATTTAAAGAAGTGAAACCTTAATAGAGATTCGCTTCATCCTTTAAAAATGATAACACTATACATTTTTGCATGTTATGGGTATTCTGCAATTTTTTGCACGTTCAAATTTCTCATAAATGCATAAAAATCGACAGTCTAGTGATAGTCAATACAAATATCGTATAAAATGTAAAGCGTGTTCTTTGCATTAGGCGAAATATATAAATACACTTGGGACACCTTTTACACGGTATTTTTTTTTACGCGAGTTTAAAGTTACACGGTTTCCATTGACACGGTCCATTAGCGTTCTGCTTTCATTTTGTTTTAATTTAATAACTTTATAGACGTCACTTTGCTATTTACTCATTCTTCCTTCACTTTATTGCACTTAATATGTTTTTTTAATAGTGTGCATATACACATGTGTACTGTATTTATTAAATGAAACGCTTTAGTGAACGCATTTCTACGCTTTAAATTAATTTTTATATAGTTTGCGTTTTTTAACACAAATTTTATACTTTGTCGTCAATCAATATTTACTGGACTCTTTTGCACGGCACGATTTCATTCCATTTCGTACTGTAATACCCGCAGCGGTACTACCGAAACTATCGAAACAATAACGCCGAATTGTACTGTAATGTCGCAACAAATAAAACGAAGCTTAACGCAAGCCGAAATCCATACCTCTCTCCACCGGCCAAATAAATTCGTTATCCAATTCCAGTGAAATTAACCGGTGATTCTAGTAATGTGTAAAAGGCAAACAAATCAAACAGGCGTTTTCATCGTATGACAGCTAAAGGCGAGAGCTGTTCAGTAAACGACTCCAAAGACGCAGCCAGCAAACTGCTCAACTGTACGTACAAACGCTCAGTGTAGTTTGAGAGGCGTCGAAATACTGGAAACACTTTGTTCAATTTCTCTTCTGCACGCGTGTTCAAATGCGCGTGACACGTCTTAAACGTTTGTGCACTTCACTCAACCTGTGCATAATTATTGCGTACAGTAAACAGGTTTCTCCTGCTGTTTTGGCGAACAAAAATTGAAATTTTTGGTACCCACGTAGTTAACCTCAAAATATTAAATTAACACTTAGATGTCGGCATATGTTTTCAAAGGCAAAAAACTGAGAGAGGTTGGCATAGTATGACACAACCTCGTTTATCCGAACACGTCGGAGGACAAAACAATTCGGATAAGCGAGCAATTCTGATAATAGAGGTCCACTAGCATCCCTACCACCATTTCTTATTAGTCTGGATAATAGAGGCCTTGATGTTCGGATAACCGAGGTCGACTATTCCGTTTCTGCGCAATTGTCTATCTTATTCTATATTCGACACAAATTGCGTGTAGATTACTGTGGATGAAGGTAGAAACAGTTGAATGGGATACAAAGATCTAGAGATCTAACAATATCGACTCAGATATATTCAATTCTTGGGGGAAAGTCTGTGCGTCTACGTTTTGTCTATTCGCTCATCTTCTCATGTATTTAGCTTCCATCTCTATTTTATCGTTTGTATTCTCATGGTTTATTATTTACTACTTTTCGTAATATACAATACTTTCTTCATTTAAATTTTTAATATTGTTAACACTAGGTTTACGGAACTCGTCACGTTGACGCATTTCAGATTTCATACGTATTATAAAATTATAGAGACCATAAATATTATTTTTCAGTACTTCATGTTAACTTTAATGAATACAATGGTATGCATATGTATTCTAATTGATTCTCATCATCCTCATGCTTCCAATTTCGAATATTTATATGCAGTATACGTATTTCTCCGGAGGCCTGTCAAATTATGCAATTAACATCCGTAAATTTAGTGTTAAGAATCAAATTCTTCGTGTTTTCGAATGGAAGATGTACATATATTGTGTATTTATAAAAACTTGCGTGCTTATAAGTTACGCTCTATCGTAATTCCGATAAAAGAGGCTCAGCTATGAATTTCCATAATTCAGGCTGAGAACTTTTTAGTTCATACAAACAAGTTTGTACTATAGTACGTCTTAACACATTGAGTGCCACGTGGATTATCGATGAATCACGT
This sequence comes from Eucera pruinosa, assembly GCA_028830335.1. Classification (NCBI taxonomy): domain Eukaryota; kingdom Metazoa; phylum Arthropoda; class Insecta; order Hymenoptera; family Apidae; genus Eucera; species Eucera pruinosa. The sequence goes on along the minus strand of JAMYCR010000015.1, from coordinate 3,658,878 downwards.
TGATCTTACTGTTAAACCATTTTCTTTTTTCCAATCTCTTTGTCTTCTTCGTAATACCTAAGGCATCCCTTAATATACAGGGTGATCCATTTAAATTCATAAATGCTGATTTATCGAAAACTAACGGTAAGTTAAATTGAAAAATGTGCTTTTGCTTTTGTAAAAGAAAATATATTGTGTGTAATTGATGAAAATGCAACTGCCCTTAAAATAACCTTGACATCTGCACCTAACGAATCCTCCACCTTCTTTAATCCTTTAAGGACAGGTTTTTTAATTTCGTACAGCTACCGAAATACGAGCATATATAAATTAAAATGGGTCACCCTGTATAATAGCCCCAGTAATGTGAGATAACTAGTGATTCATGTGGTGTGAATGAAGGGTTACGAAAATTAATAAAGTTAAGAATTCATCGCGATATTCAACGTGTTAAACAAAACCTAGAATAGTAAAAAAACTACAAAATCAAGCCGCTCAGAACGTATGACCTTAAGTTGAATTCTCCCTCCAGCAAAGTGTTACTTATATTGAAATCTGTTAACGAGAATCAGAGTACAGTAAAAGTTTTTTTTGTTCACTAATGCTTTACCCCTTTGTAGACAGGACATAACAATACTGAGCGAATGTTTACTTAGTTATTAACTCTTTTTGATGGGACTTAATACTTTGCTGACCAGTCATGAGCTAATTCGCGTTTACACTTCAATTCACCGACCAAAATGGTTAAATTTTATGGCACAAATTCATAATTTGGAAAATGTTGTATCATATTTCTTTAAATTTTAACGATGTATCGTCAAAATAAAAATAGCTAAGAAGAAGATACGACAGAAACATAAATAATTAATAATTATAGTGAACTAATGTACAAAGAAGCACAGTTCAAGCGAGCCCATGACCTTCACACGCTTCAGCGCTAACCCTCTGCCTTATGAAACTTTCCGTAGCTACACACATTTTTTATTTGCTGATCCTTCAAAGTTTCTAAGAATATAAAACCTAGGTAGAAGAAGAAGAAGAAGAAGAACGCCGATCGTGAGTCAAAGCACGTCGATTCTTAATAGAGCTTACACACGATCAATAGTATTGTCGATTTGTCATTACTGACAATATTATTCAGAGCATGTGGTCAATCTCGAACAAAGGATTGATATTAGATTTAAAAACTAACGAATATCCGGATATTTTGAAACCTGAACTTCAATTCTTATGGGGGTAGAAAGAATTATTGAAAAAAAGTAACGAAGTAAATAAGGTATGAAAGTGGATTCACAATATTGTTGTCCAACCGAATATTGTCAATAGTATTGATCGTATGTAAACTGGTTAATGAATTAAGGTACTGCAATTTGTGTAACGATTGAAAATTTTGTATAAAAAGGACAGACGACCAACGTACATATGTACGTATGTCGTCCTTTTAAGAGTCTATGTGAGTGGAATCAGATTAACTTGTATATACCTTAATACAAACTTATTGAACGGAGATATTGCCGTCTCTTACAAAAACTTTTCCGAAAAGACATTAAGTACTGGAAAAAGTTAAAGCGGTTTTCTGTCAGACATAAGGTCAAAATTAAGTTAATATTAAACTTCTTGTAAGTAATTCACAGAAATAATATAGTAACAATGGTATCATTAAAAGGTTTTGTTCGTTTCTTACGTCATTAAATTAAATTACGCTTTAAGAAAGTTCATATTACTTAAATACTGCAATGCCTTGTTCTTGTGTATGAGACAAAATCGCATCGTTAATACTGGAGGAACATGTCACACGCAAGGGTCATCAATGGCAGTGCATGTAGTAACAACATGATTGTCAAATGAAGTCGACTATTTCATACAGATTTTGCACTCCAAATTTACTCTTTTGCAGATCAAATTGATCCTTTTGCAAATCAAGACTTTCTACAAATTTGTTTTCTTAAACTGTTGTAATAAAAATAAAATCCAATCTAAATTTATTGTTCGAAATCCAAAATCTCATTTCATGTATATTATGACAATTTGTGAGGGTAGTAGTTGCAACGGAATGATTAATGACATCTACCAAATGTTCAAGGCTTGAAGAATCAGCTAAAAAGTGTTTTGCAAAGAATTTAATTTTTGAGAAAATATCCATAATGAGGTTTATCATTGAAGAAGGTGAATTTGATTTGGAAAAAGGTAAATTTGGTCTGTGAAACGATGAACTTGATTTACTAAAAATGAATATGATCTACAAAAGGATGCATTTGGGGTGCAAAACCTGTATAAGAACATTTATGTATGCAGTAATATTATAAAGGGGGTTTCTAGTAATTCGGCCGGGTTATAATCGTGTTTCTATTAAAGACAGAAAAAAAATGGTAGAGAACAATTTTGTATTGTTTAACAAGCTCTGTCATATTGTACTGCAATATTTTTCAAGAGTGCATCGGTGCAATTGCAATGTGCAATCGCACTTGTTTCTTAAATCGAACTCAACCACTTTTTTTGTGTACTTCGATTCTTCGTATTATTCTGCATAAAAAAGTATTAGAGTAGATTATCAAAAAAAATTTTATTAATATCTACAATAAAAATTAACATGTTCCACCGACCATTGCATTCTAAACATTTTCTTATCCTTCCGTTACTGAGTACTCACACTTAAACAATCACTTTTAATTCGAAGAAGAAGCGTAACCGGAATTGAAATAAATAAGAACCGATGATATCCGTAACTGCTATAACACTTTTTCGGTTCTCGTAATTGCTTCAAAAACTGAAACTAATATTATAACTGTTTTCAACCGTTGATCTACAATATAAAAAACTGCTATACAAATGGCAGATTGAAATTTGAACTTAATACAAGGCTTGTCTGGAGGTCCGCTAGTGTGATCGATGGTTCAAGCGACGACAAGCGCTCTATAGTGATTGAACGTCTACTTTATCTTAAGTGCTCCAATATCTTGTGAAACTGGAGAAAAATTTAGATATGACTTAAAATGATTTATTAAGCGTCTAGAATGCCAGTTTTCTGTACGAGGCTTAAATAACGTAAAAAGTTTCTTGATACATTGTGAGTATAGATTGTATACTTGCATTGAGATCAAAACAGTTTTATGATAGTTCATAGATTGAGAAAATTGTTTCATAAAAATCTCCCATGATGGACTATATAATGTAAAAGAGTTAGAATAGTTCATGAGCCTAGGAACGCTTTTAGATACCGGTTAGAATGATTTATGGAAGATTTTCGTATCTCGAAAGCTGCTGGATGCACTTCAAGAAGAGCCTTAATGGCTTATCAATCATTCTGCTACTTTGTGCATCCAAAAATAGCCCTAGCTATGATTTAAAATAGGCTATGAAGTGTAATAATATCTTGGAAGTTCAATAATGCCAAGAACGTTTTCAAATTAATACATGTTAGATAACTGTATTTATCATTAAAATAGGATACATGTACATATTTTATAATTTTATTACAATCTCTCGTATGTCACGATTAATTTAAAAGAATAAAACGATTTTTGCGTAACGCCGAAATTTATAGAACTTCTATACTCGCCGAATAATTAATTAAGTCGAAGTTAATTGATTATAACAACAATAGAAATTACCATTTTTATATTTTCACTTTTCACTGAAGTATACATATTGGATTGGCCAAATAGTTTTTGCGTTGTTTTACAATGTACGTTTGAATAGAAACAAATATACCAGCAACTTTAACTCTTAAAAAACATTCGCAAGCAAATATTTCATTCCATTTTGCGAAAATGAAATCGTTAAGATTAGTTATAATTATCGTGATTAGTATAGCCGTGAAATTGGAAGAAAATGAGGTCCGTTTTCGATACACGATGTTGTATTACTATTTTAAGAATGCAATATAAACCGCAGATTAGCGAATAATAGGATATAGTTTTATCGAAAGATTTTTTTCGTTTTTTTGGTCTTTATAAAATTCTTTTACGGAAGAAGATAGAAAAGTTTGAACGAGTCCTTCGTTGAAGAGATAAAAAAAATTTTTAAAGATGGAGCAGCAAAATTATATATGGCAAAAAGTTATCGAAAAAGATAGACAATACATCATTTAATTCTTTGCAGACGAAACAAAATAAAATTTATAAATAATATTTTCATTCACCTTTTAACCTTTTGAGGACAAAACTTCGGGAGTTAGACTCCAATAACGGCGCGATAAGATAGAGAGATGACGATTACCGACAAAATTACAAGAATAATACAGGATACGGCATGTTACAAGACGCGACTTTTTGTCCATATGTCAGAAGATTTTGGGTCGAAAGATAACTCATTCGAAAGAAAATGGTTCAACGCAGCACGCTCTGATTGTAATTTCATCAGATTGCATTGATAAATAGTAATATGAGCATTATAAAGTGGAGCAAAAATTGGCAGCTTGACAGCCATCAAATCTAACAATAAGCATTTTTTTAATATGTAGAGAATGTTCTGTAACTCGCATTCGGCCTTACTTTGTTATCAAATACTAATTACAGAACGTTGCTAACTAGTTCTGTTTATAAATAATTCCAAAAACTAAACTATATTTATGAATTGCTTTTTTGTCATTTAATATTCATGAACATTCTGAATAAACAGATGCCATATTCAAATAATACGCAGGTGGAAATGTTAACTTCGTACATTCTCTTCTAAAATTCCCAGTCCGCCTTTTACACCAACCAAATGCTCGTGCAGTGAACTTTACCCTCTGGATGATCTTTGTGTCCGTGAATGCTTCAGCAAGCATTTCTTCTTCGGTACTCATCGAATTCTGACCGCTGAAAAAAGTTCATTCACGCTTTCACCTTTTTGCGCACCCATACACACAGACACATAAAAGCATACTCTGTCAACAAGGTCATGGGTGAAAAGCCACGGAGAAAAGACCGACAAAGCAGCCGACGGAAAACAAAAATTCTCAAGGTGCCTTCGGCGACCGTACACGCTCTCGCGTGTCACAGTCAAGGACGCGAAGGCCGCGTGCACGCTTCCTCGAGCGAAGATCAACGACCTGGCGTACGCACGGAGAACCTAGGTGAGAGGGTGGAACGGTGGAGGGTGCAAGAAGTGGCTGCAAGCCGCGTCAGACGACTACGATTCTCCTTGGCTGCTAACGCTAGCTAACCTCTGCAAATCGTATAAACTGGTTTCAGCAACTGTCAGTGTCTGCCAAGAAGGATACGATGTATGTACGAGTGCTCCGTTGATTCATTTCGTCGAGGAGTAAAACGTTCGTTTGAATTGTTACAATGGTGGTGTATAACAGTACGTTCCGAAATAGTTGACACATTTCTGATTTTTGGCAGTTCACACTTACAATTTTATTTTTGCGTGAATTATTTTAGATATAGTATATGCTCTTGCAACAATTGTTAACGTCGAAAGATCTTTCAAAGTACAGTCAGTCACAAAAGTCTACATAGACCTTTAAATTTCAAATATTTCAAAAGATGCAAGCGTTTCGATCAGTTTGAGAACAATAATTTATTCATTAATTAGAATTGTGTACGTTATATAAAAATAGTGACGTCTTTTACACTTGTTTTCAACAAAACATATAAACCGAAAGCTCGATTACGTGAAAATCTACGTGCGTGGATAAAAGTATACAAAACTGATTGCTACAATCATATTTATACCTTCTTGGATCTTTTGATGCATCTGTGACGTTCTTAATCAATAATTAATGATATTAATGATGGTCTCTTTGATGGGAGCAACCGTGAAACATTTTCTGGGAATCTTATTCATTTAGAATGATATATTTTACGAATTTTCACCCCCGCCCCCGCCCCCCCCCCTCCCCCTTTGAGTATTCTAAAATATTTCCTAGAATATACTATTAATTGTTTAAATGTTAAAAATTTAAAATATGTATATAGAATTTTGTGGCAGACTGTATTAATATACAAGATAATATTCAATGTACTGACAAGTATTACAAGGTGTTCAGTGTTAAAACGAAAATATTGTATTTCTCATTTCTGATCTGTTCTTCCATCTATATAGAGTAGAACGTCGATTATCCGAATGAATTGAGGGATAAATCTGTTCCGATGATCGATTTTTCGGATAATCGGTCTAAAAGAATCAAATTCTTTATTATGCCATTGAACGACTAGAAATTAAGCAATTTTCAAATAGAGGTGGTTTCTATGTAAAAAAAAAAATTACGTACCTAATAAGAGAAATACAATATAAAGAATAAATTAAACATTTTAGATACTTTAAAGTTGCAGATTCCTTTTGACTCTGTATAAAATTAATTAATAATAAGCCGACTACTGTAATCGAACTTCTGTTATTGGTATCACATGTGACAGTTATACCTACTTAGGAGCAAACGATAAGAATTCTTAATAAATTCGCAGTAAATAAACCTTTTCTTCAAACCTTGCTTTTAACAGGAGTATAACCTTCTATCTTTTACATAAGTGCATGACAAGAATTTTCGATAAGAAGGAGCGACTGGAGAAAGAAACTTATGATAATTTGCATATTAAACACAACTTAAATTATGCAGCCGGCAAATCTAAATAAGAAAAATAGTATATATATCATGAAACTGTGTACAAATGTCATAATTGTTTGTAACAAATTTAATTCAATAATGCAAATTTTTTACCCTTTGTGTAATATTATCAGCAGCTTATTATTATCAAAGTAATCATAATAAGCGGATTTCACTGTATTTTGACATTTTACCTGTTTGCATACTTCAAGACGTTTTATGGGCATACATATCCAAAACAGTAACATCCGAACAAACTTTTACGGGTGATTAAAGTTATGCGTAGCACTGAAAACGGGTAGCTTTATAGGGGTAAAACTGAAGGCGTTACATCAGGTAATGTTGTTGAGGATATGTCGTGTAAAAGTTTGATGAAATTGTGGAGGGTATTTTGTTTATGTGCGGTGTATGTGGAGGAATGCTTTTGTTTCTTCCGGTTGGTTGTCTGGGGTGAATGCTAATAGGTTTATTATGTAGATGAAGTATGGAAATTGTATTGTGTTTGCGCAGAGCTGCAATATATTTTTATCGTATATGGGGAGATTATTTTTGTTTAATGATATTGTGGATACGATGAAAGTAGCTTTTATTTTTAAGGGGGAAGGGTGTAAGGGATGTCGAGATATTATGATCCTTTAGAATATTAGGTTAATAGTATTCTTGGTAACAAAAGGAACATTTTTGAAGTCCTAGTACTAAATTTAATAGAAAAAGAAATAGAAAATATAACAAGTATTTATACTTAAGCTATTAAGGAGCAATGTAACTTAACGCAGCATTTCATTTACATTTTTTTTTCCTAGCCAATTTACATGGCTGAATTCCATTTTTAATGAATGTGTTTGCGAAAATTCATTCCAGGGATCTAAGTAAAAATTTCTGTATTATCATTTTTTGTTCCATATAGATTGTACAATTTTATAAAATTCGGAAAACATGTAAATAAAATGTTTCGTTAACGCAACGTTAGTACATAATGGATTAATCTGACCAACAAAATAATAACGCTATATCTTATTTTATTTCTCTCATTACTGTTCCGTAAAATCATTAAAATTATTCTCAAACTTCATTAATTAATTTCTGTATACCCCCCTATGCACAATTTAGTAAATGATTTTCACAGAAAATACGGTACAGGATGATATTCACTTTAAGCGATATATAAGTTAGATAGTAAACAATAATTGTTATTCAATTTTTGCTACAAAGTTCATTTTACTATATTTTTCATTACATTTTAGATTGAATGCATCACTTATTTTCCTTCAATATAAGTTTTGTGTTCCTGTTTCTCTTCACTGCTATCACAACGTGATTTATGATAAAATGGAACATGCACAAGAGGGATAAATTGCATTAAAATCTGAAGATTGTGGAAAAATTATTATGTGCATCTAAGAAGATCGAGTGACATGTGTCCCTCTTCCACTAGATACTTAAATGCTGCTGCATTTTTATATGATTCCATCCAATGACCCATGCATAATTTCACAATAATAAGTTACGGAATAAATTAAAGACTACACAAACAAGCTAACAAAGCAAAGAAACCGAAATTGATATATAAATGTGGAATGTGCCTGCTTTCCACTGCGCTACCCAATTTCTGATTTTTGACAACACTTTTCTTGCGTGAATGCGATACCATTATATAAAAAACAAAACTAATTTAACGAAAATCATTCCTTCAACTAAGAACATTTCAAAATTCGTAGCCTTAAAAAATATGCAATTAAATGATACTTGAGAAACACGGTGAGAAGAGAAATATCTTACCAATATTTCAAAACCGAAAATGAATTTTTAAAATGTAATCATCGTTAAACTAAGCAGTATAAATTTATTCCCTTCCAATGAAGTTCTTTTAGCATCTGAAAATTGTTTGAGAATTCTTTTGCAAGCAAGGAGAAAATTGAATTGAAATATAAAATTATAGGAGCATGCCAACATATTGTGAAAATTCAGATCCGTACTCGAGGTAACTTTTCTAAGGAGTATTGTGTGTTTCCCTGTCCCAGAAGGGTTAAGGGTACAAGTCAGATGGCAGAAGTTTTAAAGAGAGTTTGAAGCTTTCAAACTGTTACCAGGAAATGTCTTTTTCTATTCATTTTTCTTTGCCAAACGCAATCTGAACTTTCGAAGAATAAACGTGCGACGGATAAAAGGGGTGAGAAAGTTTCAGAATGATACTTTACGATAGTGTACTTCTTTACCATAGTTTCGTATTCATAACAATTTATTTACCTTCATTTTCAACTTACAGTTTTAACCTAGAAGATTAATAATTTTATAGAATATGTATATAAAAAATAAAAGATGAGCAAAATAAATTTATCCTTTTTGTGTTTCGGTAATTGCATTACTGACTTTTTGTTTTAAGGGCCATTCCGGACTATAGTTTTGCTCGATTTTAAAAATCAAAATTTTAAATTTTTGCATTGTGAAATTTGTATAGATTCTAAAATGTGTTCTTATATAGCCCTTTCTCAAATACCAAAAATGGGGGAGTTATATACGTTTACGATGAAACAAAACACGAAATATACGAATGCTAATAACTAGACTGTAGATATTTATAAGTTTATGAGAAGTTTGAGTGTGATAAAAACTAGAGGATAAACCTAATCGACAAAAATATATGAAATATCCAATGTAAAGTACGTATTATTATATTCATATGGAGAAACTAATTTTTATGTAAGCCCCACTCTCTTGTCTGTGTTTACAGATATGAATTTGCATAAAAGTCCGCGATCTACTAATAACACTCTACTAAAAAACTGTGTTAGACAACTGCAAAACTAATAAATATGCATACTAAACGCAAATGTTGTACCATTATTCTTTTGTTAAAAATAAATCATCAAAAATAACCTTAACATTACCTACTGAGACCAAAATATGCTCTTAAATACAAATGTTTAAAACAAAATTCCAGTGTGCGAATAAACGGTGTAAAGTATTTGAATTGCGGAATAGCTCTCGAAATCATGTCATCGAAACGTGGAAATTAAACGGTATGGACATATCAATTTAAAGCTCGACTACTTACACTGCTGATATTATATCGAGCAATAAGTAATTGCTATCGATTTAGCAAAACCGTAAAGCGCTGCATTTTAATTTTAGTATTTTTCCCTCTTCTCCAATTATATTTATTACATCGTCAATTCAACACGACCTTTTTCTCTATGTAAATACGAGGGAATAAAAATCATTTGTATACATACAGTAAATCGATTCACGATTATATTAGAGTATCTGCAAACAGCTTTTATCAAAAGCCAATATTTACATCTTTCGTATGGCCTATTTGATTTCCTTGTCGTGCTGTTAAAATTATCTCTGGAATGTCTCGTAATCGCTCGTATGAAACCAGGCCACGAGATTACATTTCGCACAGTTGCACTTTGTGAAATTTCTTAATACCAGAAATTGCGAAGTACACGTACAAATTGCCAAGCATAAAAAGTTCTAAATCCTGTAAGGTTTTCCGCGAATTTCTCTTTCCTTTTTTCAAACGGTTTTCAAGCAGTAATATGCTCAAACGTTTGAACAATATATTACGCTTCCTCGTTTCTACTATGGTTCTTTCAGAGACTTTTCAATTCAATCACGTTTTCTGTTCCTTAAAAACATTTCGAATTTTGGAAAAACATAAGAAAGGGTTTATTCCTATCTAGGTTTATTCGTATCTTAAAATTGAGAATTTTTGTAGAAAAATGTACGTAAACCACTTATCTAATTAATTCCGTAATTTATAAGTTTAAATTTGAAGTAGTAAAACAATTCAAATATTAATATATTATAGAATATTTGTATTTGCTATAGTAATTATAAAAATTCCAAAGGGAATTGAAAGGGGTATATTATTTGTTGTGATAAATATCGCAAGTATTTGTTATGTTTTATCTATGTTCTGCGTCACGAGTGTGACTTGTAGTTTTATGGCAAAAGATTAATACAAAAAAGAGATTGGTCTATTATCCAAAAATTCTATTATTCAACTATTTTTGTCTTTCTATTAATTCGGATATAGGAGTCTCTACCGTAATAGAAAAATAAATTGTTCTGCTTCTATTAATTGTAAAATAGCTACCAGCAAATTTAATTTTACATTAAGTCTTTGCTTCTCAGTGTCAGTCGCCAGAGGTTAAAAAGAGATGTCTAGCTTGATAACCAAAAAATCACGACTGTCTTTAGATTTTCCCAAAGGTTAAAGAGTGAATACATGTTGCTTCATTTGATTTAGAATACCTACAATATGCCGAATTGCTTTTTAATCAGATTTTCAATCAGAGCCGTAGATATCCACGTCAGAGGAGTCGTATAAAACACACTGGAAATTGTACGCTTGGCATTCAAAATGTTAATAGTGGGAACGAGAAATAATTTTGGTCGGTACTGGCAGGGGCAGATTTTGGTATAGGCTAAATAGGCTATAGCCTAGGGCGGCAGCTTTTAAGAGGCGGCGGTTTTTTTGGGGAAAATTTCACTTTCGATTCCTTTATACACAGATCTAACGATAAATCATGCGATTCAAATTGATCTGTTGCGCCCGATGCACCACAGTTCTTCGGGTTGATTTCGCGGGGTTGTAAGGCCCGTTACGCGTTTCGCGACGATGTTCTCGAGCGCTGGCTGTTGTGAACTTAATCACTCCAGCCTCGTTGAAATTTGTGGAAAAGGTGACGTGCACAGTGGTGAGGAGGTCGGTGTTGCACGTGGTGTGTTGGTAGGTGTTGTGCCTGGTGTGGTGGTAGGTGTTGCACTTGGAAGATTTTATCAGAATCCCTCGTCTGTGGTGTGTGTTTGTGTTTATATCAGTTTCGGTGTTTTCTGATTGGTTGAATCTATGGTGTGAGTGGTGGTTCATGATTTTTCTAATTGGTTGGTTATTTTTGAGGAATATGTTTTCGGGAGTAGTGTCGAGTAGGAGTGGGAGGCATTAGAATATTTCGGTAATCGGTACGACCATCGCCTAACGGTAACTTTATGGTCGGTTTTTCCGCGACTGACACATCTGGTGTCCGGGTGGTCGCGGCTTGATGACCCTTGCAATAAACCAAAATTTCTAGAAATTTTGGTCTTATGGCTCGGTAACAGGATTATGAATATAAACCTTACTGTTGCTTTCATCCGTGACGCAACATGATCATTATTAGACTGCGGATGTTTATGCATCGAATATCGCGTAAATAGAAAAATGGAAGGCCCTAATTCTGGACGCAAAACACAGGCAAATACACAAACAAATAAAATCAGGTCGCACATCATAACAAGAGGTAACCAGACGCGGAAAAATAATGATCCAAATAAACGCTGGAAAAGATCCTTGAAAGAAGAAAGACTATTCGATGAAATTGAAGATTTATCGATAGACATAACAGAACTTGGAGAAGTGGTCACAGGACTTCTAGTCTGACACTTAAAGGGTAAAATTAGCCGTATAGAGTAAAAAATGATAGCCTAGGATGGCAAGAATTTAAATCCGGTTAGTGTAACCAGGTATGGTGATTTTTCTGCAACAATAGAGACTGAATGCTTAGATTTCGCGACTAACGATTTTATGGCGACAAACAATCATGCACATACGAATTACGACAATTTTCATTTGGCAAAATAATTTTCTAACACATTACAAAGCTGTCTTCGCTGTATTGTAATTTTACAATATAAATTTTATTTCCTTTCGTTCACTTTAATTTTCAATAAAAATAACATTTGTACTTGTATTTTACTTGAAACTATTATTATTTTTATAACATAATGCTTTACAAATTTGAAGATTATATGTTTCTAAATAACTGAATGTGTTTGCGACTTTGTGGAAATTGGAGACAGGAAGGACACGATGTGGCGATGTTCGGCGACTTCGCATCTTATAAGTGGCGACACCAGTTGTAGTCGGTCTGATCATACTGTCCTGGATGCCAGTCGGTACTGAAAGATCTTTCCCTATGTAAAGACACACGTCACATTATATAAAATTATGCAGATTCCAAAAGTAGGCTCTGGATAGCGCCTTTTTCCTAGAACGGTGGTAGCGGACGTGTTAATAGCTGATGTTATTCATTTCACTATAGACCGCTGTTGCGACCGCTGTTGCGACCGTTCTCGCACATGATACAATGTCAGGACTTATTTATTATCAGAATACGAGTATTTTCGACTCGTATCATAACTTGAAATAATTTGTACGGTTGTAAAATCCTTGTTACGCGTTATTAAAAGCATAACAATACTTTTTAAGATAAACGCGAGTTTCATCTTAAATGTATTTGTTAAATTTTCAAGGGTATAATAATTTCAAAGGGATCATAACAATTTGATCACGCACATTAATACTCATTTATAGTTATTAGCGATATTCTCATGAAATTCGATACAAATATTGTAATGAGAAAGATGCAATACAATGCAAGAAATTAATGCAATAATATATTAGATGTATAAATAAGTTCACACCGTTTTTTCGAATATACATATATTCATATTAATATAAAAAGGCAGTCTACTAAGTTCAGTTAAAGTGTTTTCAATCGGACGCTATTACTTTTCGTCATTTCTCAGACAACATAAATATTGTGACAAAAAAATGCCGTGCTTCTTTTGTTACTAAAAAATGCTTCTGAAAATTTGTTATTTTGGTGTATGTGTAAATACTTGTCCGCCCATGATTTCTTTTGTTTAGGATTATCGTAAAACATCTATTTTTCGTTGCCTGTTGCAATGTTCCTCATGTAACTCTCCTGGTTTTGTACAAGCCAAGCGTCCAAACGCTTTGCACAATATTTCTTACAAGTCAATGAATACGTCACCAATTTTCTTTTCTCGGGATCTTGGGCATAGTGCGCAAACGATGAGAGATTCTTATTTCAGTCATTTTAAGTTATATGCCAAGAAGCTCTTGAAATGTTTATGCTGAGATTTCATCCAGAAATGATTACAATTTCCCGTTTAAAGTTGACCGCGGGAACTTATTTATACACCTAATGCAATAAAAGACCGTGGCAAGATAAGCATCCACTTAGATGCGCGAATGTTAAATTTTGTAATTTGACCGTTTACAGTCCATAAACGCTCATTGGTTTGACCTAATGCGAAGTATTAAAACGAAACGTGGTATAAAAACTTCAAAAGTACAAAACGAAAGTTTTATTTCTACGTGATAGATGAAACATGTGATTATTTATATAAATATAAAGTATATATGTATAGTGAAAGTCAAGAGTAAGTATGCAAAAATTATATTATAGTGTAATTATAGTGTTCAATATAATGCAAACGAAATTACAGTATAATTATAGTATTATTTATAGCAAATAAATACACATTATATAATAGTAGTACAATTACTATATTACTTACAATAAATAAATTATGACATAATTATGATATAATTTACAGTGAACAAATTATAGTACAGTTTCATTCATGTAAAGTGTATAATTATTATTGACTTCCACTGTATACAAAATAATATTCATATACAGTTGCCTACAATAGTATTTTTCCACCTGAATATATTTAAGGATCTTCACCACTTCCTTATTTCTTTATTTTATAATGTGTGGTAAAAAATAATATTTCATAATCTCATGAAAGTAGTCTCTCTGTTGATTTTAATGATAAAATTTGGGTGATCCTTTGTTTCACTGACAAACAATTATATATGAAATTTACTAGATACCTAAAGTGATCAAATGCTTTTTTAAATAACTGTATATATAAAGTAACGCTATTGTCCCATAGTATAAAATATATAAATTATTAAATTTTATTCTGCTATAACGTGTAAAAAAAGTTCCAGAACATGTTTCAATTTATTGTTTACAATTTAAATTTACGCGTTTACAATTTCAATTTATGCCAAAAAATCGATTTTAGTACACTTTCCTACTGGACACTTCTTTCACTTATCCAATTCCAAACTTTTACATTGAAAAGGAACTTGATCCTGATTACTCTTCCATAATAGAAAATATGTATGTATCAATGAAAGAGAACGTTTGTTTAGAGAAATTTTGCTTTGCCATTTGATAGACTCAGCATTTTTAGAAATCCTTTTGGGAATTTTGCGGTTTCGAGAATTTCAGAATAGCTGATCTCGAGCAATTTTCATCGGGAATGCTTCTTGGTCGTTTCGAACGACCGGCAATGGTATTTCTAGACACGAGGCCGACGCACTGTGGCCCAGTTTAGCGGCACTCGTCGTTTCTGGCCTACATCAGGCGTCGTGTATTTACGCGCGATACGATTCGAGGCCGTGAAAACGTTTCCCGCTCTTGCGACTCGACGCGACAAACGTTCGTGAGTCGTCACAATCTACAGATTTCCGGTTTCTAGCTCATAAATTTGCAAAAAGATGCAATTAGTTATATGTGAAATTTGGAATAAATTAAGTTTAATATTACTAATACTTAAACGTAAAATTTGTAGATTAGGAACAGATGAATTTGGAATCTTTTTGATGTTAAAGATATGATATGGCTACTTAAAATGTTAATTATTTGGAGAAATTTGTATATTTTGAACAGACTTAGAATAGGCCACACTAGGTTTATCCATTCATATGCAATTTCCAAAACTAACCCTTCAATTTAGACCCCAAATACTGATCCCACTTTCGTAGTTTTGTCGCTGGCAAACCTATATTAAATATATTCTTCAGATTCTCTACTTAAATCCAAAAGGAAAATCTGAGTGACATCGAACAAAAATTCGAAAAGGTTTCTTAATTCAAAAGAGTCAGCGTATTTTAACAAAATCTAATTCCTTACATATTTATATCCTTAACCTTTTAAGTAGATTAGGATCAGAAAAATTTATCATGAATTTTGCTGCGTTGAAATTACACCTAAAACGAAAATGTCATAGAATAAGACATACATAATATGGAAATTCAATATAACAATAATTTAAAATATTTTGGAAAAAAATTCAAATAAAATTAAATCATTGAAGTTAACGCACAAATCGTGTAATTATAAACATCGGTATGTATATCCGCACTCCCTGCTTAAGAGGTTAATGATTGTCGCTAACGACCGCATAGATACAATTGATGCGATAAATCTGATTAAAAGAAATATATTAAAATGATGACTGAAATATCTGCCATTCTTATCTTTTGTATAGTTTTCATCCATCTTTTAAATATTTTCTATCCAGTAATTGTTACGGTTCTTGCATTCCGAAATCTCTGAGACTGGCTGAAAGTACCTGATCTTCTAGATGGAAAACTTTCTTTACGTGATTTTAAATAATATTTTTCATAGATCACTATCAAAAGCAGAACAAGTCATACGTGCAACTTCAGAGAAACTTCTTGGAAAGTGTATCTTAATTTTAAGTATTATATAATTTAGGTATATAGTATATTAGTATTACATATTTACGTATTTTTTGAAAATGTATTTTATCATCAGCTATCGTAACAAATTACATTAAAACGTAAATTTCAATACTGTAAGCCTGCTAAAAAGCGACTGAAAATTTTAATTTGAAATGATACTAGCTTGCAAAACTGAAAGCGCGCTATTTTCTCTATGCCTAATACGTTTTTATAAGAAAATTGCATTCTGCTTTAAAATTAAGTCAGAATTTTATTTGGATTATAATTATATAGGGTGTTTCGTATTTTTCTATTTATACCCCGACAGTGTGTTCTACGAGTAAAAGTAAGACTAAAATGCCATACAACAAGAAAGTTCATAAATGCGTTATCAAGAAGTTATAATAAATATGAAAAATACGATAATGCTATATCTGTCAATTCGTTACAGGACAAGACGAGATACATAATATTTACATAAAGTAACATAAGCGTGTAGAATAGTATATCTTTATTCTATATCTATACGATATCTGTTCGCGTAATACTGATCGTTAGTCTGTTAACAGCAAACCGTACACTGTACTATGAATTTAATTTTAGTTTTGTTTTGTCTTGCGAACTGATACATCGCAGTCTTAAAAATGCCAAAAGTATTTTCTAAACGCAAGTATACAGGTATGCATTTTGTACACGGTTTATGTGCCGCAAAATTCTAGATCTGCCGCTAGGAAATACAGTGTAATGTTTTCTAGTATGTATTTACAACGTTTACATCACATTCTATTACTTCTCAACAAATCAGTTATGGACTTTTTATTATATGACATTTTAATCTTATTCGTACTTGTAGAACTGTTAGATTTTTAATTTTTGCAAAATCTGGTACTTTACAATAATTGTCTATATAACGCAATGAACTTCCTTCGCGTGTGGTCGCTTACAAACTAAAACGATGTCTCATTCACATATTTAACAGATATACATATATACATACTTGAAACTATAATGAAATGGTCACGATTAGAATCATTACGAATATTACTATCATTTATACAGACTTCTTCGAATCCCTATCAATAACACACTGTCGAAGTATGAACGGAAAAATGTTAAACACCCGTAGTTTGAGCTGCGGTACTGTTTCAGTCGAGCTTGGTTCCAATTGTGTGTCCAATATAAAGAGACGTCGAACGTCGAGCATTATTTATTCTTTCCTATTGACCCCTTTACACCATAAAAATCAGATACATCAAATAAATTATCGACAGTTCTTGCTAACGTTTCGACGTGTTCTATTATGTCAGATTCACAATTCGATGAAATAATTATGTATATTATCTTAATATCGATAACAATTAATGTCAACTTATCAAATTGACATTATTGAATTCTTTAAAGAAGTTTCAAAAAGAAATTAATATCTTTGCCCCAAATAAGGACTCTAATAATATTTTTATCAAATGATCAAAACTCTTAAAAGAACCAAAGATATTTAAATATTAATAAAAGCTTGAACAAAGCATTTTTGAGAAAATTAAATTTGATAATTCGCGAGAGTGTGTTTGACTAACAGTAACTAGCAAATTTTACCGTCTATTACCCATTTTAACAATTAAATAAATTACGCAAAAGATATTCTTTCTTTGTTTTATTATGCGCTTTCAATTATTGGATAAAGTAAATGTGAATATGTTTTTTTGTTTTATTTTGTGTTTTTAATTATTGGATAAAGTAAACGTGAATATGTTTTCTCGTTGTATTGTGTACTTTCAATCAGTGCTTGAAAAGGTTCCGAAAATAACTGATTCAAGCCGTTATATAAAAGTTCTGGTCGAAACTGTTACGAAGAACTTTTATTCTGAATAACAATCATGAAGAACCTAAAAATCGAACTACATATATCGGTTTAAGTTAAAGTTCTTGCATCAGCTCTTATATAGATTCTATGGCCGTTATTTTTTAGATTCTATATAGGTTCGGAAACGATTCAGAATTTGTATAATGTAAATGTTGGTTAACTTTGCTGTTCTTAACAATCAGACCAGATATTCATTATCTTTACGAAATATTCGCGAAGTAAAAAGGAAAAATTCTTTCAAATATTGATCTCAACATTATGTTAAAAAACCATCAATTCTTTCTGTGTTGCGAACTTGCTAATGTCAATAAGAATGCAGTATATTTATTAATCGATCTTTTCGATTGAACATGGTCTCCTTGATCGTGGCAAGTTAACTGCGAAACTCCTATTGTTGGAAACATTCAATCGAACGAGAGATGGTTGATTTCAAAGGAACATTTCTATTTCTCGTTAAGTTAGGATAATCGTACGCTAATTTTCAAAATAGCAATACACAATCTTTGCTCACTAAAGTGCTCAGTTAATCGACGCTAAACCAATCATCGATACTGTTTATGGTTTTAATCACAAATTAAGATTGTAGTTTAAATTTAATTTCATCTATGATTTTTCTTATAAACTACAACCGATTATGTGTTATCTAGTATCTGCCATAACGATAATTTAACTTATTCTACATTGAACCCACAAATGTTCTTTACAAATCCTGAAAAACATAAAAAATGGTTGACAAGTGAAAAATTTATAATAATTTCAAATTCCAAATTTATAGAAACTATAGCATACTTATTAATACAGAAAATATAGCATACTTATTAATTGTTTAATTCGATTTTCTCAAAAACGAAGCCTCAAACAGACAAATGTTATATTTTAAGTATATTTTTAATTTGTGAACTCAATTATCATCACTAATTACATGACACTTTATATATATATATATACGATTAGTAGAAAAATAATGTCTGCTACTGGTGATTCTAAAACTGCTCAATTTTTTATGAAAATGGTATTTAGAAATTCTAAAGAAGTTAAACTAGAGTTGTGTTACAGTGAAATCGTGTCATGATAAGAGCGCATTCTTTATTCAAATAAGTATACTTGAAAACTGCATCCTCCAATTCGTATCATTATTTGCCACTGTCTTTTCAAGTTGCGAGTTATGGTTTGCAATTAATATATATATCATAATAAAATCAGAAACCTTACAAAAATATAGCATACGTTTATTAAATACGTATCAAGTTTATGAAAATAAATTATAAATTAACTCTGTGTCTATGACCTTAAACGTTTGCACTCCTATATTGATTCACACTCAACATTATTAACCCCCGATTGACATCGTGTCATATGAGGTATAATTTGTAAATGGTATTTTGTAATGTCTTGTGGGGTGATGTACATTGTTAATAATAATGTAATTACCAATTATATGAATTACAAATAGAAAATGAACCATGAATTATTCAAAACACAGTAATATTATTTTATAATTTTCAATTTTATTTCTGTATTTTAATTTGCTTAGTTATGTTAGCACGGATTCGCTAAGAACTCTTATCATTTATCTCCAAGTGTGATAATCACACGTGATACAAATAACCGAAATTTGATTATAATAGGTGCATTACTTTTATCTAACTTTATATAGAGTATTTTGGGACTGGCGGATTATAATAAGAATAGCCCATTAATAACATTATCTGTGGTTATAATAACCGGATTCCATTACATCACATAAAACGATTAACATTATACAATCAATTAAATTAAACAGTAGTACTATGATAAATCGATTTGCTTCAGTGTGTATATACTCGGCATTACTTTCCTTGCAACCCAACAAAATAAACATAATAATCCGAAACATAAACATAGATATTCATATAAATTGTAACTTGCAAAAATACATTTGTGGTAATAAAAACGTAACCAAACTATTGTTAACATTCAATGTCTCGCAGCGTTCTCGAACGTATATAATAGTTCTCAAAGCGTGTCCAGCTGCTGATACATATACATAGATATACAATCGCGCGAGTGCAGAGGAGGACGGAAATAGCCACGATAACGGATTTCTACGATCTTTTTTATTGGCTTGAACGTTTTCTCTGTAGCAGGAGGCCGGGTTAAATTAAGTATGAACAGCTATAAATAAATCTCATGCGATATTTTTCGAAGCATCCGCGCTAGCGCATGTTATAGACACGATCGGGCTGTTTTATGCACGTGCAACGTGTCGTCGCGCTTAGAAAACCGTGAAAAAGGGGACTATGGCGGAGGTTCTTGGCCTCTCTATCTAAATCAGGCTCGAATTTTCATAAAATTTTAACGAAACCTGTTTTACATTTCCAGATAAAATGCGCAGCGATAAATTTAGAGGTAGAAGACATTGTATCAGACTCGAAGATTTGTTGCAACGTGGTTTATAGCTTTAGTGTCTAGTAAATGTGCGTAACATAAAAAGTAGAATAAATTTTGTAGTTTTACTATTGCAGAGTACTTATCGAATATACCAGATGAGTCTCCTAGCTTAACAACTGCAAATAACTCGTACGTTACTTACTGTATAAAACCATATTCGAAACAGAAATGATATGGTTTCTATGATCACACAATTTGAGTGATTTAGTGTAGCTAAATTTTTTTTGTTTAATTTAGTTATAGTTATAGACACATTTTAATTTAAAACTGGTATATTTACTAAATACATACTAAAAAACTAAACTAAAAAAATGTTTATAGGTAAAAGAGATGTTAAACAATATTATGCTCCAACCTGGAAAGATTTTTAGGTTAAATAATTTCTAAAATAGTTAAAGTTACGTGATAATCATAAAGTGGCAGTACGTGATACCTCTACCCTACATGTAGCTTAACAAAAGAAAAAAGGGGAAATTGAAAAAACTAGTAAAAATAAATTTATTAGTGTAATGTCGTGAACCTTGTACTGCAATAAAGCAATTCTGAACCAGCTTCAAATTTATCCTCATCACAGTGATGGGTAATATTGTATCCGATCAGTCAACTTAGGGGACGAAAGTTGAACAATAATCGAACGTCGAAACGGAAGCGTAAGGAACAGAGAAAGGGGAAGACCCGTCCGACGAGGAAGATTGAAATTTCGTATCGATTAGCGTTTTGTTCCGGGTTGAATTTTCACCACGTAGCCGGTCGTCTTCAAGGGGTCGACAGCCCGTCGCTCGACCTTCGTTTCTATTCAAGAACCGTGCGAGTTCTTGAAATATTTGCGATTCCGTGTCGCGTTGCTACCCCTCTGAACTTCCTCGATGTCCTCCAGCATCGTTTTATTCGTGAATTTAGCAGAGAATTCAGGATGATTCCAGGAATTCTTTAAAAATATTCTTTTCCGCTGAGTTTTATTATTTTTATGGTGGAATATTTACGTTTTCTAACGTATACAAGAAACTTTCTCCATTGGAGACCTCCTTTTTGAGAAAATGGAATTTTAAAATATATCAAGTCCACATGTATTTGGTTAACTCCCGACTGAATAAAATTCAATTAAACAAAAGTTGATTCTACGAGCAAAGATAAAACAAAACAGAAACTATAAAATTAAAGATCACTGATAGAAACGCAAGGAATACTCATTAATCAGTTTAATGATAATGGTAGAGTATATAAAAAGAATAAATTGATTTTCTCCTTAGCTACTTAATATCGTACAATTTTTCTACCAATTTCATTTCAGAACGTCCCAATTCACCTGAGGGATATAAGAAACGGCCGCAGATTAATTTAACACCTATGTTACATTGCCTAAAAGAATAAATTCATTTCCTATCAGCTAATATTTCTCCATCTTGCTAACAGTTTCGCTTTAAGGATTCTTAAATCACCTGAGAAGCACAAGCAACAATCGCTGATCAATTTGGTATTCCCGTCCGTCTGAGATTACAACTCCAATCAGTCTGAATGCAAGAACGATAATGCATTTCCTATAATTTTGCAATTTCACGTAGACGAGTAAGGTTTCTATCAGCAGCCAGCCTCTTTCGCTATCTCGTTCTCTTTCACTCGACAGTTAATAATGTAGAGAATATTTATGATCGAGCTCGGCATCGGTTTACGATTGCATCGGCAAGCTTTCAGAGCTTTTCCCCATCTGCAATTCAACTTACGTAGTTCTATTTAAATGCTGTATCCACTGGAATACCGCGGTCGCTCGATAATTCACGTTACTGATCCTTTTATGATTTGATTAATCGTGCCTTTCGTTGAAATAAAAAAAAAACTTTTGCAGAAACGTTTCCGTATTCATTGCGGTGTCGAGTTAATACTTTCCTTTCATCCTTTGTGGATAAAACGATATTAATTTTTGGTGGAGTTTCTTTGTTGTTTTAGGTAAAGAAAACATACAGAGTACGATGTTTGATGTTTGATTGGTGTTTGAGGAAAGCTTCATCTACGGTTGTGTTTTCGTAACCTAGGATTCTGGGTAAAAGCTTTCAACCAAACTAGGATTTTATTAAAAATTCTTTTTAACGTTCAATTTTTTCTCTTCTTTCATCAATTTCGTTACTTTCGACATGCAAAGTTCGTTTCAGATATTCTGCCTGGTGTTACTTCAAACGTAGCGCTCGTGAAACTACGGGCAGAATATGTAAGTCAATTATTATTATCGTGAAATGTTATTTTGTCACGGTTCTAAAAGCTTCCCTGCGAAACACGGTTCTTACGTTTATTCATACGTATTCATACACACATTCATACGTACCAAGATCTCAAACATTCCCCATTTTTTAATTACTTTATGCAAACGAACATTTTTTAGATTTTCGAATTTTTCAAACCACTGAATTTCAAAAACTTCAATTTTTACTTCTACTGATTTTTAAACCTTTCTATTTCCAAGTCTTTGAACTTTCAAACATTCGAAGCCTTATTTCTTCGAATTTCTTAGCTTTCGAATCTTCAAATCTTCGAATTTACAATGCTTTGGATTTTGAAACTTTAATATTTTCAAGCTGCTGATTTTCTACCTATATCTCTTAAACAAGGATTTTTCAAACTTTTAAAGCTTAGAATTTCCAAGCCATTAAACCTTTAAACGTTCGACTTTCCAAGCCTCTAAATTCGTAAATCTTCGGGTTTCTAAATCTTTACAATTTCTAACCCGCAAATTCCCAAACCTTTAAATTGTTAACTATTCGAAGTTCCAAGTCTCTGAATTTATGAACCTCCCAGTTCTCAGATCTTTATAGTTTTTCAACCCACGAATTCCCAATGCTCTGAATTTCTAAGCATTCAAACTCCCAGGCCTTCAAAGTTTTAAACATTCGAATTTGCACGCCTTTGAATTTCGAATACCTCAAACTTTGAAGCTTTTAAACTTCATAATCTTCAACGTCCAGTATCCTTTGTTTTTCTATTATTTTGCTTAATCAAAATAATTTCTATTCGTTTATGTGTTTTTCGACGAGGAAAACTGACGTTTATTTTCTTAACCTGCTTATTTATTGTATTCCCACTATAAACGAAGAAGCTTCTGAACTATCGGTCATATACACCAATCTAATAATATCTTTGTAGGTTAATGCATACCGTTTAAGACTTTTCCCAAAAATTCCTAATAATTCCTTTTTTCTTTCAACTATATCAATCATTTTTATTGTTAACAACATCTGGTCTTTGTGAAAAGATATTGGATTGAACGGAAAGTTCCTGCGTTTTCTTCGGCATAATTCTGTAACATTTTTCTACACAATTCGCTAGCAGTCATTTTTTTTATCTCTCTATTTGCATATAGTGTCTACTCAGAAAATAATAAAGAGTAATAGGAATCAATTTCTACAAACAGTTTCCACGAAAACATTGTAGCTGAATATATCAGGTGGCCAAGAAAGTTCATGTCGTTTTAATCAATAGAAATAAATGATACGCAAATTAGATCAAACAATACTTTATTCGAAAAAGCTTCTATTACCCTTTATTCCTTTCTTACAATTCATGATGATAGAGTGTGTATATATTTTTGCAAGATTAAAAGACCACTAATTTTGGGCCGATAAATTGTCAATTTTTTAACAACTGTAACTCTGCCAAAAATCACCGTAGAATCATGATTTTTTTTTAAATTAAAGCTTGAAGCCTCTACTTTAAAATATTACGTTTTGTAATTGTAAATGTAATTGATTTAAAGCGGAACAGAAAATAAAAAAAAGTTAATAAAATGTCGGACAAAGCTTGTAAACCACAAAGGTGTACGTATTAATTAATTTATTGGGTTGTTCCGGAAATTCATAACGTTTTGGATAATATTAAATTCTATCGTGTAATTGATAGGATTGGAAAGAAATTATTTCAACTGGCTTCTGTTAAGTCATA
The DNA here is from genome assembly GCA_028830335.1 of Eucera pruinosa. Classification (NCBI taxonomy): domain Eukaryota; kingdom Metazoa; phylum Arthropoda; class Insecta; order Hymenoptera; family Apidae; genus Eucera; species Eucera pruinosa. The sequence continues at coordinate 3,634,803 of JAMYCR010000015.1, read as the reverse complement.
TTATTATTAATTTAAACAAATACTGTTCACAGTTAGGCCACTTAAATGCGATAAATAAGAAACAGCGTCAAGAGTTGGTTAAAAGGAAGATCAACGGTAATTAATAATTTTATTTCAGTAAAGAGGCAGTAAAGTTTATTATACCCAATGCTTCTTAGTATAATTTATTGCAATGTTTGTAAAATCATATCAATGACTAGAAGTTGAATACATTAGTAGCTGGGAAAAGTTGTTTGGAAGAATTCGTTTTTGAAGACGATGAAAATTTCTTTCCAATCATGAAACTTCTTAGTGGTCATAGAATCACCGAAAAACTTGAAAAAAATATTCAATGTAATGATAATTGCTTATGTGGTGACATTAATATCGCTACGAACTTCCTGAGCCAGCTAATACATTTACTTTTTGTAACGATAAAATAAATACGTTTGTAATACTAGAAAACGACATGAATTCATTGATCGATTTAATAATTCAAGAAAATATAGCAATGGGACAGTCAAAATTATTGATAAGTTCACATTAGAACTATAGGCTTATTAAAATTCATTTATCTTAAAATTTAATTCAAATTACCTGTCTCCTGCCATATGTCATATAGTTCGTGGCAAATATTAATACTGACAGTATACGATCAATAATAATCTCAATATTTGTCAGTACTGACAATATTATTGGCAGCGTGCGGACAATATTGAAGGAAAGACTAATACTAAGATTGAATATTGACGAGTATCTGGATATTTTGAAACCTGAGCCTCTATCCCAGTAAAAGGTTGGGATATTGAGGGTAGACAAAATTATTGAAAAAGAAAATAGAACAAAATAAGAAAAGTGAAGTATTGCAATGGATTGACAAAATTATTGTTGAATCATCGTTAAACAGAGTATTGTCGATAATATTAATTGTATGCGATCAGGTTAGTATATCTCACCATTTTACAACATATATCACTCTGTAAAAAATATCTGAAATAACTTCGTTTTTTATATATCACTTCAATATAAAAAAAAATATCTATAAACAAGTATTGCCTTAGAAAATCACATTCTAGTTCGATCTAAATTAGAACATGACAGCCTTAACTAGTTACCCTTTCACAAATATCAAATTCAACTACTTAATCCTTTAATCCCTTAAATTAACACTGGAACTAAAGACTAAAAGCGTAGGTAACGATAACGTTTATTAATATAAAAATGATATAGGAATAAATATTTGGATACGCTACATTACTACGTGTACCGTAATATTGACGTATGAATGATTCAAGAAATTATATTGTATTATAGAAAAAATATACGTATGTTTATAACAAATGTCAGTACAATTCTTGAAAACGTATATATGCGTCCATTGTAATGAAAGGGTTAAAGGTGTACAACATAGATTTTGAACTCTTTCGACCGAGATTTTCCCTATTTTGATTTTAATTATTTTTCCTTCAAAAGTGGATAATACTTAGATATCTAGCATGTTGGTATGCTATTTATTGTCATAATTATCAATCCATAATAGTAATACACAGTTGGATAGACTAACACAGTACAGAATAACGCATCTACAGCACACATACTGTTTCATAAGAGATCAGAAACAATTGCCCGAAGGTCGAAAGGGTTAATGCTAGCGGTTCGACATTTGGAAACCTTGATGTCCTCTTTGGATCACGATTACTCTACCCTATTATTGCGAGTAAACTTTATAACTTTCGAATGTAGGCGTATTAAGTGTGATCTAATTTTTGGGTATAAAATTTGAAATAGAATTATGAATTCTCCAGAGCTTTTCTCGCTTTCCAAATTAAATGTTCCAATTCTTATAAAGTCTTATCGTTTTCATTGCTTACTGCTCCTCTAAAAATTTTACAGTATACCTTATGGCAACCATAAATGTATAAATCATGTAGTAATTAATGTTAGCAAATTTTGTAGATCATTAAACTTCTTTCAAAAATATGGATCTTTCCGTAATAATGGTAATGCGGCTCTCTATAACTACTCATAATCAATCATTTTCATTTATTTCTATTATTTCATCATTATATTCTAAAAGGAAACTTTATCTCGTTAGTAAATTATTATTATTATCATAGTAAGGACTTTATTATCCCTTTTGGGACTTAATAATTTTATTGTTAATTCCATTATTGGTTCTATAATGGGTACTAAACTATGATTAATTTTTTAACACCAGCATTCCGGAAGCTTGTTATAAGAGAACAGCGCAATTATGAAAAGTCACTGGAAGTTCCATGGAAAGAATGTAAGTAGGTACAATTCGTTATAAGTATACAAGTTCCTTTTGAACACAAACATTACAAATTTTATTATAGTTTTTAACGTCATATTCGCGTGAACTTGGTTTCTCAATATTAACCAATATAAAAACTAAGGGAATAACCATACAACATATTAGACTTGATATTACTGAAATTCGCGAAAACCAATCTCAGGTATTACATTGAATTTACGTTTTATGAAAAAGTTATTTTTGTTCTACCTTTTACAAACATGTATATTTTTTAAATTGTTGTCTTACTTACTATCATCTCATCTTATTACTATGTAACCTGCAATACATACCTACCTATATTATTATTAATAAAAGATATATGTATGATCATTTTTCTTTTTAAATTTATGGACTTATTGTTAGTGACTCTAATATTCCGCAAAATTTTCATATAATTAAAAGTGTATCGTGACTTCGAAAAGGTTAAGAACCATTGCGCTAATGGGACACATGCGTCACGAAAGTCACAAAAGGGGTAAATAACGAACAAGAAATATCAAAAACGAAGCATCTACTTGGCGTGTAGCTCGAAGCAAAAATAAAAATGTCCGATATCGGTGGAACGTGTAATGTAGCACGTCAGGTGTAACGTAAAATTATCCGCTTTCGACAACCGGAGGCGTGGGAGTAGTCGTTCGTTTCTGCAGTGTCGGTTTGCGCGTGTCGAGTGGAAAAAGCAAGTTTGTCACACGAAAAAGAGAGAAATCCTTTTCGCGGCATCCGAGTTGCCACAATGCCGCTCGATAGTTAACGTCTTTGACCCCGCTGCGGGTCGTTTGCCCGAACTTTTAACCTCTGACCTTTGCCAGAAGGAGAACGCTTTCCCATTTAATCAAACTTGTGACCGCGTTTCGCCATTTTTGACTAGATGTACGCCTTAGGGATGGTAACATCGAGGAAGCTTCTTTTGAAGCGTCCCTCTGACGCGATGAAAGCTCGAAAGCCATACGAAAGTTCGGTAGTCGTTGAGAAAACTGGACTGAAGCTACCTTTTTCCTTTCTTTTTCTTTTTTCTTTTTCTTTTCTTTCTTTCCCTCCTTCTTCATATCCTCTTACTTTCTGGTTTTAGTTTTATCTTTAACGGGTATTCAAATAACCGTGGTCTCTTTTGACAAGCAAGTCGCTGGTCGCCTTTCAACGCATTGTCGAGAATTTTATTCCTCGTCGAAGGGATAAAGGCCAGACGAGCTCCCAAATTGCCTTCGTTAGGAATACCGACACGTGTTCGCGTTTTAATAGCGACGCTGGTCGCGTTCGTGGCGACACGGAGGGACTCGCTTCGAATAATTAATTCGAAGGTGGAAACGATGCGAGGATTTCGTGCCGCGGCCGTCCCTTCCTTTTAATAAGTCTGCCTTTCATACTTTTTTCACCTTTTTCTTTCCCCCCGGTTATTTATTAAGCTGGCGACATTGTGTGTGTGATATTGTTGAAATTATGGCTCGTTATAATAAGGATTCGCGTTTTATGTATTCATTGAAGAGAAGACCGTTTCGTGAAATTGTTCGTGAGAATGCGCCAACGATGCATTTGTTTGCTCGCGAGAATCTTTTCAGCTTGGCAACAGCCGCCCACTTTGTTTTCTTCCTTCCCCGTGATTCATCGATTCAACTCGTAATCATTTTTTAAACGCCTGGCAATGCTTCCGTACCAACTGAACGGTTTTATAAACCTTGTTTACATTCAGAGAGCATTAGTATGTATTTTTTCATCGACGATGTGGAAAATTCCACGTGCAATTTTAGTCAACAAACTTTTCGCTGTAGAAATAGTAGAAATACATTCACGTTTACAAGTATTGCAATAACATCTACCTTTTTTTAATTGCTTAACACGTTAAGCACAAAATTGATTTTAATGGCACTTTTAATCGCGTCATACGATACAATAAACGATCAATCACAAAAATGTCAAAAGGATTTAATTATTTACCTTACTAATTAATAAAAACAACGTCGCGTTGAAGTTTGTTCTTCATTCAACTTCACCCAAACTTCACCTAAATGTCAAAGATTTAATCCCAAAATTGCAAAAGAAAAGGGAAAGAATGTGACGAAAGTTAGGAAATATCGCAACAAAAGTTTCAAACAAAATACAAAGCAGTTTGGGAAAAAAGTACCAAAAATATGATTACCAAAGTATTAACATTTTACAATAATTGTAAACAGGCATCATAACTATTATAAACTAAATTCTACAAGTTATGGTATAAGAATTGGTATAAAATGTGGTATTAGTATTTTTAATTAAATAACTTTGATTACGTATAATCATTATCAATGAATAGAATTTTATTTTGGTTGCTATTCACCAACATGGAGGGCAAATATACGCATGTGCGTGTATTGTATAAATATACATAACTCCTATAATTAATTGTACGCTGGTGATAAATACTATTACCAGTAACGTTAATAACACCGATAATGCTTACAAGCTTAGATAACTAAAAAAAAACATTAATCAATTCTAATTGTTATTCGTAATCAGAACAGTTAAAAACCAATGGTTGTTATTGTTTAATTATTTAGGGAATTTCATTGAAATTTAACGATTACTGCCTTCCAATTAGATAAAAATTATTTTTACTTAATGATTTGTTTCGAGAAAAATTTGTTAATAATTGTTATTTTTGGATCTTTGTAAAAAAAACTCGTATTATTAACTGACACATTGTAATAAAATGTATTATTATTCAAAGCATGGGTATTAATCAAGTTTAAACTATTGTATCATTACACTGCATCCATTAATGATAGTAAAAAATGTGTGTACTTTCACCTCTTTAAAACCTTACCATTTTATTTTTAAACAGCGAGTGGTTACTAACGCAACCAAAGCGAAAAGTTTACTATCTGTCACCAATGACCGATACAGCAATTAATATGTTAATGGCAAAAATAGAAGTATACAAATAACAGAAAACTCCGTAAATGACAATTTAAAAAATGTTCAAATATTTTGTAATATTAAGCTACCTCTATCAAATTAATCAGCTTTCATATGAATCCTTTTGTCGCATTTGCAGTAGTTATTTGCATATAATACTGTAAAAACTAAAAAATTGATAAATCCTGAGTTTTGCTGATCAGTCTTAGCATTTACCATAGTGAGGTAGTAAAAGTCCGAAAATATCTTGTAAACCCTTTCATTTCGGACTTTTATAAAATATGTTTTGGTTTTTAATTATTTTTTGAGCATGTAAGTTTTACAGTGTCCTAATAGTTATTTATCTTACACAATTGTATGGAATTCAAATGTTGAGAATATCGTAGCGTTTCAACCGCCTATACTGAACTATTTCTTTTACTTCGACATTTTTAACTTCTTTTATTTCAGTCACTAGTGACTTGTATCTCTTACTTGTTAAATAAAAGTTGTCATCCTTCTTATTATTTACTGATTCAATTAAAAGATCCTTTCAGTATCACGCATTTTTGATGTAAATAAAAAAACGTAAAATATATTAAGCTAAAACAAGCTGATTACACGCGACGCGTCCGCGTGTTTGTTTGGTGATGCATATTAACATCAGACTTTTCGATGTTCCAGAATTTTACCAATTGGTGTCGGTAAATATTAGTATTTACCAGAATGGTTTGGTAAAAGTTTGAAATGAAAGGGTTTACAAGATGATTGCGAACGTTTACCACCTCACAATGGCAAATACTAGGATTAACCAATCAAAGTTAAGATTTACCAATTTTCGGGCTTTTACAGTGACATATACACTTAACCCTTTTGACATGAATTTTTTCCATTTCAATTTTAGTTAATTGTCTTTTAAGAACTGATAATACTAAGCTATGAATAGTTATACATCAAGTTTGGGACTTATGTGCAAATTTTTAAAATTGTGAAATACGTAAGCCGGTAGATTTTTTTACCTGGGACGTAAATGTAAAGATCAATGTTTCGGTTGAAAGCAAGTTTTGAAAAAAAATGGTTCATTTAGTACAAATTTGCTAAAAATTCTTATCATTTGTTCGTAAGTGTAATTCTCACATGTGATACCAGGAACCGAGTTTGATTATTATGGGCGGATTATTTTTAATTAATTTTATACGGAGTGATTTGGGATCGGTTGATTATGATAACAATAACCGATTGATAACATTATCCGTGATTATAGTAACCGCATTTCCACTGTATATGTTATTTCGATTAGCTCTAGATTACGATACTTCACTGTGAATTACGTTATTACGAAACTTAATTGTACGAAAATTATTACTGAAGAAAAACTCTGTATAACGGCGAAAAATAATATTTTTATTGACATTTCGGTACAAATCGTTGAAACAATTACACTTTGGAAGACCCACAGTTTAAGAAATAATTGAATCAATTAAGGAGCACAGCCATGACAAACGTTATAATGTATTTAGCGTAAGTTTCACATTTATCAAAATTATCCCCGCTTACATACCGAAAGTTGTAAGTCCAATGAATTATTACTTAAAAAACATAAATTACACTTAAATAAATTCATTCCACTCACATGGATTACTGCATTCTTGTAAAAAACAATATTTTTCGCGGTCTAGGATAATAATGATAAAAGTGACCGTAATTATGCATCACTTCTTTACGAATTCAGTTTAATATCTCTGGATAAAAGACATGTCATGATTGATCTCTTCTTTGCTCATAAAGTTGTGAATGATTCTTCAAAATGTCCTCAGATTTTGGCTTTATTTAAATTCTATAGCTCTCATACATTTATTAGGCATCATATCCATTTACTACAGGAGAAAAATATTACGCTATACGGTGACAATAATTGCGTAAATAGAATCTTTAAATACGTCAACAAATATTGCGTATCGATAGACATGTTCGTCAACTTTAATTACTTTAGACGTCAAGTATTGCAAGTCTGTCCACCTACGATTAATTTTAGAATTAATACAATTTATGTATTTCTAATGTATCAAAGTGTTCTCCTGTTTATTAAATAAATAAATAAATAAAAATGTTTTGCCGTGAATATCTTGTACTTCGACCGCAAAGAGTTAAATCCTTTGAATTTAGAGGTGTACAACGTAAATGTCTGCAATCAACAGTGTGTTGCACTATAGAAAACAAGTTTTTCTTTAAACTAGTTTTAAGTGAAGAAAAAAAGCCTGTGTTCCCTCCCGGGCTCATCAAACTAACCGGAATTATCTTTTAAGCGTCTCATCACTGTCCGCCTGGCTGCCGCGCTTGTTCAGCTCCACCTCTTGGCAGGAGAAGCACGCGTATTTGGTCAGACGTCTAGACACTCCTATCCGACGAAGGGGACGTCTACAGCCAGCGCATCTCCCCAAAGACGGCCAAAGGGAAAGTATTTCTTATCTGTAGCCAGAACTTACATCTTGCCTACTGAATCACGCGACTCTTCTGAAAACCGACAAGCCCTGGATGCCGATGCAAAAGTAAAATTCGACATTGAATAGAGATGTGACTCGGGGAATCGGACCTTTGGGAAATTATGAGGATTTCGGGTTCAAAATACGCGGTATGGAAATAAATTTAGTACAGCAGAACATCGATTAACTGAATTTATTAGGAACAAATCTATTCCGATAATAATTGAACTGAAAGAATCAAAGTCCTGGTTATATCATAGATCGATTAGCAATTAAGCAATTTTCAAATGTGCGTGGTTTTTACGTAAAAGACCTCGGTCTCTTTTCACGCGTTCATCTTTTACGCGATCAAATTTCACGCGTTTTTTTTACACGTTCTACTTACTTTTACGCAGCATTTGTTTACGGGTTTTGTTTACTTTTACGCGATTCTTTTAGATGTTCTACTTACTGCCACACAGCTCTTTAAGACGTTTCACTTAACGAAGTTGCAAAAGCGTACGCTAACTAATTCGCAGAAAATGTCATGAAAATGATATGTTTCCTAAATCAATATTTCGAATTCATCTTCCCTCTGATGTAGAACTGTGCAGTGCAGCTGTGTTGTCTCTAAATTCTCCTGAAACACATGTGGTAAGTATACCAATTTGATCCCAGTTAGGTATATATGTATGTATGTACTTTGAAATACGTTTACTAAATATAACATTTTCATTCTATGCGTCTTCGTATTCTAAAATGATTTTTGTGCAGTTTGCCTTAGTTTTTTCTACAGATCTCTTTCTCAACGGTATAGTTTGTCTAGATAGTTCCTTCTTTTGCGCGGTTTCTTTATCTTTTGCAGTCTTTCCTTACACAATTTTATGCACGGTACGTATCTACGCATTAAAAGAATGCCAACTATATATCTAATAAGAAAAATGCAATATAAAAAATAAATTAAACGTTCTTTGGCACTGCCAAGTTGCAAATTCCCTCTATCATAAACATTTGTACAGCATCTATTTCCTTTTTATGTTTCGCCCGTTACAATGCAATACCCAATGTATTTTCAGCTTCGCTGTACGCAACAATGCTACATGGGCTAGTACTACATCTCATTATATCTTCATTTTGCTAACCGGTAAATATTAATAGAACTTAATTTCTACAAACAGTACCTAAAAAACAATATAGCTGAATGTAATAAAACAGAGACGCACGAATTTTCCATTCAACTGAATATGTATAACAATATATTTATTATTTTATTTATTAAAATATGTCCATTTTTTTTAAAGCAATTAGACCTTATTGTTCTTCGAATCTTAACTAACGAGATATAAATGAGTTATAAAAAAAATGGTTAAAAAAAGGTTATACATTAATATTTACTTTCACAACAATCTTGCTCATTTTGTGAAAAATTAATTAAGGATTTATGCGTTTTTGCAAATGAACTCTAGATTTTCAGATTTACTAGCTACGTACAAAGTTTTACAAGTATCAGTATGTCTCTGTTAACTGTTTGAAAACGAAACATTTTTGTCTCAAGAGAAACACGTTCAACACAAAATACACTTTATCACATTTTAAACTAAACTGAACATTTGGAGTAAACAAATCCGCTTGCTTCTGATTTTCTGCAGAAGATTCAATACTCAAACATGTAACCAATTTTGTTGAACAAAAGAGCATCTATCATTTACTTTTACGAAAACAGAATGCACTGCTGCGTACATACAGCACCAAGAGTAAAAGGGTTAAATGATGATCGTGTTAATTCAAAACGAATCAAAGAATCCAAAATGGAACTTCACTTATGCGACTAATCGAACTAAACCAATAGCTCTGCCAAGAACAATCCACTTCTAGTACTCTGCAGAGCCTATTCCGTGCTCGATCAGCGCTTCCCGAATGTCACACTCAGAATTGCATCATCCCTCACACTCTCAAGTGCCTGCGCCTGGAATGTCGCATTTTTTCATCCCCTTCCTCACCCTTCTCGAACAATACCTCTCACGTACTAACCTCTAACTGCCCGATAGCAACACTACCTACACCAGAAACCATAAAACGAATGTAAACTCGTGGGTAACACAGGTCACGAGCGACACGTACACTACCTACAGAAAGTTTCGAAACGCTAATATTTCTCAAGATATTATATTTCTGTCAAAATCACCCGTGGTAAACAAAGCTTCAGATTAACGCTAACCGTACTCTGGCTTTTTACATATACCTACTCAATAAATCTTTCTGAGTGAAAAAAAAAGATGCGGGAAGAAAAACGAAATGTGAAAAACTTGTTAACCCTTTGAGTACTAATTGTAAGTAACTTTAGGAGATCGGCGCGTTTCAGGTTTATTCTCACGAATCACGCGTGTACATCTTATTTAATATGAATATTATGATCTTTATTAATCATTACTATGCTTCTAGATTCATATTTGGTGAACATTCTACAGTAATTATTCATTGTGTTGAAAGACTCGAATTTGTAAATTCTATGTACCGTATTTGAAATTCGTCGCATATATGCGCCCATAGCACTCAAAGGGTTAATCGGAAAATATAAAAATTGTCATAAAGTTAAATGAACGACAGAAATAGCAATGAATGTAGAATCATGAAATAAATATTTCAAAACACCCGCCGTTTGTCCGGGTGTAGTACGGTTAGCGTCAATAGCCATAGCACATCGAACGTTCAATATTATAAATTAACAATTTATTCGGTTATGTTACAGTAGAAATTATATTATTACGTTGTCACTGTTATTATAAAATGTTTGGCATTCTGTAGATGAATTGTCATTCATTTTGTGACCCTCTTTTTTTTTAATTTTAACACATGAAATTCATAAAATGTAATTCTGCACATTTCCCTGGTTTTCTTAGGTAATAAAAATCGGTTTGGAAAGAAATTATAAGTAAGTATGTTACGCTTTTCAGGCCATTGCACATATTTTCACATGAAAATACAACGTGATAGCACGTGACGTAACATAAACGTGCTCCTGCTTTAATTCCAAGGTGGAAAAATTCACCGAAAATGTGGAATACTATTTGTTCATAAGAAGTTTAGTTTTCAAGAAAATTGGATTGAAAGATTTGTGGAGTACACATACACTTAACTATTTCCAAGCTTGACGTTTGTACTACTGATCAGTGATAACGTCATGATAAGCACTAATACTATATTTATTAATGGTCTTATTAATGTATTACATAATTGCTCGAAGTTTTCAAAGAAAGAAACAATTGTAACACTGTCACGCCAGTTTACGACTTTTTGGTTCATGAAGCAAGGATTTTCATGCGTTAATAAAGATGTAATCGGCAGCAATTCGTTGAATCACGTGAATGTAAATTAATAAAATGATTAGTAAATGTATTAATAGTTCTTACCCTGAATTTGGCGCAAAATCCGGGGAGAGTAAAATGCACGCATATCCGAAGAATATCTAGAATTAATTTTCTTGAAAACAAAGTCCCGCATGAAAACATTTCACTGCATATCTTCGATTTATTTTTTCACGTAGAATCATCCCCCTCGCGGTTCTACTATGATTATTGGGACTCCCTATATTATAATTCGACCGTTCTATAAATTCGCGGTAATTATTTAGAAAAGGGGATCTCACCGACTTCGATAATTTTCGAGTATGTTATAGAAATGAACATTTTGACAACTTTTTCCTATAAATATAACCGCCGCTCGGACTTAGTTTTCGAGATTTTTGCGAAAAAACTATTATTATTACTACAATGAATATAACCTGTAGCTACTACGTGTCCGTCGCAGTATATGAATAAGCGAAGGACCGCCGATTGTCCGCAGTTTTTATAAACACATCGAGGTAGCCGGCAATGGACACGTATAACTGGTGAGCTTAAATACTCGACTTGCGTGGCCGGCACCTGACAGCGGCTGGGATAAGGTACACAGCTAGAACTTAGTTCAAACCTAACTACCCTACCTAGTAACTAAGTTAATTGATTAGATTCGAATTAGATCCGGGCCGTCAGGCGGCCGGCAACATAATCTCCATCTAGTTGCACACATTAGGGTAGATGCACCGATTACTGCCACTTTAAGGTTATCGCGTAACTTTATTTAACTATTTTAAAACGTATTTAACCTAAAAATCGTTCCAGTTTGGAACATAATACTGTTCAACGTCTCTTTTATTTATGAACATTTTGTTTATATGTTGAATATAAAGAATTAATTACTAATTCATTAAAAATGTACAACAAAGTCCAATGTCCCTAATACTGTCATTCGAATAGTTGTTATTTAAACAGACACAATTTTTTCATATCTTAGCACATCAGTTTGTGTAACAGATGTAAGATGTATAGTAAACGTATCGCCTTACTGAATTATAACACGTTCCATACTTTATAGTTACATCGGTCACGTTTTAATGTTCAACAGCACGTTTACCTCCTAATATTTCGATTTAAATATTAAGTGTAAACGAATATACAATGTCTATGTGCTGTTACGTAAACCGAAATCCAAATTTAGTATAAAATTTTGTTTTTATACGATTCTTCGTACATTACGTTGCTATTAAATAAAAGAATTAAAGGGTCGGTTATAGGGACACTGACAGTAATTGGGACATCTACCCCATTCGTCGCTGGCCGCTACGGTTACGCTGGTGTATACAGAAACAGTAGATAAGGGACGGTCCCGGGCAGACTCATGGGAAGCCACGGACGCTACGTATAGACAGAATTTAATGCAGTAGTACCGATCTTTTTTGGGGAAAATCTTGGAAACTAAGGGCGAGTGGCAGTTATATGTATAAGTAAAAGTTATTCAAAATGTTGATTTCCTACAACATATTTAAAAATCATCCAAATCAGCAAACCCCCTCCCCCTTTTCTACATTATTACCAAATTTGTTATCGGCGAGTCAGCTGATATTTTATCTGCATTCACACTCCTAAACAAATTTATTACTGACAGAACGTAATGAGCATAGATAATGCTAAATTAACATTTAATTTGCGGGACGCTTACACACGCGCTTCCTCGTAACCTTCGATATATATACATTTAAATAATTCTCTTTTACGTTTGCTAACCTTTTCGCTGAAGAATCCGTATATACAAAGATCTGGTCGAAAAATCACGACAGTTTTTAATAAAACTTAACGGAAGTTTCCGTTATCCGAAGATTCCATATAAATCGAAAAAACAGAATTTTCCGTGTTAAAGTCACTGTATTGCAGTTCCTTGCTTTAGTAGCATATCATGTGAAACGAATCACAAATGTGACCACATTACTTATTTCTTTTCACTTACCCACCATTTAAGAGTTACAGTGCTTCCAAACTTTCTGTTGGTAATGTATGTTACACAAAAACTTGTGTGTCACGTGCTCACATATTATCCAGCCACTGAGCCAATGAACCTGCATGGTTCAATAAACCACGTGAGCTCGAGAGAAGTTTCAAGCGTAAGGCGATAAAGCGTGGTTTATTGCGACGCGCGTGCACACACCACCTACGTGCTTCTCTCCCCTTCGAAACCCCCTCTCGGAATCGTATCAGGGCTATTGATAGTGATAACAACACACCGCGTGTAGACGCACCGACTGTTAGGTCTCCTTTTTCAGCCAACCGTGATCTATGAGACGATAAGACTGGATTGCGAGCTTGAATGTCACGTTCCTTTTATCGCCGACCAGATAATCTCATAATTAATTATGGTAACGAATAATCGCTTGGATGAAGTACGTCTTTGACAGAGAATCGCTATTTAAATGGTTGCTTTTAGCAAGGTTGAATGGTTATAAGACGATTTCATTTAAAAAGGATTATAATTTGTAGATTCTTATGAAGAAAATATTCCATGAATTGCTTAAATTTAAATCTTTCGATGTTTCGAACAATCGTTCAACTTCCAACGCCAAAAAAATTTCTTCTCCGAAAATTCCAATTTTTGTCAATCTATACCGGTTCGTAGCAGATCTCAATAGAAGGATATATCATTGTTTCACTTATGAACACCCTATTCGGTGGTGTTGACAAGGTTGAGAGGCTGTAAGTGTCTTTTCTTATGTGCCGGATAAAGTTGTCCGGTGTCGGTTGCCCGGTCGCAAGATATAGGATACATGTACCAATTACTGTCAATGTCCGTGTAATTGACACTTTAATTAGGGGAAATGACCCACGTACTATCA